>CM040741.1:64182546-64502546 GCA_022829145.1 Albula goreensis | reverse complement strand
ATGGATCTGTCTGTCCTCAGAGAACAACACTGTGCATCAGAAGCTCAGTTATTACCCATTAAAGCAGAACAAGAACCTTTAGAAGAGCTCTTATTTTACACCAGCCTTTAAACACTCATATCATGAATATGCACTGTCAAACCAGACTGGCACTCTGTCCTAATAAGGCTTATCTTACCATAGGTATTGGGTAGTCAAACCCAGGTTAAAAGGTTGAAGGAAAATGACCATTACCCAATGGTACACAACTCCCCGTGTTCTATGTCCAACTTAGCAAGTATCAGACGGAACAATCTGCTTCACATTAAGAAAATATCATGGGGAGGAAGTGATGGTGGACTGAGGTTTCATAAACCTCAGCTACTGTCATGTACTGATTAGATGTCGGTAGCTGAATTATCTCCACCAATCAAAGGGTTTTGATCTTCACACGAAACAACGATTGGCTCAACTCAGCAGGCACTGGTTGCCAATGGTAGCTCTACCCATTATTGGTTTGATTATGTATTCTCCTCTACCTAAAGTGAGGGAAACTGTACCCACAATATATTAATGAAATTAAAATGGAAATTCTACCCAGAGTAGGAATGTAATGAGCCCTGCTTTAAAAGGATGTTGTGAGGGTTAGGCTTCTTGAAATTTTGACACATTTATTAGGAGGTACACATTGAAACGGAGAGAAAATTAATTTGAACTCAAAAGTAATGGGTTTCTCCACACCTGGAGGAAGGCACAGAGAAGTACATGCTAATCGGAGAGCTTTGCTGGAAAAATACGGGTGGGGGTATTTGCCTGGCAAGACATCATAGACGAGATCTGCTAGTGATGACTAATTAGTAACCCAGTCTCTGAGTAAACATACTGGACTGACTTTTGCGAGTGGGAAACATTTGTAGGAGATGTAAATCAGATTAACTGCCTCGTCTAGACTTGGCATTAGCTCACACACTTTGCTATCAGATCATGATGATCAGATCACTGTCTGATCCCAGAACAGTGCATTTACACATGCTGTTTAATGTATCCCTTATCAGTCTCTGCACTTACGTCTGCATTTCTTTTGTATGTGTTTTGGGAGCCTGACTCAGCCACTGTTCAGTTACACTCTGCGGCAGTCTAATCAAATTTGCGGCACAATTATAAAATTGACCATGTTATCTAACCTAATTGGTGCATCATGCATTTTAAAACTCACATTTGTGTGATAACTGCCTCAGGAGAAAGTTCATTTTACAGTGTTTAGGACTGAAACCACTGCACTCACATAACCGTATTCTGATTGCTTGACATTGATGCTTTTTTTTACTTTGACAGGAGCAATTACTTAGTTAAATATTTTGTATTTTGACCACTGCACTAGGAGCTTGGATGCACCATTAACACAGAGCTGAAAGTTTCTCTGCACACCTTCAGAGGTGGTCAGCCATATCAAGCCTGTTTCTTTGCATCTTCACTGAAAGATGCAATTATTACAATCAGTCAAAAAGTCACAGGTTAACCTGAACAGTAGCCTGTTCGGTTCACCCTGAAGTGAATGGTAAAGTCATTTATATTTTTGATAAATGTCAGCTAATGCATGAATAGATTTTTGCTCATGATCTCTTGATAAGATATAGATCTTGTCGGTGTCTGCAGATGCACGGTATGATTGAGGATCTGAACAGAAGAGATGGCAGTGTAGGTCAAAACAATTTCTGCCGAGTCACTGTTTACGTCTATCACCATTTATTCTAAGAAGGTGGCTTCTTTTTGGGCAAGAAATCAATGACATTGTGGCTGACATATCATACTATTTGTAACATGCAAAACGTCAGTCAGAATTTAGAATTTTCATAAAAACTATGCTAAAGGCTAATTAATTGTTGAACTGAAATCCTGTGAAGCAGCATTGACACTGTTTATTAACCAAAAGTAAAATGACAGAAAAATCTGCCCATACAAACAACTATAGTCTGAGTCTGAGAGAAAATCCCTTTCCTTGTTCGAACGGCTCCTGTCTGCCTTGAGGGTAAATGAAAAGCATCCTCAATTATTCCTCTCCTGGTAGGTAGAGTACATTTCTCTCACAGTATTTCAATTTCAAGATAAATATTTAAGGAGTCACAGCATGCCATGAATTGATATTTCTTTTTGTTTTTTTTTCCCCGAGACTTTTCATCCTTCTACAAGTATAACAGTTCCTTACAGTTGGATTAATATCCCTCTATAAGGTTCAGATGGAAAATGTACTAGTTTGAAACTTCATAATTAGATTTATGGACACATACTGTGTCCTAACATAAAGGTTAAGGCATTTTGGGGCCTTCAGGTGGTCTACAAAGTAACTGTGAATGCTTTGGCTGTGCACTGTAGGGCTGTGGGCTCAAACCTCCATAGCACTAGTACCAGCTACAGCAAAATGTTCACATTTGTAAGGGAACCACTGGCCAGTCTCACAAGGATACAATAGTGGGTTAGTCAGACTTCATTAGTGCTCTAGGGGTGACCTGAATTGGCCAGCAGGGCACCTGTAGATGTATTAACTGAATGTACAACTCAATCTTCCTTGGACAGCACAGGAAATACATAATTACTTAACTGCAGTGTGAAAAACGGCAAAATATGGTAAATGCTATTGTCATGTGAATTGGAGGTGTCACATGTATAGCCTCTTCTTCCTGAGTCTATGGGGGTGGTATAAATAATGCACAATTCTGTATACAATGAACAAAAACAGTGAAGGGGATTATACATAAGGTTGGACATAGACTTTAGCACAACTGAGTTTAAGAAATTTAATAAAAAGAGCTGCATGCACATGCATGCACGCACGCACACACACAGCTGCAGTATAATGCAGTATAGTGCTGACTAAATGCTGACTGTGGCTGGATTATTGCTGAAGTGGTGTGGAAAGATGTCTCCTCAGACTGCACGCGCCTGGTGAAACCATTTCTTTGTCTCTGGTCCTTCCTTGTTGTGAGGTGACAGCAGCTGCATCCCTCAAAGGTGCCATTTACATGAAACACTTTTTTCCAGTTCTGAGGTGGCCTGTCAGGCTGAATGCAGAGATATCCTGGTCCTGATTTGAACTGAATGGCTGGTTGTTGGGGGCCAGTGCTGACAGATGATGATATACATAACATAGTAAATATATTTAACCCTATCTGAGCATGGTGTTGCATAACAATCCAAGCTTGAAAATTGATGTTGGTGAAAGTATTAATATTTCAGCTGTTTAGGTTTTCTGGTCTCCTCCAAAAGGATTTTCCTATGATGTGCTTCCTTGAATATCCAACAGATGTGGTTTATCCATCCTCCTCAGTAAAGTTACTGAGAAAATAAGGGGGTGTTATTTTTTTCAACTAGTTCTGTGAACTTCTACATCACCATTCTCAGCTTCTGTGTTTTGAGTACATCTTTGGGTAAAATCAGGAAGTAGGTTAGGATGGAGGGGGCCTTTGAAGACATTGTTGATGCAGCGATACATTGTACCCACAGCTACAAGGCTCTCAGTCATCAACTGTCAGTGGTGCATTGTGGGATTGTAATATGTGAGCTGAGGGGCTCATTGAATGTGTTTAAGATTTCCGCCCACCCCCACCTCCCCATCTTCCTGATGGCTGCCCCACATAACAGCATGCTTCATGGCAGAATGTGCATCTCTGCTGTGGTTAAAGACAGAAATAAAAAGTCTCCCATTCTTCTGAGCAACTGTACGCACTTCCTCTCTACCCATGTGCCCAAGGGGCAACCGCAGCAATCGACAGCATGACACTTCATTACAATAATTGCATATTTTCGCATCAAGTGGTCTGCCAATCTGCCTCGGTGCGTGGTCGGAACACAGTAATTTATCATTTAAATAATGACAGCGCGGCTGCGCAGCTTCCTTACAATAACACCGACAAAAGCAGCCGTCCGCTTGATAGAATCTCTGTCTGCCAAAGCAAGGACGACCGTGTCCCAAGTGTCGGCTAAACGCTTTAATGACACTTTTTTTTGTTTATTTAGGCAGAACTAAACTTAAAAAAAATGATATTCCTCCCACACACACACACACACACACACACACACACACACACACACACACACACACACACACACACACACACACACACACACACACACACACACACACACACACACACACACACATTTCCTGAATGGCTGAGTGAGACTGTGTTGAACTATTGGAAAATGCATTTGCAAACCAAATTTGAAACATAAATAATTAATAAAATACATTTTAATATGAACAGAGTGAATAACTCAAGTGGATAAAGTTAAATACCTACATTATTGTAATCAGATACGATACCTATGCCTCCTTAGACACAGAGGTAAATAAATCAGACTGAAGAGAATGATGAATTTTGAATGGGTGTGACAATGCCCCCATCTATAACATTTCAGCTCTATACCCCAGTTCTGCAGCTCATAGATCACAATAATTTTGAACAACAGTGTGATGGGAACAGTTCTGCCAGAAGCAGTTAGGACCTGTCCATCCTTTTCCACAGATCACAAATGGAAAGAATGTCATTCCAATTACACTGTCTCAGTCTATGTCTGTTTTTGGGATTTATTCTGCTTATTGTGGTATGGGACAGCTTGGATTGTAGTGGCTAAGGTACATGTGGCTACATGTACATTGTAGTGACTACAGGTATGGGGCCGTCTGTAGTCTAGTGGCTAAGGTACCTGTGGCTACATGTACATTGTAGTGACTACAGGTATGGGGCCGTCTGTAGTCTAGTGGCTAAGGTACATGTGGCTACATGTACATTGT
This sequence comes from Albula goreensis, assembly GCA_022829145.1. Classification (NCBI taxonomy): domain Eukaryota; kingdom Metazoa; phylum Chordata; class Actinopteri; order Albuliformes; family Albulidae; genus Albula; species Albula goreensis. Next base: position 64,497,775 of record CM040741.1, on the reverse strand, counting down.
AGTGACCACAGGTATGGGGCCGTCTGTAGTCTAGTGGCTAAGGTACATGTGGCTACATGTACATTGTAGTGACCACAGGTATGGGGCCGTCTGTAGTCTAGTGGCTAAGGTACATGTGGCTACATGTACATTGTAGTGGCTACAGGTATGGGGCCGTCTGTAGTCTAGTGGCTAAGGTACCTGTGGCTACATGTACATTGTAGTGGCTACAGGTATGGGGCCGTCTGTAGTCTAGTGGCTAAGGTACATGACTAAGACCCCTGTGGTTGGTGGCTCAAGCCCCAGCCCAGCCACCACAAGAACACGTTCTTGATTGGCCCCTGGTTAGCATAATCAACCTTAAGTTGCCTTGGATAGAAGCATCAGCTAAATGACAGTAAGGTAAAAAGGATTCAGACACTGTTACACAAAGACGAACAGCTTTGAGTAACAGCTCAGGGAATGAATGCATTGATGGTGAATGGATCAATAAGAAATCAGAGCTTGACTTCCTTTGGCTTCCTTGGTGCCCTGAGCCACATAAATAAAGAAATAAATAATGTAAAAACACCGTACCTTATCCAAAAGACTTAAGAATACCACAGATCGCAATACACAATATCTTCAAGTACTCCCTAGAACATTCTATTACCCTTCATTGTGCAGTGACTGCTCAGAGAAGAATTTAGGGGCAACTTCAATCTGCCATGAGCAGAAATGAAATAAACGTTGTGTAAGTTTCAACAAAAAAGTAATTCTCCCTCTTTATAGATTTTTTGTAAAAAAGGTATCACTGTGGCTCAACCCAATGGTGGATTGGAGTGGCCCCTTGGCAAAATAATGGTTATTTTTCACTGTAGCCGTTGCGTTCGATGTTTCATGTTGTGGTTATTTGATCTGCTCTTATGGTGCCTCAGGCATCTAGGAAAGTAAAAATTACATCCCAGCAGTGAAGGAAATGAGTACCTTATCAACACAGTTTGAAACAAACACTGTCACATGCATTGTTCTACAAAACTGGATATTGCAAGGCTTTGGAGAAGCTCTCACTGACCTGGGATTGTAAAGATTTTTCCTTTAAATCATATTTAAAGAGCCACTCTTTCTAAGATAGCCTTTTTCAGTTGGGAATCTCTGTACATGAATCAATTTTAATCACATACATCCATAAAAATCTAGAGCTGAATGCAATTACAAACAAAGGTTGTGTATAAAAACAGAGGCAGTCCAAAGTCTTAGCATTGTGATGACAAAAGCCTCAGATTATTGGTGCATCATTTCTATGACAGCCCAGCTTTGTGTGGTAACCACTGTATATCAGGGCAAAGTTAACTATATAGTAGCTTAGAATGTAACTGTTACATGAGGAAATGCTAAACGCATACTGCTAAAAAACATCCATCTAACCCATGAAGGTGCATGAAACCTGCACCTTTACAGGTTAGACTGATGTTTTTGATTTTTTTTTTTGCAGTGTGTGGTTAGCATTTCTTTTTCCTATACAATTAGCTCTATGCACCTGCAGTACTATTTAGTCCACTGTGTTGACTGAGCACAACAACTCTTTTTCTTGTTTTTGGAATTTATTACTTTTGATAGTGAAACAGAAATGGAAGCAGTTACTCAAGATAATATTTCGACCGAAGAGCCATGAGATTTTACCATGAAAACAGAGCTGGAGGAATGAAAATAACTAGCCTAAGGTCCTGGCTCAGATACTCTGCCTGCAGCTAAGGAATGGCCAAGCCCTATTATAAACAGTGATACATGCAAAACTGTCTCTTTGAGATAGCAAGTTGCTGCCATCTGTGATTTTGTTTTTGGCATGATGATGAGAGGGGTAGAGATGGACACCTTGCAAAAAAAAAAAAAAACTGCACTCACGCCTCCACTGCTTTGAATATGCATGATAAGACTATGCAACCGCTGCACCTCTGATTCTAATATTTATAGCATTCGAGTTCTGGAGTGGAAAAGAGAAATGCGACTACTGGAGTGACTCTATGAGACGTGCTGCCTTTTAGAGTCCACATCACTTGTTGAGGGATTTGATACCAAAATTACACTGACGAGTCATTTGCGGCTAAAGCATTTTTGAAAATTAATTTTGGCATTATTTCTTTTTAATTGTCATTTCCTGGTGTTTAAGGAGTGACCACCTTCACCTGACGATCGTTTGTCAAAACAGTCAAACGTGGTCAGCTCATAAGTTTGATAAATCACTTGGAAATCGGGAATGGCACCAGGGAACAGCACTGACAGTGTCTGTGCTGGGAAATAATTTGATAGTTTCTATAAAGAAAAAAGTCACATTTCTTTATGTGGACACTCTCAGACCTGGTGTGCAGTACACCAGTGCTGGACAGTCTGGGAAATGGTAATCCCTGTGACGAAAGCTCAGCTGGACATCTGGCAGACGAGAATGAACTGAATTAGGCCGACTGACAGCCTTAGCTTGAGCTGCCACAGAAATAAGTGGACGGCGATACTCCTCCCGCTAATCTCGAGTCTATGGATTTCAGGAGCTGTTGTTCAATCCGTCTGACAGCTCAGCTTTGAGGCTTTACTTCTGCTGTTTGGGGAAACAATGCATTAATTTCAGCGGTGGCTGGGCCTGGTCCAGGGAAGACATGAGCAGTGACAGTCTAAAAAAATAAAATAAAAAAAGAATGTGAAATCGCATTTGCACACACATTTTTGGAGCGAGTGTGACGTCATGTGTCTGATTCATGACAGTTCTTTGGTTACCAATGGAGGGGGTCATTTCAGTCAAGACCCCTCACAGATAATGTCATCACACCTGACTTTAGTCAAATACTCTCCATTACGCATGCCAATTAAAGCCAGCATGCTTGGCAGTAAAGACAAGTGCAATTTGGCAGGCAATTATGTCCCCTTTATCTTTTAATTGCTGAAACGATCCCACTTGATATCCCTATCTAGCCTAGAGGAAATCAACATTTGGCCCTTGACTTCCAATTTAATGCAAAATGGACGGACGTCTTTCATTCAGGAAATTTAACTCAGGATTTTCTGAGTTAAATTTGCCTACTGGTGACCTTGTGAGGGAAATGTGAGCAACTATATTTCACTGTGAGTTAATGCAAAGGACCAATATTGAATTCCATCTCTACTTTTGCACATGACTACTGAGTTGTAAGAATTCCCTTTTATTTGCTTAGGTCTGAGGAGACTAAGCATGTTTCGAGATCAGCTACATGAAAACTGAGCCCAGTGTTTTGCCATTTGCTGTAATTTATTTCTTTTGTGCTTTAAAATCTTTTACAGAGTAGAAAAAAAGTATGCACCATTATTCGATAGGCAAAGTAAAAATGCCTTTTTATTGCTACCTTTTTAATTACACTTCCTTATTTTAGTGCATATGGCTTGAAAATGTATTATATTAAAAAAAAAACATTTCACTCGTACTCACAATTTTCCCATCTGATAATTTTTATTCACCCTTGAGTATACTTTTACACTGAATAACTATTCTTACTTGAACAAAAATGTGTACTCCGCCGACCCCTGTTTGGGGAAAAGACAGTGCTCCACTCTCTCAGAGTCACATCAGAGTCACTTTCTCAGCGTATGACTTCTTTTGAAAATGAACGTCTCAAAGTCGGATGCTGCAAACACACTGTTCTGCAAAGTCACTCTTCCTGCTCTTTGATGGAGGCTTCTGTAAGATGTGTATCTGGTTCCCAGATAGCAGAACAGACCCGACTGCATCAACACAAGCTGACCCTGTGACCTTGACTGCATGCTTACACGTGCTGATTCAGGCTCTGGAGACTGGGAGGTTAGGGAAATACATACACCACACCAGGAATAATGTACAGAATAGTGTGTATATATATATATATATATCTAAGCATCTGAGGGAGTATTGAGTGTTTCAGCTGGAATACATTAACCCTTCGAGTCCCAGTGTGTGTGTGTATTATATTCATGAAGAGTCTCAGAGGACTGTTGCTGATTTAGGCTCTGGAGACTGGGAGGTTGAAATAAATGAATAATGATTTAGGTTCTGTGTTTCAACTATACCTTCAAGCAGTGTGTAGTGTGTGTGTGTGTGTATTATATTTTTGATTTAGGTTCTGGTTTCCTATACCTGCATTTTAAGTTTCTCCATTCTGAGCTGAAAGGCTAAACGAACCCAAGATCAGCACACCTGCTCTGAAATGCTTTACGCTTTAGGACACAGCGTAAAGTACCATCTTTAGAGGTCTTTAGTTTTTTTTTATTATCTTAACTTCTTATTGATCCTTTATTACCTATGGGTCTATTTTCAAAGAAGAAATTCAATCAAAATCTCTTAAAATTGTAAGCATAATTAAATTATTTTTGTGAGTTTATTTGCAATGAAAAAAGGAACACTGATGCTTATTTGCAAGTCAAACATCCCTGGCCTATGGCACCTCGTTCCTGGAGCCATGGTTGAACAGCAGCCTTCCAAGCTGAAAACACACCTTGTTTGACTGAGATTAGAACCCTTCCGGGGCCCAGAGAGCTCAGGTGGTCCAGTGTGCCCTTTCAATGGCTCTTCACCAGCAGGACCGAGCAAGCTAACGTGAGAGCCAAGCATATGGGAGGTCAGGAAGCTAATCTATGTCAAAGCACTTTTGTGCCATGAATTGGTCGCTTGCTATGTGACTTCTACCACAGCACGTAGGTGTGATTACTATTGCTGTGATACCAACTGTTTGTTTTCTTATTTATTTATTTATTTATTTATTTATTTTGAGTATTCATGGAGATTCTCATTGTTAAAACACAATTTAGTGCCAAAGAATAACCGTGTTCCTGAGGAGAATTCCCCCTGTCCACCGGTAGACAGATTCACAGACTACAATAACAACAAATTGACAAGAAGATATTGATTACACTGGGCAGAAATTCTGTTTGTGACGGATTTAATTAGAGTGTCAATCACACGAACAACAGAGAGACATAATGCCACTCCAAATTACAAGTCGAGCAAACAGTGCCCTGGATTCTGTCAGCTCATTGTGCTTAACCATTAACTTTGACACAAATTTAAATGCCAGGTCCTGTGTTCTTTTTTCATGGATAGAATTTAATTACCTCAGACTGAGGTATTTGTGGTTTCTTGTGGTTTCTCACCATGCTGCAGCTCACAGTTGATTGTACTCCACTTTTCCCATCACAATATTAAAATAAGGAAAATAAGCACCTTGTCTGCGTTTCAGAAGTGACATGGGTATGAATGTTTAGGGACACTGCATGTGTTCGCTAAGCCTTCATAAAAAGCCCGCTGTGTTTGTCCCAGTTCTCAGCTGGAAACTCACAACACCTATATGTGACTTTTTGTTGAAAAAAAAAAAGGAATTGCAAGATAAGCCCGTTCATGAAATGTTTCTAAAAAGAGTTCCAGAAATTGCACATTGTGAATAGATACTGAGATCCCATGGAGATATGTCCATTAAAATGCAGTAACAAGATCGATGTTACACAAACAGAAATAAATATACCAATAAATAAAAATAGGAATGGTGAAACTCACTGTGCTGGCAGCGGAGTCCGTTGAAGCCAGAAGGACATTTGCACACGTAGCCAATGAAAGTGTCCCCTCTGTAGGTCTCGCTGACCTCACACACTCCTCCGTTGTGACATGGGTTTGGGTGGCAAGGCCCTGAAAATGACAACAGGACAGAACAAAAAGAAAACTCATGTAGAGGTTCAATAAAGTAAGATCTGAGTTCAGAAAACCTTCGCGGGTTAAATTCAAAAGAAATTAAGATCATGCACTATTTTTATTGCCGAGTAAAATGTGAATAAATCAATACAATGCAGTGTTTTGTTTTTCATTACTGATTAGCAGTTATAATGGGTCAAAAAGGGTCACCCGCATTTTCTTAGCTGACCCCAAGACAATAACTAATGCTCAGATGTAGCCTTGGTGGACCAGCAGAAAATAGAAAATCAAAACCATTCATTGTGAAAATATGAATTATGTTGAAATGACATATCATATACTTAAAAAGACAGATTTGTATATCTGTGTGTCAGGAGAAATTTCATTTTATAGCACATTGGAACCATTGCAGAAACGTCAAATTCTAGCTGTGTAAAATTGATGCCTCATATTTTTTAATCAAACACAGCAGCAATAACTCAAGGTAATATGCTCTACTTTGACCACTGTACCATGAGTTTTGACCATTTAAATAATGTCCAGAGCATTTCGGTTTTAACCTCAGGCAATTCCTTATTCACTTTCTCTTGGTTTGTAGCAGACAGTTAAATTTTCATTTGCCCACAGGAAACCATAAGACTCCAAATTGCGGTTGCAAGGTGCGTTCAATGAATAATACAGTCCAGTAGTTTCTTTAAAATAAGTTCTCAGATGTATCCTTCTTTACCAGAGAAGCACGTATCTGTGTCTGTAGCTATCATCAATTTCCATTGAAAGAGGTGAAATAGAAGTTCCCATTGATACATCATGTTAAACGAATCAGACTCTGAGGAGTAAAAACAAAAGACCTGAAAGGAAAACAGTGCGATATGTAAGGCCGCCAAGCTGATAAAGCCGATGCTACAAGCTAAAGATGATTAATCACTCTCAGATCTGCATGTGCTGCACCTCAGGATTTCAACACATCAGAGTACTTTGGGACAACAAAATGTTTTTGTTTCCCTCTTAGGAGACCAGATGCTTGCTGAACTCAACTGTCAGTTCTCTGTGACTTCAAAGCTGAAGCAGAGAGTGGTACCATACACAAGCATGTGGTCCATTCTCTCAGAACTGTCTCACTGAAAAAAAAAAGCTAAGCCAAGCTTTCAACAATGAGTTATCCAGCTGCAATCAGAACAAATATTCTGACTTGGCTTGAAGGCTTGCTAAAACAAACACACACACACACACACACACACACACACACACACACAAAGTAAAGGGCGGTTAAATCCAAAAAACACGAGTACCTCTATAATTGTGCAACCTAAAATTCAGATCGGATCACAGACACAGGTACCATGTTGTGTGATCTCATTTCTGAGTCATGTCACAAACATGAACAGAAACAAAAATTCAAAGCATAAACAGATACATACGTAATGTTTCTATGGTGAATAATGTTATGCAATTACACAAAAACATAAAATTCTGTATTCATAAAAATGTTCATTTTATTTATGTCCTCAGCTAAATTCAATGTAATGTAATGTAGCTCCTCATACCTCATGCCTATTTGAGAGTCAAATCTTAGATTCAGGATTCAGTAAGCTCCCTGTTTACTGGACTACTTTGAAAGAGTGTCGATCCATTGCTACAACATTAGGCTCTATATTATATTATCTTTGAAATATGATATCTTTATGGGGACGTTCAGTAATAAGTTATAATGGTTACCCAGAAATAATTATGAATTTCTGGAACAAATATGAAGAGTTAGAATTAAGTTATATTGATTACCAAACCCATGCAGGACATAACTTTGAACAATGGATTACACAGAACATAAACTTCATAGGCAGAGAGAGTTACCATGGGAATGTTAAAGGACCATCACAGATCACAGAGACGACCATGAAGCATCTCAGAGAAGGAATTCTGACCTACGATCAGGCTTCCCCTGTTCATTCAATATCTTGCCTATTATGACCTGGTAGGGAAAGCTGATCTGAGATCAGCACTCCTTCTCTGTGAGATGCTTTATGATTACCAGGCCTGATTTACATAGATGAGAGCCTCTGTCTGATTATGAGCAGAATAAAGTGCAAATGAGGCTCTAATCTGTTCTACCCTTTTGGATATGCTGATTTTCCTCTTTTTTTCCCCTGTGAAATCTCTGGGGTGCTGGAGGAACTTATGAACTCAAACTTCATGTTCTCTTCATCCAGATAAACCCACCAGTCCGTTACTGTAATTGCTGCTCATTTTACACAAACTAGGATTCTTCAAAGGGAAAATATTGTCAGTGCTAGTCCAAACTCTTAAAACTCTCCTATCTGTCTGTTTTGCACTACGCCTGTTAAATAAACTCCATTAATACAAAACAGTAAAATTAAATGTTGAATGAAATGTTGCATACTGCCTAATAATGTTCAGGTTTGTTATTTTGGTCCTGTTTCTTGCACAAATGTATCACCATGATCCTCAGTCCTGGTCAAGAGTTTAGACCTGAGAAACTAGGTTAGGTGAGTTAACAGTGTAAACATGCTGTAACTGATAATTTATCAGCAACAACAAATAACAACATACTGGAAAGCCAAACCTTCCATGTAGTCGGTGGGCCCACTTCGTCATTACCGAACGGGCATAACCGGTCCTCTCTACATGCATAATTAGAAAATAAACAGGGCGTTTGCCAAGTGCCCGGTGTCCCATTGAGTCAACTTTTTTTTGTTCCCTTGTTTGCTTGAAGAAAAAGCACTTTATCTCGTCTCCAAATGGGTTTCATCGGAAATCATGCTGGGAGGGCGCTAGGTAACCCTGGCAGCTGAGAAACTACCAGCCGCTCATGAGAGCAGTAACCGAGAACAAAAAGAACATCGATCACGCTACACTCGACCAGCGGTGGCAATCAACACTTTACGAGAGGGATTTGGCAGAATGGGAAAAGACTGACGGGGATAAATCGAGGAAATGTGATCATGCTTGATCATCAAACATCGAAAACAAGAGTGTTCGGTGCAGTGTCAAATCTGCTCCCTTCAAAGCGCGCTCTGTAATGTTTACATAAGCGGCATATACTGTATAATGTATGTAATGCATAATTTAAAACGCATTTCCCAAACAGGCCCAGCGCAAGCAAATATGGCATTACACATTAATGACGGCCCCGGACTTTGAAGCTCCTTGCCCTTTTTGAAGTCGGACCGTTTGAGCACAGGTCTTGATGCAAAGGAAAGGAGTCACAGATGTAATTGGACTAACTGCTTTGTGGGGGCTCCATCATGGCGTGTTGCCCCTTTTGCGGGGGGACGAGAGCGACAGCGGTGCGAATATCTTGATGTGATGAGCGATAATGGTGAAGAGGGTCACCCACAATGGGAGCGTATTCCACTACAATGCCCGCGGAGATGAATATATCGGCAGTTTGCGCGACCCTCTCAGAGGCTTTGACGAAAAGGAGCAACAGCGTTTTAATAAAGCGACGAGCTTGCTGCCCCCCTCATTGATTTGCTAGACATGAGGGAAATGCTAAGTACATCAGTCGCTCCCCTGTTAATGAAGAATGTAGCGCTTCATTAATGTGCCTCAGTGGAAATGCCAAATGGCTCCCAATAAGATTCAAAACAAACAAAAATCACCAGTGATTCCCTTACAGTGACAGACACCATTTTGTTGGTATCCATATTTCATATGTGAGGCATTTTGGTCATTACACTGTGTCTCCAGATGAGCCGTCATGGCCTTTGTTGATGTAGACCACTAAGGACTATTTATATCTGTAAAACATAAAAATATTACCTTTTCAAATTATGAAAAATTAAGTAAATTAAAAAATAGTGTGCCAAATAACTACATTTCAAAGATGAATTATGTAGAAAATAAAAAAGAAACATTGGTTGTGAAACACTGCTGTTAAGGGTTTGGCAGTGTGGTGATAGCTTTCTTTCTCCAGCCACATGGCACCATCTGCTTGGCTTTGAGGATCTTTTTAAAACAGTAAAAGGTCATCTCACGCTGAGAAAATAATATACTGTAAATCGTACGCATTTATAATCTTAAAAAAAGGAAAGGAAAACAGTCTGGGGGGAGGTTTCGATTTTCCGCAACGGTGATTTTCTATGAACTGACAAACCTTGGTAAGTGGCTCATTGTCCTGCCAACAATATGAAGCCACGGATTTAGGAAATCCCCTCATTAACACATTAAACAACAAAACAGCAGTGATTTGCAAGCTGATGTGTAATTATGTGAAGAATGCACTCAAGATCCCAGTGTCATTTCGGGCACTGAAAATGGCCTACTCGTGGTTTAACAGATTAAAGGTCTGTGTTTAAGGCAGTGTTTAATTAGAAAATCTTATGCTTCATGTAATGACTCCGCTTCCTTAATGCCTTTCAGTTATTATATGTACTCTTTGTGTTATTGGGGCTGTTGATTACCAGTCTGCTCTTGTCAGGGACAAAGACCCTTTATGAATCACACAAAAAGGGTTTTCCCACAGGAGACCTTTTATGCCCTTAATCTTTCCCCATTGTTTAGTCATCACTTATGATTGAAATGCACCCTTACTTTTAATTTGCTCATTGGATAGAAATGCTATTGTTTTTCTCTACCAGGCCCATGGCCGTTTGATCTGTTAGTTAAGAGATCAGAATATGCAACACGCAAACATAAAAATATTGAAAAAGGAACGCTTTGACGTACTTGTCAATGAGGGGCAAAGTGTAGAATGAACCAAGGGATTTGGTCCGATTCTGACACAGAATGTATCAAAAATATCAAATTCATGACTTATCACATGAATAAGATAACCTTTTCAAAGGATCATTGCTGTATAGCATCCTTGAAAAAAAATTGCTTTCATATCTCCTGATTCACTGTCGTCTTCCACTGATGAAAAGATGTACTTGACGATAAAGATGCATGACCCCACTAGATATGTTTATTGACAGCTTCAGTGTTTGTCCTTTCTTTTTTTCTAAAAGTTCTGTTCCAGGAAGACAAAAAGAACAGGACGCACTGACATTTAACTGTGTTAGAAAGATGAACACATAAATCAAAAAGTAATAAAACACATCAATAGTATTAAAATGCAATGGCTTGAGCCAGGGATGTCAAACAAACCCTAAATATCGGAGGGGGGCAGGGAGGGAGGAGAAATTGAATAAAGCCTGATATCACCTTGAAAGCCTTTCAGACATGCGAGGAAATGCCATGAAAATGTCACCGGCGACAGCGGCTGTGCTCCCTGGAAACGTTTGTGCCACTTCGTGGCTTTGCGAAAAGCCGCCGACGGAGATAAACACATCAAGGGAAGGACACAAAGGCGGACGTTCCTTCCCATTGAGAAAATGAAACCTGAGGACACTGGCTCGTGTCACGCAGCGCAGACGCAGACGCAGACGCAGACGCAGACGCAGACATTCACCTTGTTTTCATTTGGTAAGCTACCGAAGCCCAGATTCCATTCATGTTTGTCCTTGACTTCAACTCACAATTAGCTGTAATTATTTTCATTTTCTCTTCACAAAGTTTTGTTTGCTGGGTGATCGCCAAACTGAACTTGCAAAACCCCAAACATTTCACTTGCAGTTATGTGTGTATCTAAATTAAGACCAAATGTTCTTTGAATCCAAACAAACAGGAGATGTGTTTTTTTTTTGGGGGAAGAATACGTTTTGCTTGCAGAGTTTTGTACATTTTTTAAATCAAAGATGAGGACAAACTTATTTAATTCACATATGTATAATTTTGGTGTGAAAAAACCTCATGCGGAAAGCAACAACCGACATTGAGAAAACAGTCATTTGAAATAAGAGATCTCCATTGATTGTCTCATTAACTCATATCATATGTATGACCCCCATGCCTCAATGCAAAGGGCTACAAAAGGACAACTCTCCACCTGGCATTCATTTTTACATCAACTGTGACCCCTTGAGGAGTGCACCCGCCCCAATCCTTTCCTCCTTATTCACAGAAGACTACTTCTGAGTGCCTACATGCAAGTTACAAGTGCTTTTTAGAGGGCTATTGTTCTGGGCTGTCGGCACAATACAGTGTAAAACAGCCATTTCCCAGACACGTTTAGAGGTGCGACTGGCTTGATAGAGTTGAAATCAATCACCAAGCGTTATCAACATTCACCTGCCTGTACCCCCATCCTGCTTTGCAGATAAGCGTCTCAGAATGGCCATGCTTACATCGCAGATATGATGGATGCTGCTTTCGTGAGAGCGTCGGTCACCCGCTTTTGAAAGGTGAACCGACGAGGAACATGAACATATTTCACTCACGAGGACTCGGCAGTATTCCTGTCCACAGACGTGGAGGAAATTGAATCCCCTGCCTTTTTAGATGCACCGTGCGGACGCACTGAGTCCTGCACAAACTACAAATTAAATGATCAATCCCAAATTACGTTACAAGAGGCAGTTTAGTAATGCTTGTCAGACCTAAAAAGCTGCAACTGAAGCAAATGTCTCAGGCAGACAATTTTCTGATCTGTTTTTATTAACTCCAAAAGAAATCAATGATGTGGGTGATATTAAATTGCAGGTCTGGTGTACGTGTGCGTGTGTGCGTGCGTGTGTGTGTGTGTGTGTGCAAGTGCGTGTGTGTGTGTGTGTGTGTGTGTGTGTGTGTGTGAATGAGGCGCCAGGAGCCAGAAACAGCAGACAGTACACAGGACAGCTCTAAAACGTCCACATTAATATTTATGGCTGTATGTCATTAGACTAATCAACACGTCTGACAGCTGGGCTGGCGGGTCATTCCCCTTATTGATAAAGCAGTGTGAGAAAGGCGCTTAAAAATGCTGCGTAGAAGTTAACATACACACAGACATACTGAATTCATAAGGAATGCCTCATGGTTTTTTCACATGGATCACTCAGGGTGGCAAGCATAGAGGCAAGACCTGACATCAGCATACTGATCCCAAACACAGATGCCACACCAGCAATGATCAAATACAGATATAGTTTGAGCTGATAGTTTATTTTGGCTTGGGCAATGACTGCTACAAGGAACCATGATTCTGGATTCCATACATCACACATGTGGTTTTCTCTCCCTTGCAATTCCTCCGTCTGTGAAGAAGGGATAATCCCAGTACACACTGGTAAAAATCTAACAGAACAATTCTGGCAGTGATTGGTGGATACTTCATGTTTTTACTCCTGTGTGACATGTGGGTATTACCAAGAAGTGTGACAAAATGGTATCCACTGATCGCTCTCAGTGTTGTTGTAATCAACAGTAATTTTCATTGGCGGGTAGGGTTCCTGGCTTTCTAGGCATACGGTGATTATGGTCATATCCTTGGGTGCATCCCGATATTCAAAATGTATCCTCCTTTCCTCCTCTACCACCACCCTACTGGAACATTGGAGGGAGGGAGTCAAAGAGATGGTAGTGGAGGGGAGGGTGGTACATTTTTTTGAGAATTGGGATGCACCCCCCTATTTTACTATGCCTTGTTTAGGGGGAGCATCAGCATGGCCCACAATGCACCTCTCTGTGTTGGTGTGGAGAGGGCTTTGACTTCAGGTTCACATGGACATGCTTAAGATGGCAGTGCTTCAACATTCAGATTTAAACCTCTGCTTTGATTATATTTGAATCAGGGGCCGAGGTGCTGCCGCGCATGATTAAAAAGAAGATCCCCGCTGTTCGGCATGGTGCAGTCATGGACATGACGAGCACTGGGTATTGTGCGCTTTCCACAGCTTTAAACGCACTTCAGAGGACTTAAATGTTTCTCGGGTTCACACAGCAGGGAAGAGCTATGGCAGAGGGGCTGGTGCTACAGTGGAGATGCATGATGGTCTTTTCTTCCCTCTCTGAGTGTTACAGACCGCCTCTGTCACATGGATGGCAGATACTGAAATAAAAGGGGGGTGGGGGGATGAGGGTGGGGGGGATGAAGATGAGGCTTCTGGTGTGGGTCCACATTCACTTTTTTTAAGGAATTATGAAGGAATTCACATTTCTTAACAAAACACACTTGTTATAACATAAACATAATTTTTTTCCCAAAGCAACTTCAGAAACGACTTCAGTGACATTACGATTTCATAAAAAGCAGCACTGGCTATGGACCATATCTCCTGCTACTGACGACAACTACCGTATATTTTCAAAAAAAGGACTGTCATGGATTCAGAATTATCATACGCATATCAAAGTACATCGATGCCAATGGCTGATCCTCCTTCTCAACACATCAAAAACAAATCCACATCAATAGAGCAATCACGCACGAGATGCTCTCTGAAATCAGTCTCAGAGGCCTGGTCCAGATCTACTCCCCGCTGTGTAAAAACACCGCCAGACCCGGGGGAAGAGGAGCTGTCTGCAGTTAGCACGGGTGCTCCATGACACTGCTCTCATCTGGGCTCGTTGCGTGGCGTGATGCAGACAGACGGCCTCACGATGTGCTTTATCGTCCTTCCAAGAGGAAATTCTTCATCCCGTTTGTCACTCAGGCACGGAAACTGACACATGCCCACAGCAGATAACGATCGCATTAAACAGCGTAGCCTATGTAAGAAATATATGCACGTGTTTGTGACTTTTAAGGACTTTGGCAGCCTTACTTTAAAGGCCATAGTCATGAGGCTGACACTTTGGCAGAATTAAGTCTAACTTTAGGGATATTCATTTCTAATATATAAATAACAATAAACACATGAAACGCCATTTAACACTTCTGACTAATCATGAGGATATTCGGAGCTGTAAAATTCTCTGGTGGCTCAATTTTAATAAATGTAGACATAGGCATACTTTTCTGGGCCAAACAAAACCACCCTCAGCAATCTGGGGGTACAGATATGCTTGCATTTCCAAAAATCCCTGCTTTCCACGCACGCTTTCAGAGATTGCACATCTGAAGGTGAAACTTTGATCTGTATGGCTGCTGCAATAAAGGTAATGATGTATTTTTCCAACACAAAGCACCCAGATTTGATATCTGAACATTGATCTAATGAACACAAATGTTAATTTTTCATTCACAATAAAATTGGATACTGCTTGGATAAAAATGTTGATAGAGATGCTTCTTAGGAACAAAGACGATTCTGTGCGCATTGAGTATTCTCAGTCTTGCAGTTCAATTATCATCCGTCTGATTCCCAGTCTTTGCTCCATGTCATGCATTGAGGTTTAGTGAGGTGTCTCTTGTCTACAGAAGTTATGAAGATAAGGGGATGCTTTCAGTTCCCAGATAAAAGACGCAATGTACAGTGAAAATGCAAAACACCATAAAGTATTCATCTCCAGTACTTCAGTAAATGGCATAATCTTTGCAATCTTTTCACTCGAACATTACAATTTCATTAACTTTCTTGAATCTGTACCTGTATTTTAAGAGGAAGTATTTTTTTTTCCTGATGGTTTCAAAGCACATAATTATGTTTCCTTGTAGCCTGCATGATAGGTTTGACTGTACTTGACTATACTCTTTTCATGTGTCCTGCTTGGGGGATACTTGAAGGTCCATCTTAGATACAGATATTCTTGAGTGGTTCTTTATAAAACCCTCAGAATAAGGTTCTACAGAGAACCTGTGAGTGACAACCATATCAAAGAAGAACCTTCAAGGGTTCCCCCAGGAGGTTAAAGGTTCCTTTAGGAACCCTTTTTTCCTAAGAGTGGACAATGCAAAAAAGGTTCTATGATGGACTGCAAAGCAAACTAAATTACAAGTTTATGCCTCTGGATTTTGTGTCTATAACACACATGGCATTGCTAATACTTAATACATATGGCATTACTCCATGATACATTGGCAAGCAGTGGGGCCTCATATGTAATATATTGAGTAGTCTGGCTTATACACAGCCAGACTGTGTGTCCTTTCTGTGTTTATCAGTGTAAGTCATAAGATGATGCCCATAGTCAGATCATCATCAGAACGGTGGTGCAGCTGTGGAATATGCCAACCAACACCGGCAGAGCAGAATCATTGTGCTGCAGGGAACAGGACTGAAGAATGCTGGAGCTTGAATAGCTGGGTGTATCAGTACACAACACCAGCCTGAGAATCCTGGCCATTTTACCAATCACGCTGACTCTTTTGCATTGATAAACTCAGGTTTTATTGAGATGTTTAGGGTTGGATAAACCAAAAAAATTTGACTGAAATCTTGATTGTATCCTATATTGTTTGTACCAGTAATTCCTCTCAACAGATTGCTTCAACCAGGAAATCCATATGACTTCCATATGAATGATAAACAGCCATAATTTAAATCGCTTTAGTGTGGCATGATGACATCTACATAGGTCAGGAGTGGGCAGCCCTGGCCCAAGAACAACACAGGGTCTGTTAGTTTATACTGTAGGACAAGATGTATTTGATCAATGAAAGGGTCGATTACACAGTTTCCTCACATCATTTGGTTTCTGAAATGGTTGCTGTTTTCAGTGTGAAAATGAAAAACCAGAAGATCCTGCTGACTCTCCGGATCAGACGTAGCCACCCCTGGTGTAGGTCAATACTGGAACATTTCCTCAGCTTGTTCTTACAACTTGAAATGGCACAACACTTTTACGCAGCTAGATTGTATTCAGTTCCATCAGACAGCAGCTAATTTGTTTGTTCCATTATCACCCCATGTACTGGAATGTTCCTTCCGATGGAAAAATACATTACAGAAAAAGGGACAACAATTCCTCTACTTCCTACAACAACAACAACAGCTTATTTGTCAACGTGATGTATACAGCCTTGGCTCTTGGCCTTGGCACATCATTAGCTGGGGTGTTTTCCACGTGTTTAACATGTTGCTATGTGACTAATGTCAAGGTGCACACGGGTGTGTGCTGGGATACAGTCAAATGTGTTGGAGGGAAAGGTTTTCCGGATCAGAGAGTTCGGAAACACTTAGAGCAGCTGATGAGCGCTGAGCAGTGTGAGAGCAGGATGTACCAGGCTATATATAGCACAGAGGTGAGAGATGAGAGGGTGGGAGATGAATGTGAACCCACACATCCACACTGCTGAAATGAATTGATCACAGTGTAACTCCCCCAATGCCATATCTTACAACAACTGGGACTTCAACTGAAAGACAGTAATTTAGTGTCAACGCCCACAGTGGACCTCTCAACCGAGAGCTGGCAGAGATCCACGAATACAGCTCTCCAAACGCGAATGGCTCGGGCCAGTATAGCTCCAATTTAATGCCCCAAAAAACCATACATCAAAACTCTGCTTTACAGCGCATTCGATAAGTGAAATTATTAACATTTTTTAAAATAAATATATTAAACATAATTCCAAAGCATCAAGGAACAGTGCTGTGCCAAAAGAAAGACATAAAGTAAAAGCTGAGTGCATTTGTGATATACATTTTGAAAAGAGAATGAAAAATACATAAGATCCCATGGAGAACATAATGGAAGATTTTATTAGGGGAGGCTAGGAAACAGAGCGGTAATAACGAGAGGGGAAAAAGGCACGGAGTGGAAAGCGCATGCAGGCTAACGTTCACGACAGAATCGTAAAACAAAGAGTGCAGAAGTGACATGAGGGGGAAACAGCAATTACACGGTCTAGAAAAATCCCACCTGCTGAAGCGGGATCCTCACCATCCGCTGCTGTGGAGGGAGAGAGAGAGAGAGAGAGAGAGAGAGAATCAGTGAATCAGTTACTGTAGTGGCCAGAGATACAGCCATCATTCATTACACTGGACTTGGACAAACACAGCCTCTACGCAGACACAGACTCCAGTAGGGGTAACTTTGGTTTGATTTTGACACAAACACACATATTAGCACACTCCGACATGCACATAAACGGATATCAGTTAATTAGTTATTCATTGTTTCATTCATACTCTATCACACTGTATATCATCCAGGTGTCTCTGGGTATAAATTACACTGTAAATACTCTAATTGGTGTTGCATATTGTTGCTTTCTCTTTCACTGCCCATTGAGAGCCCTGGGGGGATCAACTTCCTCATTCAAAATGTCTGCAATAAAATAATAGTTATATTCCATTAACAATAATTTAAGCACATGTAAAAGACACAGTAAAAATGCAGGTCCACTATTGAATTGAGCTCTTAATCATATTTACATATTCTCTGCAATGGCAGGTGGGATACACAACGAGCGTAACCTTCCATTTTGAAATAGGGTTATGTCCCATTAATCGAATTAAACGCAAACCGCGATTTTGTCAAATCAAGACAAAATCTGTTACAAACCACGAGTTCTGTGTTATTTGTTTCATTGCTCCATATTGTAATGATGCAAATTTTTGATCATTATGACATAATGAGTACAGCATTTATTTACAACCTGAATATGAAAGTCAAACAGGGACAGGGACAGATAAATCATACTGTTCAGGCGACAACATTAGGTGCGTGAAGCTTCATCGTATGGAATGGCTTTTCCACCCGAACTTTAGAGAGCGCATTTTTAAAGAGCTTCTTTCCTCCTACCATTTTTTTTCTTCCGTTCAACATTGTGTTGAGCTGCAGCCATCTCTCAGCAAACCATTAATCATGCGGACGTTTATCAGCAGGTCACCGTGGTGACAGTTTATCCTAGAACAAACAACCAAGAGTGATTGGATAGAGTGAAGACTATATTTTTGTTATATAGAATGTATACCTGTTAAATGCACACTTTGTGTTTCCTGAGAGGACATTGTGTACAACAGCATTTGATATGGATCACATTATACAGCCATCCTGCGATAATAGATAGACTGTGATTCACTCTTCTTCCTTCTGACAGCCACATTGATGAGGTCCAAGATAAGGACAGTGGAGAACACAGAATAAAATGGAAGCAGTGCCAACCACTAGCAAATCAAAAATGCTGCAACCATGGCAGCTACAGGGGGGCCAGACAAAGCAAGGTCCAGGTAAACAACTGTACTAGACACAAAAGTCCAATCAAACCATGTACAATCAATGTCAAGAGCAAACATATAAAACTCACTGTCCTTGTAGGATGTTGGACTCAACAACCCAAAGTGAGCAGCCATGACTACACCTTGATGATAAGATTTATAGATTTGAGTCTGACAAATCTAGCAACAGGACACCATGTTGACACCTTCCATAGAAATTCATTGAAAAATGCAACTGTTTCTTCCACATTTATAGCTATGAATAGTCACTGAAAGCCAAAAAAAAAGACAAACAAAAAAGATTTCATGTTCTTGGAACTGTTGGTTTTAATTTAATGCTTTGTCCTTTTAATTCAATACAGTATCATTTATATATTGTACAAAACATATGATATATGGCCAATATGTCAGATTCATTTCTGCAGCACTTAAAGTCTATTACAGTCCGGAAACCCTTCTCTCAGAGCCCAGTGAAAAGAATAACAGAACCATGGCAACCAGAGGTGAACCAATAGTCTAGGCTCGAAACACAATCAGGATGCAAATCTATGCCATTAATAGGTTATCATATAGAAAATCATTTTAAAGCGTAGAGCATAAAGAATTTAAAGCACAAAGAGCAGGCCTACACAACCGCAGTCCTGGAGGGTCGCATTGTCTGGCAAGTATTTGTGCCGACCACAGAAATAAATTTTCCTCCTTACTCCTGTAGAGGAGCTAAAATAAGATCAGTGTGTGTCGTGCACAGTTGAAGGAGCCAATGCCTGCAGGCAAAGAGGCCCTACAGGACTGGAGTTGAATAGCCCTGACGTACCTGCTACTGCTACAAGAAGTTAACTAGAACGTTCCATGGAGAGGCATGGATGGTGCTTTTTTCAGAGCTGGGACCATGCTGCGAGGAGACACACTGTGATTGCTTGACAAGGCGTGTTAGATTTCCACTATAGTGCCCAGTGTGCAATGCATCAAATGGGCCTGGATGGCAGGAGAGACGTGTACAGTAAACTGTCAACCACAGGGGTATCACTGGGATAAGAAGGGTGAGAGATCTAGGAGACAGCACCGTTTTTTTTTGTTGTTGTTGTTGATTTATGTTCCCCAATCTAGCAAGGTAGCCTGGGACACAACACAAAAGGGCACAGGGATGTCTCCTCATCTTGAAATACGCACATTCAGAAATATAAAAGCACTTATGAGTACCTGAGTACTGTAGTCTCAGGTTCAAAATTTGACAATTATTACTGGAAGTACACAATGATGGGACATGACTACCCCAGTGCAGTTGTCGTTTGAATCGTTCGAGGTTCCTCATTTTACCAGGGTGTTATTTCCTCCTAACTTCACAGCAGATGACTACAGTCATCTCCAGTTGTCACCATTGAGAACTATACCCCTCTGCCAACTGGCCCCTGGTTTGCCCTATATATAGTGTGTAGCCTGTGGAGTGTAGAATAGTCACAGGCTCTTAGGCGAATACAACAGAGGACACACACTTCAGAGGTGACCTGATGTGGACACAATCTGAATTCCAAAAATGACATGGAAAAAGGCAAGAAACGGAAATAAATGGAAATAAACAAGCGTGAATTTGCAATAGCTGTACCACGTACACTAATGTATCAACTCGTGCATGCACTTGTAGATGCACTTGGCCTCCATGGCAAATGTTGTTGTGCAAAATTCTGTGTACTTTTGTGAATGTGAAATTCTTTCTATACTGTATATTCCACCAAAGGAAGTGCTGAATGCAATGATGCCTCCCATAAGAGTTTATGACAAATGGTTCATGAGTTATGAAAGGGGCATGGCTAAAGTGTAGGGGCAGGGCAAACTGTCACCAATGAAAGTGTGTGTGTGTGTGTGTGTGTGTGTGTGTATGTATGTATGTCTATCTGTATGTGTGTGTGTGTGTCTCTGTCTTTCTACAAACTTTGGCCATGTTACGTGAATCCGTTTAGAAATCATGCACCTTTTTGTTATTGGCCAGTCTCACTACCACACCCCCTTTTTACTAATCGGCATAAAACACAACCAGCTCACAACCAACCTTTCCACAAAATCCTGTGCAAGCCTGCAAATCCATTTGGAAGTTATGCACCTTTTTGCGATGGGCCACTGCCACGCCCCCGTTTAGCCAATTGCCATGAACAGAAACACTCACCTTCACACACACAGACTTGACCTTCATGCCAAATTTTAGCCTCCAAGGGCAAAAACTATGGCCGCCACAGGGTAGGGAAATCTT
This sequence comes from Albula goreensis, assembly GCA_022829145.1. Taxonomy (NCBI): domain Eukaryota; kingdom Metazoa; phylum Chordata; class Actinopteri; order Albuliformes; family Albulidae; genus Albula; species Albula goreensis. The sequence continues at coordinate 64,477,029 of CM040741.1, read as the reverse complement.
TGTAGACTGACCGACCAACAGAGCGACCCATACAGCTGCTGGTCGCAGCTAAAAAAGACGTTGTTTGCTTGGTACACACATTTGCATAGATGTGCATGGATATACCCCCTGCTGCACTCCAGCTACTCAGAAGGCGGTAGGGCAGTTTAAAAGCCTGCATCAGCAGGGCCATGACAAAAAGGACTCCCAAACCTGCATGTGTATACACTAATAGCTCTCTCGTGAGAGCCGGCTTCATATGGCCCATTAATGCAGAGTAATAAAAGACCATACGGTGATGCCGGCATCCCTGGCATTGAGCTGCCGTGTGATCGCTTCTGTGCATGGTGAGAGGCCTCACATACAGCTCTGAGCCAGCCATGCTACGGTTCCCAAACTGTGACCCGATTCAGTTCAGATCACCCACCACGTCCTTAGAGAAATCCATACACGTGTGCCATGGTGAAGAGGGCTGTGGGGCATTGAAGGAAGGCAGCAGGAATGTGGAGATAAAATGAAAATAACTATTCATTTTTAGACGTGTATGCAAAAATGATCTTCACTTGAGAAAGACAGCTGAGTACTTATTCAGTGACAAAACACAAAATGCAGAAGTGAGGAATGTGTCCACCAGAATACCAGAAAAAAAACAGTGTCCAGGTCATAATATAAATAAATATATAATATAAATAAATGTTTGTAAATAAAGCAGACAGGGTAGCCAAGTAGCATGGCTTGAGAAAAAGAAAAAAAAGCGATGCGAAGTAAAGGAGACAGCTGGTACTGCAGACGAGCAGGAGCAGAAGAGGTGGCCCAGTCAGAGAGGACCAGGGGAATCTGCTTACTGAAGGAGACACAGCAGATGGGACTCCTCTCCCCTGCACTCCAACGCTGTGAACAAACGCTACAAAAAATCTTAACCCCTCCATTCAACCTCAATTAGGGACGCCGGCCGTGGGGAGCGGGATCCAAAAAGGCAGACTCACGAAGAAAGGAAGAGGAAAACGCATCGACCAACCGAGTTCGTTACGAGCTGCTTTATTTATTTACCTAGCAGATGCCCATTAAATCCACAGCTTACTCATTTTACATTTAATCTATTTATGTAGCTGGATATTAACTGAAGAAATGTGGGTTAAGTGTCTGCAGGAGATGGCACCAGTCACATTCAAGCTTCCAACCTATAACCGGTATAGGACTAGCATTATATTATAGCTATAAAATCTCAATGGACAATAAAAATGCATTTTATATCATTTTACATCATTTTTGCTTTAATGGTGACAGTATTGATTCATCTAATAACTATTAGAGGAAGAACATGGACCTCAGAATGCTTAAGTTCATAACAGCTAGCTTATGAAATGCTAGTCTAAAGTATACTATTCATCTCTCATTAAGAGAATTCAACACTGTGTCCCAATGTATAATTTATAGCTACATTTAAAAACTGGCGGAAAACTGAATGTTACACAAATGGAGTGTGTCTGTGTGTGGGTAGTCATATTCAGTGTTCATTCAGTTGTCAGTTCAGTGTATTTGTGACTTGACAGCTACATTTTCAGTGGGTGACCTTGGAAAAACACATACCTGCAGTACACCTTTCAGTCACCAAACGTAATGAGGTACATGTAATCATGGGGGGAATATTAGCATATTAGCTGGTGCCTTTTGTGTTCACTGTCAGAACATGTGGTTGTGTTTGAGTCTATGAATGACAGCAGTGCCAGCTGAAGCTTTTCTATTACACACTTGCAATATGTGCATTCAACTATTGCCTCCATTCAGCGAGCAACACTAATTTTCTTTAATGTGAGTGCAGAAATGAAAGGCGAGCTGCATTTTCAGTAATTAGTCTGCTAATCATTAATTCTACCAAAAATATGTAGTTAAAGTAATGTAACTAAGGACAGACCATGCAAAATATAAGTTAAAAAACTATTTTGTTATATGCTACTGTGTTTGCATTTGATCTTGCTTCATTTAGAAAAATATGAAAAAAGAAAAATAAATGGTGCCAGCCAATGCTGCAGACCCCGAACATGTCTCTTGCTAACTGAAAGAAACCTTGTTTACTTCCAGACCATGTTGTATTGGGCGTGACAGACCTGATAGCCACAAACTGCTCTTTCTCGACCTCCGGCCCTGTGAAAGCAGTTCGCTGCCTGCTAATTCTGGTCCTTTCTGGGAATTGCAGGGAGACGATCAATCAGCTGGCAGTGCGTGGGAGCTGTGCTGGGATAATGAGTCCCTTCCCTGCCATGGGTGCTAAGTAAACGGACAGCTGGCCGAGTGGTCATTTTCTTTGTCAGCGTGACTACATAACAAACTCTCCTAACGCTCCGCTTGGCTTCCCACTGACCCCTGCTGTGATCAGTTGAATTAATTAACTGGCTTGTGCCTCGCTTATTAATATTCAACCACTTATTAAAAAAAAGGAAAAAGAAAAAAACCTGTTCTTCTCTAAAGGGGAATGAAGCAATGAGTAATAGGGGAAACCCTGGCCATAACTATTTAATAGTTCGTTGTCACTTCAACATTCACTTCGAAAACTGTCTTTTGCATTTCTGATGTGCAGTATGTAATAATTCAGTACATAAGTGGTATACTATAATAGTAAAATACACCAAAACAATGGACTTATATTTCTTGCAGTATGGCAGAATGTAAGGAAGCATCAAAATGTTCCTTCCAAATGCTCATTTTTTGGTAGATTTGAGGCGATTAGATTAAACAAAGCTGCTCTCGGAGAATAGACCTCACACTGGGGACCGAGAAGAGTCACATAAGATCCGTCTTTATTTACTAACTTTCATGTCACAGTTTTATTGCAGAATTAATTTTCTTTTCTTGTGGAGAGGGATTACCCAGCTGAGAGCTGTGCTTCAGTGAGCTTTGGGAGAGGGGAGCACAGCTGTGCTGACTTCTCTTCTAATGCAATCTGTAGCTATCTCATAAAGTCACAATGCTGCCTGGACTCAAATATATTTACAGCATATAATCATGAGATAAAAAAAATACATAAATGAAAGAAATATATATGAGGAGGAAAGGCTTTTCAACAGAGTTGAGGCATAGTTGAATTGTTTTTTCCATGTCAGTTTAAACACATTTAAACAACCACCAATAATTAAACATAGCATTGCCACTGAAAGAAAATGGATCTGCAATAAGGAGTGGTAATTACATGGTAATTACACAAGTTTTAGCATCAGTGGATGCAAGAATTAGCATTGTTTTGTAATGGAATTTCAATTTTCCGACTTACAATACTGTGCAACGCCATTGTCGAAAGAACAGGATGTGTGAAACCTGTTGTCAAAATAAGCCAGGTGGGCCTGTAACTCCGTCAATCCATCACAAGATTTAAGCAACTCCATTTCTTTCTGCCTCAAATGCAGCATGGTGGTATTTAGCAGTGGTCACTAACGAACAGAATAACTAAATTTCAATTTCTGAAAAATATGACAGCTGCCTTCACAAAAATGTTAAAGCTGCTTTCACAATTACCACTTAACATGTATTGAGGTATGCCAAGGTTGTTCAGGGAAACAAAAGATCCATCTCTGTCCAAATATGAAATTTCAGTGCCACAAATGGGATTATTATAATAAACTAATGCAGGGAAAAGTCGAGCCAACATTCAATCACTGCTGTTCTGTCAAAGCACGTCCTCAAAGGTGTGATTTCCTGCACCCAAACTCCCATCCCGCCCCATAACCGGCTTTTGAAATTACACTGACAAAACTCATTTAAGTAACAGAATGGTGCGAGCACACACTCGCTTTTGTATTGTGGGCAGTGCCACTTTACAGCCCATTAAATAATGTGTTTTAATTACAAAAGGCCTGCTGTGACCCTTTACTGTGAACGGTAGCTGCCGCATTTTTCACCTTAGAGCTGGCTGATTAAAACAGCATGGAGAGCCAACGCACCCCGTCTTGCTTTGTTAATCAAGGGTTCGCAACCAGGGGTATTTAAATCGCTGCATTCCAGCTGCTGGATACATTATATATGACCTTCATAATAATTTTAAAAATCATAATCCAAAAATCATGAAATGCTATTTAAAAAAAAGGGAAATCTTGGTACAGCACAGTTGTTTTTGTTCTGTTCTGTGTTCACAGGTGGTAAAAGGTGTTATGGTATTGTGACAATACTTGCTTGCTACATGCTACTTTGAGTTTCCTTGCATACCAAGGCAAAGAAACGCAATCTGGGCCAGAGATCGATTATGGTTCCTAGCCTCGAGTCACACACAGTATGATTTACTACTGTTCACTAACACATCAGCAAACTATATACAGTAATTAATAAACAGATTAGTAATGATTATAAACTACTTATTATTGTGTTTATAAATGGGTTTTTGCATCATCCAATCTAAAGTGGTACCAAAGCTTCCATAAGAAATGTCATTTTACTGGCTTGAATCAAGCCTTTCGCTCCTCAACCAAAATCATTTTCCTTCCCATGGAAGCCGTGCCAAAAAGATGGTGAATGAGGCGTTTTAACACATTTGTTTCTTTGAATAAAATTCTCCTGACAGGATTTCACAGTAAATCAGGATTCGAAACATCCACGCAGAGAGGCAACCTGATGGGATGGGGGATATAAATAACACTGGCGGACCCCTGGGCGAGCCTCCCAAAATTGTGTTATTACCCTCCGTTGGTGATCGGAGGCAAGTGAATGAACGCGTACCCACATATCGAATGCTCAGGCGTATCCAACCGGCTGTGAAAGGAAATGAAAAGTAGAGACGACTGCAGAGAGAGTTGTGCCGATCTTTGTGAGGCCAGGCCGAAAGTGTTAAACCGTGCTAATAATGATTTCGCGGGATCACACACGGAGAATTCTGTGTGGTAACTTCAGGAATTTTCAGTATCACAGTGACGCATTGTGAACAGAGTAAGGTGAGAGGAGGGAGAGAGAGAGCGAGAGAGAGAGAGAGAGAGAAAGAGAGAATGTCAGGGAAAAACGGATAACGTCCTTTGGACAATGTCCTAAATGGCAGGGAAACAGAATAATGCCATAGCCTTTCGCCTGCTTTGACAGAGGAGTGAGGGTGATATTTGTGAATAAATAGGGATTAGAGACAGGCTGTCACGCGCCGAACGGTGTGGAGGGCTGACGGGTATGCCGCGCCTGGGTGAGCCCGCCGAAGGCCCGCCATATGTCACGGCCAGGCCCTCCGCCTGCCTCGTCACGAGCGGACAGGAAGCAGGCCCACGGGGGCCCGCAGTGGCCTCCCACAGGAGAACGATTACCATCCCACCGCCTCCCGTCGCTGGACACACACGCCACGTTCGACTTGACACAGACAAGGCACGACAAGCCACACCACGGAGACAGCCAAAAGCAACACGGGAACTGCGAGGGGAAGGGGGGGGATGGGGTAGGGTGGGGGAGCTGGTTTGGGTGGCGTGGCAGGATTGGGGGGGAGGAATACCAACAGGACTGGGTTTAGTTAGCCAGACGGCCGTGGGACCAAGGGGCATGGGTCAGCATTCTGTCACAGGCTGGTGACAGTTTGAGAGGGGCAGAGGGGAGGGTATCAGATCGGTTTTTTGGGGAAGTAGCGCAGGGATGACAACCCATGCAGAAGAAAAGGTACGGCCCGAGACCTCGCTCTCGTGCTTTTTTTCACTTACCAACCTCCACAACACTAGCACACTTGGGACCTGCGAAGCCAGAGGGACACTCACATGAGAAAGCCTCGTCAGCCAGCGCCGTGAAACAGGCGCCCCCGTTCTCACATGGGTTGGGCTCGCACACTTCGCCTGTTGGAGACAAGAAAAACGACAGGAGGGATGAGAAAGAGGGATGACTGGCTTAAATGACTAAATTTCCAACCCACCCTCCTGTTCACATGCCTTGGATTACTAATGGGAGAATGAGGTATTGCCACACAAAATATCAGTGATGCTACTTCAAGACATGAGTTAATCACTTATAAGAACTAATCGTTGTATATTGATCTTGTGAGCAAAGCCCTTTATATAAGTTGAGACAAATCAGGCATTGCCAGCTAGTTACAGCTCCAACCATTTACGTCACTCTCCCATCAGTGGTCCCGATGTCAGATAACCAGACGCAGTGACAATAATTGCAGCCTTCCGAAAACCTGCAGACCTTAACACCACCTGTGGCTCACTCTCTGTGACTCATTTACCAGCTTTTTCCACAGCATGAGCCAATAACGCATGATTAAACAGCTACACAGCTACCCAGTCATAAATATGGAACGGTGAATATGGCATACTCCATCATTATCAATAACAACTACATTCACCACAACTGTTAAACATGGTTACACTGAGACTATAGCATGGTCACTGCTAGCAGTTTTACCTCAGATTTTAAATACTATATTACAGTTGGACCCCAGGTACCCCAGTTATTGAGAAAGTTTCCAGTACACGGTGGTTTAATAACTCTGAAAGGTCCTCAACTGTGAAAGTGATACATGTTTTCAGTTTTAATGGATGCAATGCTTTGTATCTCATAAATCAATATGGAAAAATTAAAAAGCCACTTCCGATTTTAATACCTGGTTTGGGTGGTCTGCATTTCTGGATCTCCAAGTTTCCTATCTCTGAGTTTCTGTTGCTCTTTGTTTAAATCTACATCTGTTGTGTCGCAACAATAACCAACAAGCACATAACTCCCCTGTTCCCACAATGACAATTTTCTATAAAATAGTGCTGATTTGGAATCAACGATTATTTTGTTAGAAAAATATTTTCTGATACTACCCCCAAGTGTGGATTTACTATTTAATGATGGAAATCATTCACAGCAAAATGGGTTAGTTATAGCTAGGAAAATGTAAAAATTATTCTCATTATAATTTTCTGAGCTGAAAATCCAAACAAACAAGCAAGCATTTTTATTTTTTGCACACACTTGTCAATCCTGTAGTGGGGGTTTAAAATGAGAAGGAGATCGTTAGGGCTGGAAATCGCCTACACAATACAAATGCATCTGCTGACAAAAGCATTTTCCCTGCTCAGTGATACTCCAGGTTTTAACAGGGTGTAATTTTGTATGATATTGGGAGTTATGAAATAAAGTTGGTATTGCTTAAAGTAAACTTGGTACTTTCGTAAGCCGATTTTCTCCTCTTCATGTCACACAAAGACTCTGAATTTCATGTGGCTGTGCGACTACAAACCAGAGAGGAGCCGCGATATAGTACGAAAACCTGGAATTTTGTAATTTTGCATTCATTCCATGCACTGGCAGCTCCAAATAAAAAACATAAATACTTGAAGGTATGAATGTCATTGTACGGTATATATCAAATCCAGTGCTCGCTTGGTTAATTGTTAAGGGCCGTGGTCAGAAGGTAGGCTTTATGGGGTGCAATCCAACACTAGTCACATGTGAGATACAGAGCAGCTTTTTCACTTCAGATGCGTATCTGTGGTGTTTTGATTTAAACCAAAGGTTTGAATTGTTGCAGATGTTGCAATTAACCCACAGAATTTAAAGCCCTTGTCCAATCAATCAAAATATGCAACTGGTAATAAATAATCAAGACTTATGTTGGAAAAAGAGGCCGAACTCATGGGCCAACACCAGGACAATGCTGCTGCAGCACTTTGTGTTTTTTAGCCAAATAAGATGGTGGGAATGACGTGGTTCCGACCAACGTATTTTCATATTTGAAGCTTTTGATTTGCGTGCTGGTAAACAGTATCACATGTCTCCATGCCCTTAGGGAAGGGCACAATGTAACCATCTCTGATGCCACACTAATTTCCCAAAGCAGTTTTGGCATCTACAGTGGGGTCTAAAAGTCAGAGATCACTAGTGGAAGAACTTCCATTTTGCATTCTTTTATAATTTAATACATGTTTGTAATTACAAATGATATTAACAATTTATGTGTAAGATTTAATCTTTGAAAAATATACCTGAATTTCCAGAATGTTTTAGTTTTCGGTATATCCCACTTTTGCTTTAATGACAGGGTGCACTGGAGCTGGCATGGACTCCACAAGCTTGTGCAAAACCTGATGATCCATTTTATCCCATGGTCCTTAAGTGCTCAAAACCTTCTTGGCCTTTAAGTACCCCAGTAAATGTTTGGTGGAGTCTGACCTTTCCTACAAAGGGACTGACAGGGTCAGTGTCACACATTTGCTAAAATTTGACCTAGACATTGTGCAGAATCTTCAATATTTCTTCATTTTAAAACGTCGTAACTTTCTTTTGTTTGAAATGTTCCAAAATCCTAAAACTTCCTGATTATTTCTAAGTTTACATGAAAAAAAGTTTGGAAAAAAAAGAGTTCAATTAGATCTAAAACTTGTGGACCCCACTGTGCATGATATATGAGACAGAAACTTAAGTAGTCACAGCCACATCACCAATACACACAAGCTTGAATGATCTCTTACTCTGATGTGGTTTAATGGCCCTGTGACTGGGGGAAGGCCTTCCCAATAAACTTAAGGTCGGTTCCTACCCGTGATAAAGGACAACCTTGTGAGGGTGAGCCTATTTGATGGATATAAAATGTTTCACTGCTTAAGCCAATCAAATTCAACCAAATTCACCCAGTCGACTGGAAAAGCAACAGGCTAAAATTAGTTGTTGAACAAAGTTTAGTTTCAGTAACCAGGTGTCTAATTAGTACCCCGTTGATAGCATCTGCCAGGTGGTAATTTATTTAATGAATTCAAAAAAGCAGAGCATCTTTTTAAAGGAATAATTTGCCAATTAGTATGATAAAAAATTGAAATATTTTTGATGATTCCACTGATTAAAAGTTTATTTCTTATGGCTTGCATAACTCTCTCTGATATAATGGGGTAAAAGAGGGTAAATAATTCCTCAAGAAATTAAAAGTGTCTAATTAATAAAAAAAAAGTAACAGCTTGTTAACATTCAGGAGTTGTTGCTGTGGCAGTAAAGAGAAACTGCAAGCACATGAGTCCCCCGGGACTGAACCTGAGAACCCCAGCTCTAAATGAATCTGAAGCGTCAGGGAGGAGAGGTCTCTCAGTTTGTACTCAGCTGTCAATACCTAAACTGTAAGGTGATCTAATTGCCTATAAACTAGACAACACCTTTAAACCCTTGGAGTGCTTTCACTCTTGCTGCAGATTAAGCTTAATGGAAGCGATGCAAAAAAAAAAAAAAAAAAAAAACCCTTGGGCGGCCTTCCTGTCGCGAGTTGTCAAAGCCTGTCGTTTCGCCGCGTTTCATCCAAATTCGTCCTTAAGTCTTCCACTCACCCAGCTCTCAGCCAGACTGCCGGGGGTTGGGGGGGGAGGCGGGGGCAATTTATTGATCGCAGGGGAAATAATAAACGGCTTTAGGACACTGGAAGCTCCAATCCAGATGGCAGACAGATAAAGAAAAGGTCAGCAGACGAGAGGAAAAAAGACCACCTGTAAGAGGCCATATGGTCTTTTCCTCCATTACGGCTCATATGCCTTTTCCTGCAGTTAATTTCCTCATGGATGAATTAAGCTAAAAGTTTACTCTATAACAGAATGTGCACCTTTCAGCTTCATTTTAAGAATCTCTTTGGTTAAATTGCCGCAGCAACACACCACACAGTTACATAGTTCGTTTTTTTTTTTTTTAATAATATATTATACAGTTTTCCTTTTTGTCTCGCCACCGTGCCTAGCCTTGACGCACTCATGTCCCCAAACCCCCAACTTTAAAATTCTCACAGTGCTGTTTCAGCGACAGCAAGTCATACAAACAATCAGAAATTGAAGAAACAAACCAAACAGTATTTTTATGCTTTGAGGGAATTTTGGTTGTGCTTTGTCGAAGTCCAATCCCTCTGTATATTGCAATGAATTTCAGGGCACAGCAGGCCTCTAATAGCTGATATGAGGCTCTGTATATTGCAGGTGGAGGTAAATTGCTCCACAGAATTGCACTGCAGAGCTGAAACCTAAAAGTAAACATGAATTTTGTTAATTTTATTAAGGTTGCTTTTAGTTCTTTTTAACAAAGGGTACTTCGATCATAATTTTATTTTCTAGATTAATTTTAGCTCTTAAGGTACTTTCTTTTCTTGCTTTTTCTTCTTTGAGATTTTCCCATTAGCTTGTCTTCTCCATCACGACTCTGTTTGAAAAGAGCTTTACTGACATGTAAAGCTTTACAGACATGTTTTACAGGCATGTCATTGTGAAAAAAAACATACTCAGGTAATGTAATGCAATTAGTTAAAAAAGAACATCTTTAAAAAAAACAAGCTTGTTGTGTGTGGAGCACATATTGGGATTGTGCACATGTGGCTCTTGAAGTATCCCTGAATGAGGCCTGATGGGTACACACTAAATGCCCGTTGCAGCATTTCTCCTTCTTTAAAGAGGATTCTGGGAAATAGTCCCAACTGATCCCAGGTCAATGACATGAGAGTATATCCCTTTATTCAACAGAGCCGGAAACAGGCTGTTGAGCGAGGTGGAGCCAAAGCTGCCTGACCTTGCTTCTGGAGATCTTATTTTCACTTTCCACCATGACAGTGCCCATGGTATGGTATCACACTGTACCCAGTCCTAGTCATACCGAGACTGCAGCATGGGTGCTGCTAGCAGTTTTACCTCAGATTATCAATGGAGGGAAAAAAACCCACACTTTATGTTACATCTGGATCCCTGGTACCCCAAATATTGAGAAGGTCACTGGAACAGAGTGGTTAAAAACTCTGAAAGGTCCGAAACTCTGAAAGTGATACATGTCCTCGGTTTGATGTATGTGTGCATTTTGTATCTGAGAAATCAATAAGGAAAAATTAGAAAGATTTTTATATGTGGTTTGCGTGGCCGGCATTTCTGGATCTCCAAGTTTCCTATCTCTGAGGTTCTGTTGCACTTTGTTTACGTCTACATCTGTTGTGTTGCTACAATAACCACCAAGCTCCACATTACTCCCCCGTTTCCCCATCTGTAACTTTTCTCTGTTTAGTTTTTTAAGACAGATGCTGATGCAAGCAGCATGGCCATGGAGCTTTTTCGGTTTCCCCCGCGGCAGGCCTGTAAGTAGGCCAGCAGCAGGAGCGCTCCTGGGCTGAGCCGATGCGGGTCAGGATAACAAACTACTGAGAAAAGAGATAAACACATAATGGGACACCCAGAACTGGAGCTAGACAAGTCAGCCTTCCTCCAGCTCAACAAAGGCCAATAACCAAGTCAGTCTGATCACATGGTTCAGCACTTTAGCTAAGCAAAGCTGACGTAAGACTATCCACAAGGTAAGGTGAAACTGTTGGAATTCATACCACAGGACTTGAATATCTTCAACTACAAACAGTCAGAAGGTACTGTGACAAAATATTTGGTTGATTTTATTCACCCACACCTGAGTACATTTGAGCGACTGCCAATAGGCTACTGTCTTGAGGATAGGCGTGGAAGAAACAGACGTTTTATACACACTGCAGATTCAGATGCAAACAAGAATACAGCCATAAAGAGGTTTACTGCAACTTAGCCATGTAATCTGTATTATTTATTGCTATTGTAATCTTCGTCTGTTTTTTTTGAAGGACACATTTCTTTTTTTTTGGTTTTTACCTAAATGGAAAATAGCAAATTTGGATTAGAAAGTTGCACACATAAGCCAGGCTAATTCAGCACTACAGCCTCAAATTTGCATACCGGGCCGCAGTGTTTCTGAGTCACTGTGCTGCTCCATAGAAGCGCCGAACCATATTTAAACAGGGGACCATCTTCAGTACAAGTGGAAGTACTGTATAAAAATAGCCAATGGACTTCTTTTGCTGGACTAGAAAGAGGCAGCGTATGGACAGGAACCTCACCAACAAACATGCGGAATACTGAAATGGCCTCTTATTACTCCTGTAGAGCTCAGACACTCGACAAAGTGGCACTCTCTTTTCGTGGTAAATTTTTTTTTTTTTTTTCGCCCACCAGGAAGTGGCACCCCTAATGATGTTTTTTCAGAAATAAAGTCAGAGCTGCTCAAAAAAATAGTGAAAGTATTGTAGAAGAAGGTAAATGGAAAGCACTCTCCTTTGATAAGTACATGCCCACTGATTGCAGGTTCACTTAAGCACCTCCCTTTGTTGCTGCATGTGACCGTGGATGCAAATGGGGCCACTGCTATTGTAGCAATTTTAGGTAGTGCCCCTCTCTCTCTTTTTAAGTACCATGCAGGAACTACACTCTAAAAAACAATTACCTTGGGAAATTACTTCTCTGCAGAATTGCAACTATACTTGCACTACTACGACTTGTATAAACCAAAAACAGTTCACTCTATAATCAGACCACAGTAAAAAACAAAATTAATATAGGAATACAAGATGTGAGTTTTTGATTGTAAGCTCACTGCAAATCATGTAAATTATGGTCTAATTATATACCTAATCGGATAATTAAGGAGCTGACATGAAATCCAGAAACAGATCAGGCCCATACCTGGTCCAGGGCGTGGAGTTAGTGGCCGGTTTTACATCTCTGCAACATGTCTCTGGGCAGATTAGTGTGTGCTTTAAAGGGTTCTTGAGTCTGGGCTTTTACAACGAAGACAATTCATCGCCACTGCCACTCAGGCTATGTTAATGCTACTCAGCTGAAGAGGTAAGGAAATTCAGAGCGCTTTTTCGGAGAATGCATTTTTGGTTCTGCACCGAGAGCAGAAGTTCCCAAAGGGTAATGAATAATGTCTATTATAAAAATGGAAAAGAGGCATTACAGGAGAAATATAAAGTTGAAGTTGGCAGGATTTTCCAGGGCCGATACCTTGAGTAGTCTCTTTAGTCCACTGACAATGTGGTTTTCATTACATTTTCGGATTACACATTGCCAAGGCTACCTGATTTACAGCGGAATTATATTAATACTAAAACTACAGAAAATGTGACATAGAGTGTTGAGCACGTTCTCATTTGCATTTGCAATATCTGATCAGTCATTTAAATAGTGCCCAAAAAGTTGTTTGCGCTGTAGTTTTCCCAGATGGTTTTAAAGTAATTTCAGTAAATACTGCACTGCGCAGATGATTGTGATCTTTAAATTACCGTAATATACATTACAGGATTCATGCTGGATCTGATAATTCATGCATGATCTAAACATAATTACAATGCATTTTTAAGACTGGAAAGAGAATGAATTCTAAACATTTTATTGCATTTATATTCTTGAGAATAGACAGAGGGAGAGGCCGCATGCAAAATACAGTCCCAGTCATCCCAAAATGTTAATAAACATGGCCTGTTACTGTTAGGATCTCAGCGTACCAGTCCATGCTGTGATGCTGTCCCAGAACTCAGTGTACAAAGAAAGCATAAATTGTCAGGAAACAGGGCTTGTAACTCAGAGGTTGCAGGCTCAGTTCCCAGGCAAACAACTGCTGTTGTGCCCTTGAGCAAGGTACCTCACCTGAATTGCTTCAGTAAATATCACACGGTACAAATTGATAGCGTCTAAAAATGTAAGCTGTGTAAGTCACTCTTGATAAGAGCATCTGTTTCACGCCTACATTTTAAAAGTAAAAGGAAGAAGGGGAACATTCAGACAATGGCTTGGCATACGGAGAAACAATTATGAAAACATCCTATGAAAATGTGTTTTGTTAGCTAGTGACACATTTCATTTGTTCTACATTTACTCCTTGAGTCTGTCCGCTTCTTGCATTCTCTTCCAAAACAAGCACAAGTTCTACCAAAACTATTAGATCTATGGTCAGCCATTGTTTGGTAGATGGACCAACTTCACCACAGTTTGGACCACAACCAGACAAAGATAAATAGAATCTGTTTGATGTAGATGGACACCTACCTACCTGCCAGCCTAAAAATGTCATAGTGGAAGAAGGAGGCACCTCACTCGACCTGGTCCTTTAAAAAAATGAAGCCTTAAATATCACTTGCGTTTACGTTTTGGTGTAAATCTTTAAAAGTTAAAGAATGTGGGTGCAACACTGAGCGGGCTTTGTAGAGGGCATCTGACATGCTCTGCGCTCCTTGTATAGGGCTGCGGATGACTGCATGATCACTCTACGGCTGGCTGGCTGGCTGGCTGTAAAGGGCCACATCAGAGATTGAGATGATGTATGACCCACTTTAGCATCCAATTAGAAGTGATGCGAATGACAAAAAAAGGCCATTTACTTCAGGGACTATTGCACATTTGATGTTCAGCTTTTTTTTTTTTAACCACAACCTTTAAGTTTAAGCATTATGGGAAACAGGAATGAAAGGGAACATGCTTGAATCCTAGAGCATATGCTTTTAAATGAAAGAGAAAAGGACAGAATTTGGGAGGAAACTCTCATTTTGCGTCGATATGACTCCCTCTGTGAATCTTCTAGACATTCCCCGAAACAAAGGCATGGGCTCCCTGCTCAGTGAATGTCTTTCTCGTTTATACGCCTGTCTGCCTTGTGAAGACCGAGTGTCGCTTTACATGAAAAGGGAATAGTTCAAAATAGAACTGACCCATGTGATTCGCGAAGGCCTCCGTGGGGAAGCGTTTTATGAATCACACATTATTAACAAAAGGCATGTAACACCAAGATGCTGTTTTCAGCTATGCTAGACATGGACAGAGAAGGTAGACACAGGCCTGGATTTCATCACTATTTGAATACTTTGACGATAAGTGTGCACGGTATTTTTCTCCGTGCAGGCAGTTTTGTGTATTAATTTCTATGACTGCAGAGTTCAGCATAAGAACTGCAGAACTGTGCATATGACAAAAACACATGGATTGATGTGTCAACATAATTACAGATCAGTCACAATATTCTGGAGCACAAATGACCCACAGTTTCATTCATACTTTGAACACTAGTTCTGAGAACTACTATGCATATTATTTTTGGTTTTTAGCATATTTCTTCAAGTAATTGCAGAAAATGAGTTCAGCAGGGAAAAGCAGTTTCTTCATCAATGTCAGCTCCCTTCTTCCTACAGCCGCTACATCAATTCATGTCCCAGTCTTTTATATAAAAGCATATACATGTTAATGTGTCCTGCAATATTCCAGAGAAAATACAGACATTTCACATGATAAATAATGAATTTTTGCCAAATAAATGCCACAGACGAAATGTTCTTTTTGCAACAAATGCTGTAATTTTCTTAAAATTGCAGCAAAAGTATGCATACCTGTTGTGACAGTTATTGTGACATAAATTGAATTTTTTTTTTGGCAAGCATACTCTTTGTTGTACCTTATTCCCTCTTCTATTACCTTTCTACCTCCGCTTTCCTATGAGCTCTGCCTGTGGCGGGAAACTGCATGTCGCCAAACACAATATTATAGCCATCGCAGGCCTCTGTCACTCACTGCCCAGTCTGAGACCCAATCCCTCCCATCAGCCTTTCAGACCCACCACATAATTCGGATGTGCTTTGTTTTTAATGCTACTGTCTCACAGCTTGTATTAGCCAAGAGGCAGGAGATACTTCAGCATGGAAAGAAAGACATTTGTATCGAGGTATCATTACTGACATCCTTGCAGCCAGCTATAAATGTAGACAATCAGGATGAACTTTAAGTGTCCCCGATGGTATGAGGTTAGGCACTTGATCCATGCGGGGGGAACCATCTTGTTTGGTCATGTCAGTTGACAAAGATCCGGACAGCTTTGGACCACTGTACTTATTGCAAAACAGATCTGCAAACAATTCATAACTTTTGAGGCTGAACTTTGAACTGTGAAGATAGTAGTTACTTTACTTGCTGTAGTTACTTTATTCACTGTATTCTTATGTATTAGTATATGTTGAGGTTACACACTTGAGAACAGACTGAGTTAGAATATTCTAGAACTCAGTACATGTATATTTTCATACTGTTATACATCAAAGCAGATGGGAGGCAGTGTTAATCATCTCTGATTGATTCATCCATGGCATCTGTGATCTTATTCCACATGGAGACACACAACACTGCCCAACTGTTTGCTTTGCTTTGTTTTAAACGAAATGGGATCTACAACACACACCACACAAACACGCAGACACAAGCGCGCGCACACACACACGCACGCACGCACGCATGCACACTCATACACAGTCATACAAAATAATGTGCTCACACACACACACATGCAGAGCCTATCTAAGAAGGCACAGTATGATAAATTACATCGGTAGGTCCACTTAGAAAGGACATTGTCCAAAGGCAGACAATTCCTAAGTGGTACGATTGTGCTGTCATTGAGTCTGCATGCTTTTAGCTTAGGGACGTATTGTAAGTTATTGCAGTTATTTGCAGGGCAGTTTGTAGTTAATAATTCATCAGCAGGCCCCTTTGTTTCTGCACAGATGCCCTACAAGAACAAAACAAACCTTTTTCATGGACAGATAAGCCTTTAAACAAGAGAAATACACATACACATCTATAATCCATATGGAACAAGATTGTATAGAACCCATGACCTTGAAAAATGGAAAATACTGACTTTGTCTTCTTCGGGAATTTATCTTTGTAAACACAATGGTGCTTCTTTGACACATAACTGTGGAAATATTATTTGTTTTCCATACATTTACTTCAACAGTAATAATTCTGAGCAGTATCTCTGAAGTCCAGCCAGTTAATTGCCCCATTTGTAGAATGGACCATATAATATATTTTGTGAAGAAATACAGTCTATTAAGTAATTCAACCCAGAAAAATTTATCACAAGAAACTATATTGTTCATTAACTAATTACATTCTCTTCATTATGATTTATTTCTGGTCTCAGAAATGAAATGACTCATGTGACAATTATAGAAATACAACCAAGAGAGCACCAGGAAAAATATGCAGAACTGCATTATGAATGGACCCGATACCAAGATTACATGAATTGGCCAATGAGCTGTTCTCCTGTGTGCCCCAAAGTGACCAATCCAATAACTCCATCAGTAAGTCATAAATTATTAAAATGAGATGACATAATAAATACCATGTGCTGTGTATGGCACAATTCTCAGAATCTTTTCAAAGTTACGGATAAGACAGAGAAGAATAGCCAAGTCTATTCTAAATGTTAGACATCTCCTGCTGTCCTCCATTCAGTTACCATTGTCTTCTTTTACTAAATTATCAAAATCATTGTTCAAAAAAAGTATTGTGTCTGTACTTTATTTGCCATCAAGTAAAATAAATGTAATATTTTTGTGTGTGTGTGTTATGAACTATGAGGTAGCCTTCAGCTACATTAAGACTGAGCTGTTGACGGGGATGAGGGACGTTTGGGTTGGTTGTGCGCCAGCTATACTGGGTATGGAGTGGTGATCACTTGTGGTGTTGAGTATGATTTTGGCACAAAAAAAGGTGCTCAGAGTAAAAATCAATCAAAATCCAGAACTTTTCTTTTCTGGGGAAGAAAATGCTATTTACCTTGACAGACTAATCATGCTGGTCATTACAAACTCTCACCAGGGCCAGCCAGAGGTGGGTAAGTGTGGCTCCTAACAAGACCTTCCTGCTAGGTTCTACCCACAAAGATTTCCCCTGCCACTGTAATTCTGTTCAAGATTTTGTGAAATGCCTTGTACCTTAGATGTCTAAATATATTTGAAAATATAACTGGAGTGGATGCAGGTTTTGTTCAAGTTTCAAACAGTCTGTTTATTTAGAAACCAACTAGTCTAATTGAATTGAATTATTATTCCTGGATTCGTAAAAACAACATAAAATAAAATACACACATTAAATCATGCAAAATAAAACCAGACTACCAAAAACACCAATCCACAGGACATGCAAACAGTATTGCTTCACTTGCGTCTTAATCACACTGCAGAGAAGCGGTGAGTCTAGCTGGGCTAAATGGCCTGTTCTCATCATCAGGAGGAGTTTACACATTTGCAATTCCCAGACTTATCTTTCATTTTTGGTGAGTGAAAGTTCCATCCAGACACTGCATATCTGGTTGGATAGATGATCTGTGTGTTGGTGGGAAAAGCTTCTCATGCAAGTTTAATCAATTCCTGAATTAGTTGAATCAGGTGTTTTAGTGCTCTGCTAGAACACATACTTGTACACATACACACACAGCCCTTCTCAAATAAGATTAGATACCCCCTGCTTCATTAAATAAATTTGATTTTTATACAGATATTCTCATGTGATTGGTTTAGGTTCCACCTTCTTTTAGGTGAATAAATCAGTTTTACTCCTGTTCTGTCTATCTCCAAAGTCTCAATCTCACATCTTCACCACAGTTAGTTCAAGTCACAAAGCAAGCAGCTCTCTTGACCAGAGATGAGCCACCATGTTGCCCCCTTTGTTCGATTAGTAGTAGTGAAAGCAAACACTAATCTTTTGCTCCGTATGGTCATTAAATCAATTTATCAATTTAATAAGGTCTTTTTTTTTTTGTTTGTCTGGTCTGCTGCATTTGATTTGGCAAGTGAGTATCAAATCTATATTTGACAAATATGTCTGGACTCAGGCCTGTAATCAGCAAAGACACTGGTAGGGATCCCATGCCCTATGCAATAATGTGAATCCAGACCAAAGCCTGGTTTAATTTATGATACAGAACATCACTAAATTCACAGAATCCCTCAACCTAAGAGAAACAGTCTGCTTTTGACCTAATGCCTCTGTTGAAATTTTTGAACCAAAAGATGGAAGGCTCATTTATCCATCATTCCAAAAAGCTATGTTCTCAAGCTGTCTTCTAAGGTTGCTCTTAAGTTCAAGATTTAAGGTTTAAAGGAGTAAAGGTGACTGGCTGTCTGTCCGGAATCGAAGCTCATGTAAAAGCCTGAGGAATTAAGATGCTGTTTTGGCTGCACAGATTCTGGGAAACGCTCACAGCCCCAGGAATACCCTGCGCTCAATGATCAACCTTACGGCCCTGTTTGAAATATGAGGTCACTAGACAGCACCAACGAATTCCATGACTATGAAACAATATTCTTGCCAAAAAAAAAAAAAACAAAACAAAAAAATTCAAAGTACAAATAAATAATGAACTTTGTTCCAAGGAACATTCCCCACCTTAAAGCTACACAATATATGAAAGCCTACCTACCTACAAGTACACCTCTGACCTGTATTCTCTGAGTCAAAACCTGAAACATTTCCAAAAACGAAAGGGCAAAAAGTTAGATATAAAAAATAAAAAAAAATCCAAATTCAATTCAAAGGCGATTTAAAGTTGATCCGCTGTTGCCAGCACACAGGGTGGATTCTGTCAGTGTTACTGCCTGAAGGGCTTTCAGACCCAAGTCTATGTAGCTCAATCTTTGCAAAAGCACAAAGTGTTGAACACAGACCCACACAGCTGCACCACATTGCCACATCCTAAAAAAGGACACAAATAGGAATTGTCACACTGTTACAGTGCTGTGCTGATTTTATGAACTCTCTGGAAAATCGCCAGAAATGAATTTCACAGGATGCATAAAGCTGCACAATAAATCATGAAGAACAACTTTCTTCTACATGCATCTTTTTCTGCAAAAGTCACCCCAGAGTGAGTTGTTTATTTTGTTGTGGAAAGGACAGCATTCCCCAGAAGCTCCTACACAGCTGGTCTATGAATGCTCGGCACGTCCAAACATAAGCCTTCCCTGGGTTTTCCATTTGCTTATGGCACTCCCTTTGGTGCCTGTTAAAAGGCTTGAATTTAAGGCTGCTGGCAGGAGGGGCCATGTTCCTCCATGCCGTCTTTCACCTTCCCTCACAAAATTGGGTTTGTCACTGAGCAAATTGAATTCAGCTGAAGCCTAAGGGCGGCGAGCCCACATCGTGATCCACACTCCCGTTACACTGCAAAGGACATCATTGAAGGTGTGACACAAAAAGGCTTTAAGTTGTGCAGGGCTTTGGATTGGTATAGGGACCAGCACAACAACCGCTATATGAAGGCTTTGAGGGGTCTAATTTGTGGCAGACTCTTGTCAGGGGTGGAAATGACCACTAATGCTAGGGAGGTCCCAAGCAAATGCAAAGTTGTAGGGGGATTAGATTTGGCTGAGGGACACATGGTTGAACATATGGTTGAGTAATTATATTGGTACATTAAAAAAATGGTGGAACCCAAATTTGAATTATTTTCTCGTGTGGGGGTTTGCTATACCTTGTGGGACATCTTCATTTGGACCTCTCAAGATACAGTACATGACATGTAAACATATAAACGCAACATTTTTCACACATAAATACTGGATCGATTTCACACATACAGAAATAACATAGATGTTTATATCTTTTTTTAACTGTGTATATTTGGACTATATCACATCCACACCTTCTGAAAACTGTGAAACCATGACTCAGATCCCTTCATTCAGAGCGTCATACATGGTATCGAGCTAGTCCATCACAGCTGGATATCTGTACCAAATTGAGTACCTTGTTCAAGGGTAGACTGACAGGGGCCCGGCTGGGATTTGAAGTTCCAACCTCCGATTCAGTTTTCTTAACCACACTATTTAATCTGCTCTTATTCTTTCTTATAAGTACAACAAAGAACGACAGCACTGCTAGCATGCATCGTCTGTATTTATGAAGAAATACACAGTTTAAAAAATGCCACTCAATCAGGCCAAATTATTGAAATAACTCCATATTCTGACCACCCCAGTGAAATGACTGGCTACGGATAACAGAAAGGCCACCTGCTAAATGTACCCATGCAGACTGGAGTCCCTGTTTACGCTGGACCTGGTGCTCGACTTCTCACAACGCTGAATAAAGCATCACCTTTTCATTTTCACCTCTTTTATTAGCAGGAGAAATCGCTGAGTAAATTTGCAGGCACGCATCCATTTCCTGGACTGTAGACATGTCCTGGATCACTGTGAATATGTAATAATGTTAGTGTTTCTATGAATAAAAAATATGAATAAAAATATAATTAGAAAATCGGTTGCATTTATTTCATTTATTATGATGGTCCTGTTGATTTTTACCAAATGCGTTACCATCATGAAAGACTTTGCTTCACACATAAATAAATAAATATGAGGTGAATATAAAAGCTTGTGAGATACTGGTTCTTAAGGCTAATATTAGGCATGCACTGTTTGCCTTTACACAGTCACCCCTTTGTCAGTTTGGCCTTAATATAAATCCTTCATTTAAACCTCTTTGTTCAGGTCAGTATTTTCACACAGGTTAATATACTCATGAGTGACTGGGATATGCTTGGACTCCTCCTCATAATTATGAATTTAAGGTTTTATTTGAGTCAGTTCATAGGCATTAGCTTTTCCTTTGCTTTTTAAAGTTCTCGAGCCTCTGGAATCCCTGCAGGAAAACTTTAGGCTCCTGTAACCATCTAAGTCCTTTACAATCTCCATGTTGTGTGTACCGTAACTCTGAAATGTAACACAATCAAGCTTCCAACAATATCTGCGGAGCGTTGATAGATCTGGATAGAGTTGAGCAGCTAAAAATGTGGGAAAGGCTTTAAGAATTTTGGATAATTTACTTCTTCTGCATGCCTTAAGATATCCCTTCCATGCATTCTTATAGGAGACCTTGGAAACAGCGCAGTAAATTATGTCCTTTTTATCTGGTTTTTTATCACGGACACGTGAGAGGGAATTCCAGGGAATGCAGAGGATGTAAAGCATGCTTAAGAGCATTCATCTTAAGTCATGACCTGTTTTTATAAGGTACTATTCTCTTTCATCTTGATGTCCCAGCTTTAAACTGAGGTTATCCTGGCATGTCATCTGAGAGGTCAATGTCTAAAACCTGTTGGCTGCTAAAGGTTATGAAAGCTGGAGAGTCCTCATCCAGGTGTGTTCTAAGATGCAGTGCCTACAGTGAGATCTTACAAAGGGAAAGTTTTAATGCTGCACTCTTAGAAGAAGGTTCCAGAAGGGTTCTTCACTTGTCCTGCTGGGGGAACCCTTAAAGGTTCCTCTTAGATATGGATTTTACTTAGAGGTTACCTGTAGAACCTTATCCTGAGGGTTATATAAAGAGCCTTAGATACAATCTGTAGATACATCTGTATCTAAACTGAACCTTTAAGAGTTCTCCCAGCAGGACAAATGAAAAACCTTTAAAGAGGCTAGAAAGCACTTTTTTTCTAAGAGTGTGTCTACTACCCTCCATCCTGTCCTATTAAACTATTTTCCCTCATACATTGTTTTTCCTTAATCAAATAGGTCAGCTGAGAACTAAATTACCTTTTGCTGTGTCATCCTGGAGAATCAGCCAATCAGAGTAGGAAGTAATTAGGTGGCCAGAGGCAGAGAGGTAGTAATTGACGGGATTCTGCTCACAGTCTGAGCCTATGTCTCATTCAGCTTTAGTGTTTTTGTAGTATCTGTGCTAAGGTTCACTTTTGCTACATTATTGGCACTGAAGCTGTTAGACTCATGCTGTACTATAATCTTAACAGTGCTCCAAGAAACAAAGTGAACAATCCACATTTTCAGTGGTGTTTCTTTTTAAATACTTAAACAATGTAACCAAATCTGCTTTATATAAACTGACATTAAATTTCTTTTTATTTCCTGTTCATCGGGCTTACGCAGACATGTGGAGAAAACCCCAAGGATGCATACAGGCACATAACCAAATGTCACATGACAAGATCTCCCACCATAAGGGAAATTTAACAACCTTTGAAATGATCTCTCCATCCTTGACAGACTTCATCTCAGGGCGCACTGGGGTTTTTAGATCAATGAGATATGAGCACTTAAACCCATACTAGCACAGTCAGAAGCATGGGCTAATAAAACTGAACTGAATAATTAATCGCTTCACACAAAGGCGGACTGCGAGTTAACGCGGGACTTGTGCGGGAATGAGTCTGGAGTAAAAAGGACACGTACAATTAAATGTGATTTAACGTATTTGCACACAGTCACAAACTGGGCCTGCTTACACACAGGAATATGAATGCCAACTGGAGGATTCACAGGCCTCATCCAGCCATCAGCCCACATTCTCTCCCTGCTCTCTCTCTCTGCACATCCAGAGGAGTAAGCTCCCAAAAAGCACTGTGAAGGTTTTAATTAGCGTATTTTTTTTTTACATAGACCGTTCTGCAGTCAGGCTCCAGGGTGGCTGTTGCCTCGGAGTCATTTAACACCTCCAACTTAGCGCTAACGGAGAGACAATGGAGGACCTTGATCTTCTCCGTGCAAATTAGAAAGCGAACGCTCCAACGTGATATGTAGCAAAAGTGGCTCTGGACCCCCAAACAGGATGTGTGTGATAAGAATACACACACAAGAAAAAGAATAATCACATTCTTTTCAATGTGTAAAATATGCAAAGAACTTACGCAGTAGGAGACAGAATGCGTTCGCTTCAGAAGGCTAGAGGTGATCTCAAAGAAGTCTTTCAAGAGCTGCCTCAAATCTTCCCTTCCAACTGTTTTTCCCCTCCAATTATCATACTGGTGCAAGAGTCTGCGAGTCACACTGAATAAGCAGAGCTGCTGCACAACAAGATAAGAACATCTGACTAAATTATTTTCACTCTGATTGGATTTTGGAGGAAGCACAAAGCATTATGAGTTAGTCGTGTTTATTTCCGGGCTAGCCCCAGTCACATCGGCTGCAGGTTTTAATCGCAATGCCTGCACATTTCAAGCATGCCTGTGCAGGGGGTAGACTAAATAATGGAGACGGAGAATGACGAATAAAATGAACTAAATTACAATGGAAAAGGAGTCTTCAAATGTGACATCTTAATATCAATACCGGATTGGCGATAGTTTTCTGTGTGCTACGGAAGACATTTTAAAATCAGAACTTTAATATGCAAGTTTCTAAATAAACATGAGAGATTTAACGGATTCTGAAAAAGCTCAAATATATGGAGCGCAAAGTGCAGGTGTGACAGTCATTGAACAGTGAAATTATTGAATGTGTCAGTGGGAGCAGTGATGAAAAGGTCAGCATACACTAAACAAGCGAAAACTGAACTGTAGTCACAATTCAAGGTTCAATGACAACTGTCAACAGCCAAAAAACAGGATTTCAGCAAATAAAATTCTTAGACAAGAGTGCATTTAGGATGGATTTTGATAAGGAATGATAAGACGTTAATAATTATTGTGTCTCCTGTAACCTACCTAGCAATCAAGACATTATCATGTGGCCAGCTATTTAGTGGTCTTGCTAATGCAGCTACTACTAGCCATGTTTCGATCTCACTAGGGTTTGGAAAGCTGCCTTGATTTCCAACACTGTGATTGTGTGTATGTTATCTAGATACTTCACTTGACACCATAAATCATAACCAACTGTTTAGCTTATTACCAACTGTTTAGCTTATTTGTTGTACCATGCTGCCAGAAAAAGTATCCAGACACTGCAAGCTAACAACAGCTGCACACAGTCATCGCTGCAGGTTGCTAATGATAACTAGCTTCAGGCTGACACGCAGGGTACGTTCCAATACTCAATCTCCTCATCTCTGAGATTTCGCCTCCTCCACTCACGTCCTCCTCTCCTCCACACGAAGTATATACGATGTATCCTACCGCAGAAGTGTTTTCACATTCCTGGGTGATATCATTGTGGTCACGACCAGTCAGAGTTTAAGACCATCCCAAAGAATATTTTGATTGGTTTAGGTGTCCTTGGAATCAGTCGAAGTTACACGATTCCATTAATAGCTGAGATTGACTTTCAAGAAGGTCCAATTGGATTAGCTGTTCCTGTTTTTGTTTCATCTCCTTGTTTCCTCAACATACTTCCGGAGTAGGAGACAAGTGGAGGACACGAGTGGAGGAAGCGAGGTGACGAGACAAAGTATTGGAACGCATCCCCAATGTCTAACGTGTTTGCATATGACCTCACTGTCTAAGAGCTCCTGGAACCCATGCCAATTGACCAAAGTTGACACAAACTTTTATTCCTTGGCAACTGAACCGAGGAGGTTGATAATAACTGCAAAGGTAATTGTAGTTGTCTACTATACACTTGAATCTGTATCTCTGTTTCATGGTGGAGCTTCC
The DNA here is from genome assembly GCA_022829145.1 of Albula goreensis. Taxonomy (NCBI): domain Eukaryota; kingdom Metazoa; phylum Chordata; class Actinopteri; order Albuliformes; family Albulidae; genus Albula; species Albula goreensis. Next base: position 64,452,150 of record CM040741.1, on the reverse strand, counting down.
TTATTCAGCTTTCATTCATATCTGGCACTCAAATGAATGAGCACGGTTTCTTATTCAGCATTCAGCCAATATATGCCAAAGTAATGAAGTGATTTCTGAACAGCTTGGTTATAAATTGAAGTGCATATTTTTACACCTCAGTATGTGAAAGATTATATTTAAAATGAATGCACTTTTTGGGAATATTGAAGAAAGGCAGCCACTGAAAAATTCTGACTTAATTTTAATATTGCAAAAGAAAGGGGGTGGACAAGGTTATATGCTGCCTTTTCTCCCAGTAACAGAGTGTGGGCACAGAGAACAGAGCCAGAGGCCATATTTTCATATGTGCTAGCATATGATGACTGGGGGGATTACATATTTAATGCATTTTAACACACCACACACTCAAGCATTATCCATTTATCCATCTACCATGGTCCATGTTAAAGATTCCTGTTGTTATTATATTGAAAAAAATGTGATACAAAAATAATTTCTGAATACAGTGGTTACGAAAGTGTTGAAACAGCTGCTTGTCCATCTTATAAAGTATATTTTACTTGATTTAATGCAACGATCGTTAAAAATATTAAGTGTCAATTAAATCCCCAGCTGTGTTGATAGGAATGAACAAACTCGTAAATGATCTTGGTCCAAATACATATAACTCACAGCTGGGTTAAAATTATGGAAAACTTTATCAAACTGTTACCATGGATCAATTTTATGTGGTAAAATTAAACTTTTAATTCATAATGACAATTATTTCCTACCTGGATTTTCCCACAATTCCCAGTGACAATGTTTTGTACATGGTAGAAGGGGGTGCAATCCAATATTAACTTGTTCCTCTTTGTATGCTGTTTTCTAACGATGCCTCACACTATGTTGTGGAGATCATTCAAAATATGTTTTAATTAAAACTATAAATAATTCAGCATATCACCTATTTAAAAAGGCATTCTGTTGAAAATTAAACATGTCTGAAACTTTTTTTTCTTTTTAAGCCTATTTTTCTTTTGCTACTGCTGTGCAAAACCCTTAGGGAATGAAGCAAATCACATCATATTTGAGGTTTATATGTGTGTATACAAACCCGAGTACACCAGAAACTGACATTATTAAAATAGTCACCTTAGTTTTCAGCATACAAATGCAAGAAAGCGCTGCATGAGAGTGACATACAACCTGCCACTCCTTTTCAGAAACCATGACAACCTCCAGCCCAGCTGCTCCAGCCATCCCAGTCATTCATGGACTCATGCTGAAAAACCAGCGAACATCTGATGTACCTTCAGCCAAAACCTCCTGCAGAAACTTTAATGTATTCCAGAGTCTTTCAACATTAAATCCCATGGATGCACATTTGCATGTGAATTTTTCTAAGCAGAGAATGGAAAATGTCTATAAAAAAAATTGCAGTGTGAAGGGAAATACAAAGCTATTTCCTGTGCTTAATGTACCTAACTTGTTTAGCTAACAACCTCAAGACTATGATCACAGGCAGAAGCAGCACGTCTTCCTGGATAGAGTGCATTAGTGAAGCTATGTTTTGCAAGTTTGCCGGCACTCAGCTCGACATTTAATATGCCTGTCCATTACTGGAAAGCAGAGAGCAGCGGAGATGAAAGTCACCTGAAATCCTCAGAGCTGCAGAGCTGTAGTCATGGATCATGGCTAAAGGCTCACTAAGTTGACACTTTGCCAAGTCGAACGCAGGGAAAGCAACAGAACAAAAGCAAGAGCATTTTTTGAATTTAACATTAGCATGACTCCTGCTTTTGAGAAAGTCTTCACACAAATGGTAGATTAAAAAAAAAAAAAAAACACTGAATCACTCCAGATGAAAAATCATATTGACTTCAGTTTCCAAAAAGCTCAACACATCTTCAGTTTGACCCATCGGGGATCTGGAAAAAATAAAAATAAGCTGCTCAAGTTGTTATCAGTGTCTTTGTCTTCAGGGCTCAGCCTTGGAGCCTCTTTCTGTAGTTTGATCAGTAATGGAAAATGCCAATCTTGAAGGAAGAGCCTGTAGCAGAATATTACCTTTAAGTATCTTTCATACAAGTTACCTTGACATAAAATGAGAGTTTAACCTTGTGACTGTATAAAAGAGCAGATCAAAAAAATAGCCATGTGGTGGCATAGCCGCATTAAAATGAGCATCTTCCGTTGCCGTGGAATCAGTCACTGTGGATATTATTGAATGTGGTGCCATGAGAAAACACTCAGGTTCACAAACTACCAGACAGAGAAGTGTTCAGTTTCTCATTTAGCTGAGCTGAATTCATAAATATGAATGGTTTGCCATAATAATGCACTCTGTTTAGTAGGATCTTTGACATTGTTAGATGGTTAACTTTTCCCCAGACAGAGGACGACAGAAGCCTTAGATGTCGTTTTATATTTGTCCATATATTTATAAAATTAAAAGACAATATTTTTTTCCTTCTGTTAGTGTGGCAATAGCCACCGACTTGTAGATAAGTTCAAATTTATAATCAATATCAATGATTCTGAGGTGGTGATAGCTGAAACTCACTGGTGTATGGGTATGCACAGAGGTCAAACAATACACTGTACTGCTGGATGTGTATGTGACACGTAAGTGCTTTACAGAAAAATAACAGACAATGCTCTAGTTTATGAGAATATTAAGGACATTCAGTGCAAGACTCATGACTGCAGAGGCCAATGTTGTTTTCACTCTGGGTGGCAATGAAACCCAAGTGAATACTAATAAAATGAGCCCGAAACGCAGTCTCCGCCATCGTCACGGCACCTCATCCTCTCGGTGTGAAAATAAGGGTCATGGTTGAGTGTTGAGAACGGCTGCCACTCCCAACACTCTGCACTAATGCAGCAGAGGAACATTTTTAGCATAGGTTTCATTATACACAAGTGCTGCACTGAGACGTCAAGTGTCTTTTTTTTTGTGTCCTCCTGCAGCTACAAGGATTTTAATGAGTCTGGAGTAGCATCATACTGCTGTCTGTGTGTTTATGGTCTTTTGCACTCTCTGTGACTGCAGGCATCCTTGTCGTATTTGTGCACAGTGTTCTGCAATGTTCAAAATTTATAAATATCTCTACTACTCACCATTAATGATATATTACTGCTTCTGTCTCTTTGTGTGTTCTTATTTTTATGCCATTAAAAGTAAAAATATAGAGAAATGAAATTGATCTCTCAGCTGGCTGATAACTATCACATATTTCTGTTTTGTTCAATCATTTCCATATTAACAGCATAAGAGGGTTGCAGTTTGTAAAGTATTGAGTGAGTATATGAATATATGAATATTTCCATTTCTCTGGGTTCCTCCTTGTGTCTGTGTGTGTCTCTTTGACAGCTCTCAGCACAAGACATTGGCCACACAGTATATAACTAACTAAATTACTGGACTGTGTTTAAACTGAATTCAATAAGGTCAAAGCCTTACTCTTACAGTGACCCTCCATTTCAACCCCAGGAAAAAAAAAAAAACAATCACTACAATCTGGAATGGCGGCCTTCATGTGTAACGACAGAGCCAACCAAGGCATCGGTGTATAGTTTCTCATTAATCTGTTGGTGGATTTATTTTTTTGCACCTTTCAAGCATAGTAGCACAAAGAACTTCAGCAAACAATAAGATTTAAATACTTTAAAACATCATACAAAAAACATAACAAACATATTCTGAATATATTTATACAGATGATAAATGCAATTGCAAAACACAGAATGTGAAAAGGGAATAAAACAACACAAATTAAAGGATATTGAAAGCCAATCTAAAAAAAAATGGTGTTAATAAATAACCCTGACTCAGCTGTTCTAGTACAATCTGCCTTTGTCTTTAACCTGAGCTCTGGGACAGCCTGCAGTGATGTAGCAGATGACATCAGATGACATCGATTGTGCTGTTATGGTAACAAAAGCCCAGTTATGCAGTACGTCCTGGTGCTAAACCATGAAAATCTCTGCAAGCAATCCATGCAAGTTCCTCATCAACTCTGTCAGGAATTGTCAGCCAGCAGAAAGGAAACTCATACCATCACATAAAACTGAGGTGATACGTGAGCTTCCATTTATCCTCATTGACAGTCTGGCTAGTACTGCCATACATTACCATAACGGTCTAAATTATACTGAAAATTGCAATACTCTGAATATGATAATACAAATACACAAATGCTTTTTTCATGCATTCTTGATGTGGCCTGATTTGGGGTTTATTTGTCTATTAGTACAAACAGGTCTAAACTAAAATTCTCTCAAGACTGAGATTTTGAACGCAGCCAATAGTGATCAAATGAGAAATAATTTCACCTACATGGCACCATGGCTGTTGGCACTTTTTGATTGGCACCGTAGTTTACAGTCCCCGGCACATCACAGAGTCTCCAGGAAATCATTTCACTCAGCTCAAAGCAAAACTTTTGTTGGAAAGTTAGCTTTACCCAAAAAAAAAAAAAAAAAAAAACAGAGCAATTAGGCTGTCAACACAACAATGGACCCTTCTCTGAACATCAGCATAATTAAACAGCTTCAACAAAGAGCCACGAGTTACAGGACTAGAGCACTGACAATTCTCCATGCATTCTTAATTACTCCATCCTGAATCCCACACGCGCAAAACTAAACATGTGAAATATATTCACACCTGGTGAATCACATTTAAAGTTATGGTTACTAGCATCATGAGCAGACTTTTGGACTACAGTAGATTTAACTTTATGTCTTCATAACTCAAGTTAATCATCTGTAAATTACTTCTACACTGAGATACATTTATATACCATAAATGTAAATAGTAATGAATCACATCCATATAAAGAACATTTCTCCTTCAATGGTATCAGAAATTGTTATATATTGTTAAAAAAAAGGGCTCTTCATAACATCAGTTCAATTTCAAACACATTCACTATATCTGTGGGGATCATTGCCTTGATTTAGCTGGGTAAAGCATTGAGTTAACTGTTGGAGGATGACAGAAGTCTTCTCAGTCAGTAACCACCTTCCAGCCAGATTTATCAGTCAGGATGCCTCCGAGTCCTCTGCAGCACCAGGAGGGACCGCAGGTCATCATGCGTTTCCATAGCCTACATAGCCTCGGGCACAACCAGAGAAGCCACAAACATTCACAGCTGTATCCACCTTCTAATTTTACAATCATAATTTTTGTAATTGTATGCAGATCGCTGAATTGTTGTGATATCACTTCCAAAAGGAGGTTTAAGGAATTGTCCTGTTGCTCAGTTGGCATGGCCCAGTTAAAAACCTGAAGGCCAGACAAATTATAACATTAGTTTATGCTAGTGTGATGTGTTGTGATTATAAAATTTGCAAGTGCACTCTCTAAAATTCTCATTCTGCATTGTATCGGATATTATCTACGTTAAATGTCTTGTTGACCTAATCACATTTTCATATCACATGTTACATAAGCACTAATGCGTACTATTGTGATTGGTTAAATGCAAACTGCCATTCTGTTTACTCATTCAGTACACTTGACAAATGGCTGGGAGGTATCTGTGAGTGAGTGCATGTGTCAACTGCTCCTCTCTCATCTCTGAGATCGCACCGAAGGGATGGAGGGAGGGAGTGGAAGAATTGTGAGCGCTGAAGAGTTCTTCTTTCATGTGGACTCCCTCAATCCCGCTGGGAGGGTCAGCAACCACTCGCTTTGAGCTGGAAGGAAAACGCGAAGAGCCAGCTGGCGCAGAGGAGGCTACAAACCACGACCGTGGCAGAGAAATTGTATGTCCGTATTGCTGTTTTACAGTATAGTGAGAAAATTGCGTACCATGGTGCATACATTTACACTAATGAGTCACACAAAAACCTTTTTCCCTCTACGAAAATGACATTCTTGGCTAAAGTACAAACTCTGGATTAGGGTGCTGCTGAATGACTGTTATTTAACGTCATACAGCCTACTTTGACCTATTTTTTTTCCCTCACAGTTTGGAATACCACATTCTAGATGTAGGCCAGTCTTGTCACTTCAGCCTCCTCTGTCAATTTGACAAGCACACATTCTCCTCCAGAACTCAAGTTTTTTTTGGTCACAATCCCACTCCCACGGTCCACCAGTTGAGCTTTGCACTGTACGCTTGCAGCTGTGCAGACAGACTGCCGGACTCTGATTGGCAAGAAGAGGACGCTAGTGCCTGAAGAGACAGACATATTCGATCGATTCTCCCTGGGTGATGTTACTGCTAAAGATCTGCCATTCTGTTGGTCAGCACCAAAAGTGTCCACACCCACTCCCCCAATCTATTTTTGATGAATGAGCTTGCAACCCATTCACCAACAGTGTCTTTTTTTTATTTTTCCCCTTTTTTCCACCCTGAACACAGCCGAACTGTTTAGCCCACTGCAGTAACCTGCTTCCACCGAGGAGGATGACATGGCACGTGATTACACCAACTCATGTGATAACTGGCCGTTGCTACTTTTCATGCTGCAGGCACACCACCAACCACACACTGTCTATGTTGTTGGAAGATTGTTGCAGTGTATGTTCAGTTTGTGCACATGCACATGTCCGGCCAACCAGGAGGGGGCGATAAAGAGTGATACAGTGTCTTGACAAGACTTGCCACCCATCCGGCAATCAATTGCCCATCACAATACATAAAGACGGATGAGAAAAACCTATTTTCCAAAAAAAATAGACACATGCACTAGAGATGCACTGATACTGAAATTCAAAAGACTGATTTGCAAGCTTGAGCGTGCCTTTTGAGAACACTGTTGGCAGAACAAAAACAAAGAAAAAAAACATGAGTGCATCTGATGGATATTAGTTTGCAAGTCATATTTTTGTGAAATGAGCCTCCGTGTTCATTTCAGCCACGGAGAGGAGCCGTAACTGCTCATGACCTGCCAAATTGTTCTGCAGGAAACTAAAACTTCTTCCCTGCAAGCCAAAAATCATAAAAGAATGTTGGACCCTGCAATAAAAGCAACACTGTCGGCCCAAAATATTAATGTTTTCAAAACAACCAATAGTCAGAGCTCTGATTGTTTCAGTTTGAGCCATCAGCCAAGAGTAATAGCCTGCCTGTATGCAGGTGAGTCCATAACCAGCAAAGTTGGTTATTGGATGTTTAAAGAAAAAAAACAGTCTGTTGGGAGAATAATTATTACTTCACTATTTTGTCTTCACCAAGGAGTGCTGTACCTGCACGCATCTATACTGTATGAACAGCCAAGAGCTATTCGCTGTTTGACTGGCAAACTCCAGAAATACTCAGTCATTGCTCTGAACGGCTAACTCCTCAAAGCTCTTCCTTCCTACAGTATGTGTGTGTGTCAGCGAAGGAAAACTCACAGAGAAAGACAAGAGAAATGGTGTGCATGAACTAAGGATGTGTGCAGAAGGTCAAAACCATGCCCATCATTCCTCAAAGTGCAGATTGTAACAAAATGCAACCCATCAGACAAATGCTGTGAGCTTGCAGCTCTGCATTTCAATCAGGCTGCATCGCAATCTCTCCGGACTTAGAGGCTCTTTGAGAGGATACGGCTCTGAATCCTAAAAAAAAAAAAAATACTTGTTCTATTCTCAACCTATGGAGAATGGGGATTTTATGTCTTTTTATTTTTTATAAGCCACATTTATTATTCAGCAGTTAGCCCTGCAAAATCTCTATCAGCAAATCTGTCCTGTTCCAAAACCGCACCTTACAAGCCTGCCAACTGAAAAGTACCAGAAAGGACAAAAAGAGGGCAATAAAGTGCGTTCGTGCAGAGTGCCGGTAGCTCCGTGCACGCTTACGGAAAGAGCATCCATTTACCTAACCTCGCCCGTCACCGCTCAGTTGCGGCACTCACTCATGCAATTATGTGTTTTCTGCATCAGGTACACCAACTCATCCACACCTGGAAACAGTGGCCATGAAGCTTGATTGATAGCAGGTTCTCCTAAATGGGTTTACCAGTAAACTGTTCACTTAGACCACTCTTCGGCTCATATCTGCAGTTGCTGAATGGTTGCTAAGTTTTGTGCATTCAGAGATGTACGCTTCAATGATAGTGAGAACAGAGCTATAACAACCAGCATGTTAAATGTCACGGCAGTCTTGTATATAAGACATTTTAATGTTGAGGCAAATCACAAGATACACTGGGCTCTCAAGTGCATCTTTGTGAGCTATGTACATTTTCCAACAAAACAATTTCTGTACTAAATGTGTTATGCATTAAAAAATGTAAAAACAAATTCAGCACGCAACCAAAGAAGACCTGCTGTCAATTTCTAGTTGCCATAACACTCTCAGAATGTTTAGATAAATGTCAGTTCTTAGAATATGTAAGGAGAGGGTCACACTACAACATTCAAAACCCCATGATAATCTGAATGTACTGTGGCTGTTTTTTGTTAGCTGGGGATCTGCAATTTTTCATAGGTAAGCCTTACACTCAACCACTAGGCTACAAGTTCTATGTGTGAGAACAGTTTGAGTGATTCGATTTTTACAATCAAAACATGTCTGGAATGAATGTATTGGACCAAAATCCAAATTTCAAAAGGATATGCCCTCAAAGCCACTCTCCCAACAGCTGCCAACTGACAAGCCTGCAAAGCCACAGTGACAAGCAGCACGAATGTCCTTATGAATATTAACAAATGATCTGATCCTCACAATGAATTACCAGGTAGATGAAGCTGATTTTATCAAGATTCAATCAACAAGGGGGAGATAGCGATGTTCCATAATTTATGATAATATGACTCAGCAGCTACATCTGCTGATCTGGCCATATTGAAACCCCACAATGCACCTAAAATGTAATAATGTTGAGATAAATGTATAATGTTGAGAGGAGGCCATTCGGCCCATTGCGATATCCAACAGTGTGGACCTGAGCGGTATAAGGACCAGTGCCCCAGTTACATGACCTGGCAAAACTGTTCAAAGCAGTGACAATTCTCTGCGTTAAAAAAACACTTCCTGATATCGGCTTCATGAATCAAGCTGAGCCAGAGAAACACTTCACTCCACCCTGCTGTGTGTATAGTCCACCGAAACAGAGATCCCACTTCTCTGAACAGTGATTTATGGGCTGGGTTACTGGGGAAAATTAGGTTGGTAGACATTGAGAATGGAAGCGGAGACAAGCATTTCTGGTACAGCTTAAAAGAGAGGCTTCATCTCTGAGTGACATTCCTTGTATTTGGATACAAAGCTCAGCCATCACACAGTGTCACAGTTTCCAACCTTGTGCATCTTGGCTAAAATTACCTCACAGCTCATAATGTTGGAAGAAAAAAAACACACACTGACATCTGCCTGACTTAAAAGCCAGGTGGCTGTGATTTATTGCATACCTGCACCAAGGGGCACTGCCGCTGCACCTGTAGGTGAGATGATCTGTTAGAGAAAGTATGGCATGTGATTCTGTACAGGCTCATGCACACACAGCACTGTCAACTGGTGCCACTAAAGGTTGGTGCTGCAGTACCAAAGCAGTTTCAGTAGATTTTAAATACATCCCAAACCATTACTGGACATTGCTGAGTCCCTATGCCACTGTACACAGGATGGGGGATGTAGTACTTGGTGTGATGAATAGTGCAATAGTTTAAATACAGAATGTATTCCCTCATGTCTTTGCTATTGCAGAAGCTGCAAAGAGCTTCTGTTGATCTATCAATGACAGCCCTACACTGCAGGGTCTGTGTTCCCCATTGGCTCTTCAGTCAAAACAGACGCAGATTTAATGTTTAGAGTGGGGAGAAGCCATTGAAAACCTCTGTATGGGTTCACCACCGTCTAGAAAAGCAGTTACGTGCAAAATGGAAATGACATCAAAATGCATTACTTCAGCAGCTTATTGATTGTTCACACTTTATTCGCGCTCAACAATGCTACAGCTGTTTGTGTCATCTACAGGCAGAACATACAGGACACAACCACCGGCCTGAAAACCGCAGAGTCCTGAGTAAACTATCCAGCTCCAAACACTTTCTCCCGTCATTAAAGTCAAATTAGAGCGTCACCGATAAGTGCTAATTATACAGACAGAAGAGCATCCACCCAGCGCGCAGTGTCAGCTCTGCTTAGCCTTAAGTGTGGGTGTCGGCACTGACACCACAGACTGCGCTTTATGAATGAAGGACAAATCGAGTCCCTGTCCCTAAACCCCGAATCTCAACAGCATCAGCCAGAAAGCCGAAAGCAAACGCTCATTTCCTGCCAGGATTTTCTAATCAACTCATTCACAAAACACAGATACATAAATGTAGAGAAACAGCTGAGATGACCACAAAACATTCGCAGTAATAAACTGAAATTACCTCTCCCACGGAGACACACACCATCACCAGGAAAGAGTAAGAAGAGGAGCAAGGCCCCATATGTTTGGATTGGCCTCTATAGTTTCCCATGTACGGATTTAAGCATTGGGCACAACTGTAGTGCAGTTCAACATGGTAAACATGTACTCTGCACTGAAGATGCTTGGAATTCTTCCCCTATCTTTAATCACATTTAAGAATACACGGTAGAAAATCTGTAGCACTTTCAACTTAAAAATTGAAGTTACCCCGCTCTCTTAATGCCTGGCGATATAACCTCATTTGTTAACATAAAGAGTCATGCTGACTTTTTTCTTGAATAAACCGAATGTTACTGGCATCAGCTGGCATGCAGCATGTTCTGTGTGTGCAAAGGAGGCCACCCCAACATTCTGCCCTCCCCTACCCAAATCCAATAACATCTCTCTGTCAAATGAAAAGCCACACACAAAAAACAGTGCAACGGAAGAGCTGTGCACATGCTGGTTTTCATTCCAACCAAGTAATGCTCCTTAATTGGTTCAATTACTCAGTCAGTCCCATGCATGCAACCCTGTGTTAAAACAGAGGTCCTTGTGCACAGAGGTGAGTTCTTTAGACAACAACAAATGACCAACTGCACTTTACAAGCAATATGCACAAACCAACAGGAACCATTATACCAATAACATTATAGCTAATTATGTAATAAAGTGTGGAGGCTGGAGTAAAAACCAGCCAGTACACATAGCCTTCCATGGTGCTGTGTTTGACACCGCTGCCCTAAACACTCAGTTTCCCCGCTCTGTGCTCCACCAGCTAAGCCGCTACATCCGCTGCACCGCTGGGGCTGGCCTGCTGGAAGTGCTGACATGAGGAGCTGGCAGTGAGTGATGAGGTCGGGGGTTATTCTGCCCTCTGAGGCTCTCCCTTCCCGGGTTTCTCTATGCGTAACCCTGCACCGGCGAGTGGAACACCCAGCCGCCGCGTATAACTGAGTCTGATTCTATCCAAACTATAGGAAACACGACAAGAAAGTGATTTACTTGTGTGCACCATGCAGGTATGTCATTTTTTCCCTATATATTCATTTCCTATATGTTTAAGACTTGAAGCCAGAGGGGAGTAAATGACATTTTGGCCAAATGTCACTCATGCTCCTGTAGATCGATGAAACATCCTCCACTTCGGTAAGGTCAAGATAGAGATGTCATTCTAATTTTCCAGCACCAGTTGAACACCTCTCTGCATTTCACATATGTATGAAACTTTAACATAATAACAACACATATACACTTTACACAATGCAATACTCAGTATATGCTTTATCTCCAAATGTAACCTACATTATGCAATCTGACGATTGTGAAAATGTCATGACGAGAATAGGTCATTCTGCCTATCTAGGCTTGTCATTTACCTACATGAGAAACATTACTAAGCAACGTGTCAAGCCTTGAACACAAGGCTTACAACTAAATGTCAGTAGATAGGTCTCTAGCCACTTCTGGATTCTGATTAAATGTTGGCTTATTTTACAGTAGCATTTATCTCTTGCTAAATCTTGAAATGGTGTGTAATTTGCAACTATGCATATTTTTTCTACTCATATCATTGTAAAGATTATTTATCTAAAAAAGCAAGAGCGTTGCTTGTAACACCTATCCCTGTGAGACTCCGGAATTGCTCCTGATTTCATTTCCACTATGGGTCTCAGTACGCCGTTAAATGCAATGTTTTCAAAGTCCAGATAAAATTAGAAAACAGTTTTTTAATGCTTCCCCTAGTTTTGATAATGTGGGATACCCACTTATCTACCCAACTCACGATCGTTGCTGCAACATCTGCTATCCTCTCTCCTATGGAACGTGTCACTACTGCATTGTTTTTACACCACAGTCCACAAGTTTAGCTTGTATCCATATGAATTAAGATAACACCACATGGGTTTCAAAATGTTTACACTGGGGAAATGAACACATTACAAGATTCAACTGCCTGAAGTTGTTGAGAGTTTTTGGTTGGTGTGGGTGCCCAGACTACCTGACCTATGGCCTAAGGATCCTACTCTCTGACTGTGACAAACCTCTTGTGCCATATTTGATTCTGTGTTCTGAGGTTAAGTAGCTAGCTAGCTGCAACAATCAGCCGTTGGCTATGGACAGCAGTCTACACCTGATCACCTCACAACACCGGTCTCATCTGCACAACTCAAGAGGACTGGAGGTGAACTTCTCTGACAAGCTACTGGGATAAAGCACACAGGAGCTGTAAGATATATTAAGTGTGCTTCTGTCTTCTTTCATGAAGTCTTGGATTATCCTCTATGTGTCGCAGCTGCATATCAACTGTAATGATCAGTTCACAATCCCTTTATAAGACCTGAGACTTCATAAAGAATTTTATTTCTTTCTTTTCTTTTTTTTTAAATGTAATTTGATTTAGTCTTTCACAAATTAAGTAATTTGCAAGGCAAGTGAACTGGTCAAAAATTTAAGAAATAAATAATGTAGAGTGAAGTGGCAATTAGGGAAGCCAGCTTGCTCAGTCATATCAAAATGCCAGTTGGTGAGACAGGAATGAATGTCTGAGTCATTCCTCTGCCATGCTGAGAAACCCAACAAGAAATAGTTAGTAACAACAAAAAACCTGGCTACTTATGCAGAACCGATATCATAATTATTCAGGATCTCTTCATTGTATCATACAAGAATCCAGAAAACACCCTATTCTGTGAAGCGATTCCTTGCTTTGCTTTTCAGTTCTGTATCAACAGACATCCTCAAGTATCTATCCAAAGTTTACGAAATTAAATGATATGCGTTTGCATTTCTCTCAACTTACAAAAGTTTTGCACTGATATAAACAAATAATGATTAATAACAGAAAGTCAAATACCACAAATGGTTAGAGTTTAAACACTGAGTTATACTGGATAGATGTTGAGAGCTGAAGAATTGTTTAACGCAGTGATGTTGGGAAAAGGGATCTGCCTGGCAAGTTATTCAGCTCAGCCACATGAAACTCCCAAAACAGAGTGGCGCGACCGTGCTTCCCCTAGGAGACAATTTAGTAACTGTACGTTCCATGTTACTGGTTCTGTTACCAGGAATTGTCATGGATGCATGCCAAAGAGTGCATGCCAGATGAAGGCGGTCTACGCGCCCCGAACGCACGTCTGCAAGCCTCAAGCCGGGCAGGCACCAGAGTTACGTAAAACGTATTCAGTGTTTTAGCAACTAATGGGACCTTGATAAGGAACCAGATAAATCAATTTGGTATTGCGCTTAAGTGGGTTTTAGATGCTTCTGCCAAGCGTTACAAATAAAATTACCCTTTGCATTTGTCAGAAATATCTGAAACCAGTTCATCAACAAGATAGCCTATCGTGGGTATCATGCAAGCTTGCTTAGAATTATTTGCACGTGTACAGCTACCCCTTTCCAGTTCAGAAACAGACAGGCAATAGTGACTTAGTTAAGGGATCTTCTACGAAGCAATATGCTCAATAAACGGACCTCAACAGTAAAGAAACCAACTCTGCTACACACACGCTCATTGCTCGTTTACACAGACATAATACAATTATATTGATGTTTAAAACATGTTATTTACATGGCCACGTCATGGTTAAGTTGGTGAGAAGACGTGTAACTAAATGAACAAATACCTTAACTCGTTACAGCACATCAATCCAGAATGCATTCGCATTAGGGCGGAATATCAAACACTGCTGAATGTATTAACCGCATGTCAGACAATTCACCGCCTGCAAGAAGCGCGCAGCGATTGTCCCCTGGAACCTGCTATCAGAGAAATGAATATTATAACAGAGTTGACAACTCTCTGAATACTGATCACCTCTTTTGCATTAAAGAAGCACACACATCCCACGGTGCCAAGTCGTATAAATGCAAAAAATGCGCCAAATCAACCACACCAATTAAATCCCAAGGAAAATGAAAACATGGATATGTTAGAGGTCCTTATCTAATTTGACAGCTCTTAGCTACATTCTCAGCGATATTGCGCCTTGAGGTTTAGTTCCTCCAATAACACAGTGTTATCAGTGGACAATTAATGTTCAACCTTGCAGATGTATTTGTATAATGAATGAATGAATGAATGAATAAATAAATAAATAGTTAATATTAATAATAATAATAATAATAATAATAATAATGACACATTGTATAAAAAATATATATATATATATATATATATATATATATATATATATATATACGCACACACACCTTAGTTGCTTTTCACACGGGGACTTCAATTCTCAGGGTATGACTTTATTTTCACACTGACTAAGCTTTACAGGCTCTAAGAACATTATAAAATACTTCCTGCGCAGGACTATCGCTGCCTGTGAAATTAACAATTGCTGGCGACTCACCTTTCGCGTGCAGCGGGACAGAGGCGCTCACACAGAGGACGAGAGAAACAAATAACGGTCCCATTCTGTCATGAAATAGCAGGTGCCCAGTCCGCTATCACATAAAGAATAATACAAGCGATAAGAAAGAAAAACTTCTTCTGTTCCCTCTCGCCAACGACGGTGAAATGACAGTAAGTATTTCCTCAATGTTTTCTGTAAGTCCTTTCCAAGGGATGCAAACGCTACCGGCTAGACCGACTGTTGTTAGAAGTGATACTGCCCGTATGGGTAACGCTTCCCTTTACTGCAGTGGTGCACAATGAAATAAAGAGAGAAATCTTGTAGGTCCCGATTAGACGGCGCTCTGTGTGTACAAACAGGGCAGCGCAAGCTGCAGACAGTCGCTGCGGTCCAACTGAGGCGCTGTCTCACTGATTAAGATAACCCCTGCTCCTCCCAGCACGTGCTAGCGCTGCCAGTACAAAGCAACGCTAAATCTAACTGGGCGGGGTTAAAAATATCTTATCTGCTCAGCTTTAGTTCAGGGACTCCATAGAGGGGGTGGGGGTGTGGCTGGGATTGGGGGTGGGGGGGTATGAGCCTGGGGGGACATGGAGGAACGGTGTGTCAATTGGAGAAGCAATGGGGGTCACATCTCTTGAGTGGATTAACATTAAGGGTGGGGGCATTTATAATAAGGAGCTACATTGAAAATATGCAAAATTGTAATATTTGTACAGCTCATTAGCCTCCTTTGCACTTTCTATACACTTGTGTCTGTGCAAAATTATTTTTATCTGGGCATGCTGTTAGTTTGAAGCTTTTCTTTCACATACCTAATCCCTTCTTTTGTGGCTGTGTGGCGGGTTGATTTTCACATATAGTAGAAGGGTTTCAAATAATGTACAGCACTACAAATAATCTGGAATGAAACAATCTGCAGACATGTCAACATAAACAGAAGAGGCAGAGGACAGACAGTAAAATATACAGACAGCTCAGATGGCAAGAACCATAAAACTTGGAAGAAGGAAAGAAATTGTGCCCTTCCACTTCATCTGGAATGGTAGCGAAAGGGGGGTTTGTAACAACTAAAGAGCCAAAGAGAAAAACTGGTTGATTTGAATTTTTGGCAAGACATACCTTCTAATATTCCTTAAACCTAGTTTTACAGCTCTTGAAAATCTCATCCGCTATGATACTGAAGCCTTTGGCACGTATTCTATCAACATTTGCTCTTAACTGCGATTTAAAAATAAATGTTAGTGTAGCTTTTTGCACCCAAACACAGTTTGGCAAGAGATCACAAAAAATAGACTTATAGAGCAGTTTTTGTGAAGAAAATAACTTATGTCTGCATTTATCCAAATAATTGAGGTGGAGAGGAATATGGCTATATATGAGCTTTCTCAAGGAGAGATATCAGTTCCCCACCCTGACTTTGAGCCTGTAACTTTCAAGCACTCACTTCCACAACTACTACGTCCACAACTACACCTCCTAAAACATTTTCATATAAGGGAATTCATATATCGATTTTAGCTAGCTATGCCATTTTTCTTATTATGTGGCTCTATCACTTAGCTTATATTCCATGGTGTCATAACTCCGTTATTGCCATGTCTTGTGATTTTGTCATGGGTCTGTTGCTCCTCCAAGGTAATCGGATCTTGCGGTACAATTTGCTGAACTCACGAAAAAACCGTGCATGACACAGTTCCGTCAGTGAGTACTCTGAGTGAAAGACTCAGCGACTGGGTCCCTGCGATACAACTGTAATTGAATGGAATACTCAGTAATTTAGGCTTCTATTTATGTTGGGAAACATCAATAAAGAGTTTCCATGACACCTCAAATGAACAAGAAACAAAACAGCCATTGATAAGCTTTTGGAAAGACCAAACACAAGCCATTATTTTCTGCTGTTTTCCTCAGCTACCAGCCTCCACAGGGCTATATATTTACTGGCTCCATGTTTAAACCATGACACAAAGCATTCCAATTTTTGCATTTTCTGGATGTTTTCTGTTTAAGGATCGGAAGGATGGCATTAGACCAACAAAGTAAGATGCTGCATCAACAATGATAGCAAGTAGGAATAAACTAGCTGGCGTTTAGTGGAAGAAATGGCTGAACTCAATTGACATGTGTCTTCAATGACCATAACATAGGATTATTAATAATCAGGTTCTTCATCTGCTCAGATATACATTCAATGTAAATGGAAAGGTTTATATAGAACATTGAGCAAAATGTTTCCTATTGCTATATTGTGTTGGCCTGTATCAAAGGAAACCTGATTTAAATCAACAGATATACACTGTCTGATTTTATGTCACATCTATGCAAGCCCCTGGCAGCCCTGCACAAGAGAGACCATCCCAGTGACTTTGATGTGTGCATAGATTTTACTGTTCAAATGATTGCAGCATGATCCCAGGCAGTAAAAAGCTACATTTACATCAGAAAACACTGATATCTTCATGACACTGACATATTAAGGGTGGTTGCCTGGGAACCTTTGCGTCTTTACATGAAGCTGAATTTTGGGTTCTGTGTTCTTTCAGATGATAGGCATGCTCAGCTGAATGCTTTGGCAGTGATAAGTCTCCAGTCTTATCACTACATGGATTGATGTAGATTTTTTTGAATTTCTTTCTTTACTATCGTATGCCCTGTATTTCATTATGCAAATAATACTTTACATAAAAATTCTATAAAAACTGTCCCCTTGCCGAGAAATTTGATTTTGCAAACAATTTCATTCTGGTTTGTTCTCCCTCGCCCGTGGCTGGAGCCCAGGCAAGATTCCCTTAGTCTCTTTATGAGCATAAACAGTAAAATCAGTCTCTTTAAGGGCACATGCTGTTCTTTTTAGAATGAAAGTAGCCCAAACCAAAGGAAATATTTGCTTGCCTCCAATATATTAGAAAAGACTCAAAGAAACTTAGTCTGCAGTGTTAAGTCTGTTTTGATGTTGAGACTAAGTGTGTTTGATTTGGTCCCAGCCATAGTCTTTGCACCCTGTCAACATTAAGATCTGAGCTAATGAAAAACTGAGAAATCTATTTATTTTCTCAAGCAAATGGATATAATGCAAAACATTAAACTATTCCTTGTGTGATCTTACCAGGAATGCGCAAACAAGCATCTTAAATCTTCACTCACAAAAAGAGATAAACATAGGTATGCATCTGGTAAGACCTTGAACTGAAGTTGAGAGGACAAGGCGTCCGGCAGCTAAAAGTTATTCTCCCAGCTATATTTGTGGATTTCCATTTCCATCATGCATCTGCACCAGTTTCTCCGCCATCCACTTCACACCAAGGCAGCTGTTCATGTGTCAAGGTGCACTGCACTAAACCAGGCCATGACTTCACACTATACTGTTTCTGCCATGTAGAGCAAATTATCCTACAAGCTAAAAACAACCATACACATAGACAGCAAGACCCTCCCCCACCTCCCTAAGGCTTACATGTTGAGTGGATTAATACAACTCTATAAACACTATCTGGATGGGCTGTGAGCAGCCACACAACCTGAGATGAACCATCCAAGTGTTTTAAAGATCAGTGCATCTGCGCAATTTCATCTCTTCCACCCCCAGTCTCTCCTTACCAGAAGTACAATGGCATCTCTGCATCTCAGGTTATATCAGTCAATTATCCAAGATGGTTTTTAGGTAATGTTTCTGTTCGTTTCTTGCCAGAGGGATCTTCCTGTTCAAGCCTTCCGTTCGGTTTCATCTCATTTGTCCCCAGATTATTGTGTTATATCCCTCATCAGACTGTTTTTTAAAATGTATTTTAGGGCTTCTCTTTGCAATTTTCATTAACTAACACCAGTTTCACAAACGCCAGAGGCAAAGAGAAAGGGCATTCAGGAGCACAGTAAAGACTCTTGGAGAACAGACAAAGAATTAATTCCAAAGAGAGAATTATATGAATCTCTCTTTGGATTAAAGAACTAAAATTCTTGCCTGGGCTCCCTAGGCCCTGTTCTGCATTGAAAGTGATTTGCTAATAGCACCATTTTCAACTTAAATCTGTTGTTATTCAACTGCTCTAATCAAGCAGAAATAACATTCAGAGGCCTAAAGTGCGATTTAATCAACATTTGTCCTTAAATTTCACTTAAAATTGAATAAAAGTGTTATTTTTGTCTCTCCAAGAACACCTTCGCAAGTTAATGTGATTGCTGAACTCACCAGACAGTCTCAGTGAAGATGAAAAGGAAGACCTGCATTTGATTGTGAGCCAAAGTTATGGACAGAGCTACGGGCCAGAACAAACTCAAACAAAACGATGTGCTGCAAAGTACGCTTTGACAATGTGTGTTTGATTGAATCTCGTCCAAAATGTATGAGATAGAGATAGTGAGGCCCTGGATCCAGAATACTGATGAAAGTTTCATCACACAGTTCTTGGTTGTATGACTTCCATGTTCACATCTTTCTATTAAATATCTAGTATCTCTTTGAAAATGAACTATGTGGGGATTCATTCTTTGTCCTCTCTTAAAATTTTAGGTTTCCAATGAAGGATTATATTTTCCATTGTAGTCTGACTTGTTAAAAATCAACAGAAATTATTGTTGAAGCCAGTCAGCAGAATTAAGTTGTTACAAACATTTCTGTCTATGGTTTTATGCAAATGCGTGGCTTGAAGAGCGAAAGTGATTCAGTTTTGAAAGAAAAAGCCATTGGAATGATGACACCTCCTATATATTTCATTCGATCATTCTGCAATAGATTTATGAAATGCTGATAGATATTGTTTGTAACACTCTTGGAGCGATTGTCTGTTGGTGACAGAAATATTACGAATATATTGCAGTAATAAATGTAGTCATCTATGATGAATATGTTGGAATAAGTGAGAGATGTAACAATAGATTATTTGTCAATAAATAATGCACTCCTTATTTTCTACCCTTTGTGGTTTTTTATGATTTTTTTTTTCGCTCCAGTTATTTTCTTCATTAGTTATACATCTTCTTTTTACACAACTTCCATTGGTCATCATTTCCTTTTATAAGTTAACACAAAGAATTTTTGACAATGAAGAATATATATGATCTTTTGTATGATCTTTTGTTGTTGTATGATGTAAGAATCTGGTTGATCACCTCGAAGAAGCTGACGGAGAAGAATCTTTGTGATGGCAGCAGATCTTATGCGATAAACTCCACTGGCTAAGACTATTCAGCCAAAATCTGCCACGTGTGTCACATTTTCTCTGGTCCAGTGTGTGAGAAACATTTTCCACATAAGGGAAAAACCCATCAATTAGAATACAGCTTTTTGGGTTTGCGTACGGTACAATCCAACTGGGCCTGTGTCGTTTGGGAAGCTCTTGCCCTTTTATGACACAGAAGTGACATTCTCCTACATGGCAATCTCCTTCCATGGGGACATCAGTACTCATGGATGAATGAAGACTGTGTGCAGGGTGGACACATTATAATATATTCCTCTTCTGGGCATGCTTCAGCAGCCATGTGGGAATAGGGGCGGAATGCCATTGATGTGTTTTCCCATCAATGTGGCGAGCTCAACCCTGCCCAGTCCTCCAGACCAATAACAATTATATTACTCTTCAAATGAATTACTGCTCTATTCAAATCATTCAATCTCTATTGACTGTTTGAGTGGTTATTGTCAAGAAGAGACAGAAATCAAATGTGTAACCCTTGCTTTTGTTTGAAGGACAAATTTGTCGACATACATTTGATAATATTTTGCCCTCGGTCTATGTATATCAGTAATTATGTATGCATTTTGCAGGTATAAAATTCAGGATAAAAGAAATGAAACTGTTTTTTTCTGTACCACCTAGTGTTAGCTTACTTGCATTACTCGATGCATTAATTTCTCCATACAATGGCCACACAATGCATTTGGGCAGAAGGAAAATTAAAACGATGAGATGTTGTTGCCATGAGTACAACTGAACAAACGACGATGTCATAATGTATACCGTGCACATGACTCATGAGGCCAGTCATTGCTCTCATGCTCTTTGAGCTTGCTACAGAGATGGGAAATTCGAAAAACCCATTTACATCCATGAGCTTTATTTTGACAGTCCAAGCTCATGGACCAATGATTAAAAAGGCCAGGTTGTATCCGATATTTCATTCAATTGTTGATCTGAAACGCTGGAGTGTGATATCTGTGTCAGAAAAGGTTCCTTTCCTGGCAGCTTGGAACAGAACCTCTGTGGTCACATCGCTGTTGCATGTTTCATAGCAAAAATGGAAACAATTACTCAAGGTAATGGATGAAGTTTTTCGACTGTGGTTTTGACAAGCATTGCTTTGCTGACATGGAGAGAGATGACGATCCATTAATTCTACTTGAATGCATATATTTATTACTCTCGCACACAAATATATATTCAATATATGGTATACGAATGTGCGTATGCAGGTATGTTTGTATGTATGTATGTATGTATGTATGTATGTATGCATACCTGCATACAAAACATGAGGTACTGTATAAAGTGTTATGTACTAAATGTATCCTCTGTAGAATTTTGTCCCAAATTCTTTTAATTATTTGTATTTTAGGCTTTTAGAAGATGTTAACCAGAGTGAATATCCGTTTTTTATGATTTAACTGACTTCATATACCACCCATGCAAAAGGAATATGGACTTAAAAAAAAGGAACAAAAAGTCAGACAGTCTGTAGCCAATGTGCATTATCAGTTTACATGACTGTGTTCAGTTTGGTATGACTGAAAGCTCATGCACCAGGGCAGGGCACAATCACTGAGACTTCTGTATGTAATCTATCTGTTGGATTCCCAGAATCCGCCTGGATCACGTCACATGTGTGCGGGAGAGGGGGGTGATATCACCCAGCGGATATTTACAGTGGGGTTCAGTGTGATCCCAGGGATTGAAGCTTTTGCCATATCGAGGGCCCTGATGTGAATGCCCTAAAAGCACCGAGAAATGTGTGCAATTCAATTAGCAGCAGAGATTGAAAGTTTTACCTCCTGTCTAAGTAATGGTTGTTAAGGCTGTCCCGGTTGGATTCAGCATTTTGCAGGTGGCACCACAAAGAAGAGGAGTGTGTCCTTGGCTCAGATACAAATTATGGGAAAATGCGGTTGCCTTCCTTGGAGATGGAAGATGCTATTCACTATTTAAAGACTATGATAATTAACATGACTTGAGGACTGAAGCGCACTGTAAATGCAAACAAAAGCATGGAGATTTTCAAAAGTATGTCAAGTACATCAACCACCAGAACCATGAGCGATTCATTTTTAATGCTTACTGTTCAATTAACCTTTCAATGAATCTGGATATGCAAGTCAGGGCTCTTATCTTTAACAATAATTTAGCATTTAAAATTGAATATTACTTAAACACATGGGCAAGATTTTAGATTTTCTTGCTAATGTTCCATCAGGTTATTGAGACAATACTATATGCCTTTTACTAGGCCCAGGCCATAACCCTTACCGTGTGTGAACCACAAACAGACAGTGGAGAAGGACTGAGTTTCCAGTTTCCAATGCAGATCAGGATGTATTATTTTTAGCAACTTTGCATCGTTATAAACAATCTTGCTTCCTGTATTCAGAGTTAGAGGCTACACAATGATAGATGGTGATGTTATCCTGACTCTCTATTATAAACCCAACATTCAAAGATAAGTTCAGTCATGCACACTTAAGGCATTTTTCTCATTTTCATGACCAGATCACATTGGGCAAATTATTTCTAAAACCCAGTTGTTTTACCTCTTTCTAACAATTCATTTTGACAAGCGTGGAAGCATACATGCCCTCAGTTCCAAAACTAGAAACTGGGACTGAGAACCCCCAGAGAATTTTTGTCACTATTCAAAATGGGCTGGAAGTCATTTGCTTGTGAAACCAAACACAACAACTGTCTAAGCGGTGCAGGGTTCTACTGTAAGCTTAATGTCAGAAAATATCATGAAATGCGACCAGGCTGAGAGCACCCTGATTCTCCTTAGATAGCTTATGCTAATTAAGAAATACATGTAAATGTAGACTTTAGGGCAGGTGATATCGTGTTTTAAAACAGAAGACCAAATTCCAAAGGAAATGTTTGTCTTTGATAAAATTTAACATACTCAAAAAATAATGTTATGTGCAAAGGTAGTTTTTAATTGAATGGTATATACACTTAACAAGTCTGAGAGTGTTTGGTTTCATTTAGAACATCTTGCATCTTTCTTACAGTGTCATAACAGTTTTTCAGCTTCATTATCACTAGAAATTCCGCTGTGGCGACTTTTCTCAATGCGTGCAAAGATGCAGCATGTGACCCGCGCCAGAGAAGGGAAGATTCATCCCTCCAGGTAACACTTCACTGTAGATAGTTTGATCCCAGGCATGTTTCTTGGGAATCTTTGCTCAGATTTCCGCTCTTTAATCCTGGTTTATCATCATCCCACAATAAAGAAAGCGCTCAGGTAGTCTGCTTTTGTGATGTGCGTTGCCACTTCCTGGCAGGAGATCATGCCGAAGTTAGTCATGTCTCAGAAACCACTCTTCAAGCAAATCCCCGTGTTAGCGGTAAAGGAATACACTGGATTTTGATCACTTTATGTAACAGCTTGTCAGTGACTCAATCCCAAAGCCATGGGTTTCCCAGTCATGGATGCACCTTGAAGATTTCCTTGCTCCATTTTCCATACTTCAGAAAGGTACTGCTCTTTCAGCACCCAAAATACATACCAGGTATTTCATCATGTCCTCGTCCTTGTTTGTTATATAGCTCACTTGTATCAGTTGAATGGTACATTCCACAATCATACAGTATGTAGTTATACAGTAATATCATTTTTCCTCTTGCCCCCTTCTTTTAAATTTCATTTTGAACTAAGTAGTCATGCAGGCTGAGGAGGAAGAAGCAAGACTGCTCTGAGCTGTTGCATCCTTCACTTGCGCAATATGAAATTTAGAGCTGCTACGCTTTAAACCTTTCCTGTAAAATGTTGAGGATGCATTTCTCAGGAGAAAAGGGCGTCTGAGCTCCGATGCTCACACACACGGGCTCAAACATCCATGAATAATTTGTAATTACAGATTACTGTCATTCGCTTGACATAAACATCAAAAGCACAGCCTAATGTTTTATTTGCCATATGCCCTCAGAGAGGGAAAAAAAAGCATGGTGGATGTATGTGACATTACAAAGCATTTTGATTGACACAACCGTATTACATTTATATGTCTTCAGTTGACACTGGGAGATTGCTGCGCATGGCAGAAATGCCTTCGTCGCCAGACGACAGGTCGAACAAACGCAGAAAGGCCCATTTTCATGCAGTATCAACATTAGCAAGCCTGCTCCAAAAAAAAAAAGAGAGAGAGAGAGAGAGAGAACACAATAAATAAACGAAGCAACACCAGATGTGAAGCTGACGTGACAGACCCCATTGCCTCTAAAGTGAATTGAATCCATATATTGATGTTTCTGGTGGCTACTCTTCTGTGTGCCTCCAGTATGGATTATAGTCATGTTTGTGTGTGCACTGTAATTTGATCCCTGCCATGGGAAACATGCACACTCTTTGACTATGTTGTCATACGCTGAAGCATGAAACAGGATTGCGCGGCGCCTCTCTGGGTTATGTAAATAACGCGGCAAAGAGGCTCAAACTTGTCTTCAATGACGGTCGCTCCTCCAATCAATATTCTGCTTCATCAGCACAAGCGATCTTCATGTTCTTTTTCTTCTCGCAAAGCTTCCACTGTAGCGGCGTTTTATATCCCGGGATGAGAAACACACAAAGGGACCAGGCAGAATCAATTTCCTCATTCTCAGTTCAGCACGTTCTCTGCTCAGGATAAAACAAATAACGGCTCTGAGGGGAATGTGATTCTATGTTCTCACATGTTTTAATTCTGCAATGATAACACCTTAGTGAAAAATGTGATATTGCTGCATGGTGTTCATGAAAGATTATGGTCATGCTGGACCAAAAAAGTCACTTGCAAAGTAGACACATAGAATATGACATACACGATAATAATATACTTTACGACCAATATAATGGGATTTGATGTAAAATAAACAATATGGTTTGCATATCAATATCCCTGTCTATATTACTGGGTAAGGAAAAAACAGAAGTATTATGCTGTTCAACCTGAATCACAAATGTGTAATGCATGTACTGTAAGCCACTCACTACATGCAGTCTTAGAGCTGTAGCTGCTCTGTGAGTACCGCAAAACACTCAAAACTGTGAAACTAAAAGTAAAATTTGTTATGTTAATTATGCCGTCCCAAATGTATAAAATCTCAACAACATGCATTTTGGTAGACACCCTTTAAGCAGACTCCAGGGAAAGAAAAGGTCACACGGTAATGAGCAATATAAAATTGGAATCAAAATCACTCTGTAATGAAAGGTGACTGTATAACAGATTTGGCATGTTGCGATTTAATTTGAGTAGCATTTTTCACTTCTGTAAGTAGGTCTCATGCACAGCAGGAATAATGGCTGAGTAGCACAGGTGAAATGGAAAGTCAAGGCAGTTTCCCCGCACAGAATAAAAATAAAAACTTCAACTCATCCAAGTACCAAACTCTTTGGCACAACAGACGTCAGTTTTTCTGGAATTTCCCAAATGTGCTCTTCCACAGGAAGTGGAGCTGATCTCACGCAGTCGTTTGGAGTATGGAAACCTGAGCAGGTAGCCTTCTTGCTCACCACCCACGGCTGTATCCATAGAAACCAGGCTCTGAGGGAAAGATCAAATAAACATAAAAAGTGAACATAAATCATACATTTATAAGGGTTCTTTTCACACGTTCTTTCCAGTTAATTGTGCCCTTTCACCACCAGCGTGTCGCCAATCTTTCTTTTCCATCAATTATTAAATGACATATTAATATTATGACTAATTGTGCTGAAAAAGTAAAAACAGACACAGACACACACAAGCATTTGAAAAGCAGAAACATTGCAGGTACTGAATATTGTGCTTGGGAGAACAAACCAACCTGTAGATTTATGTAACATATACTTGCTCTTTTGCTTCAGCATAGATATGCCAACAGTCAACGAAAGGGAGTCAAGATAGCTCTGTTGGGGTAAACAAAGGGAAGCAAACTCCAGGCAATTTCACAGTTTAGCAAAACACAAGCTGACTTTGCCTCACTTTAAAACACTGACCCAACACATATAACTCCATTGTTGCAGTGATTGCTTTGCACTTGGCAATGCGTGATGCCATTCACATTGCATCAAGACAACAGACAGAATGCTAAATTGGTCGTTTTATCATAGTGGTTGGAAAGGACGTTAAGTTTCACATTTCTGTTAGGCTCTTTAAAGCTAATTGAGGCACAATGAATTAGACATAGAATCCCAGAGGGAGTCCTGCTTTTTAGCACTGAAATAAGAAGGAAAAGCTCTTAGAGAAGCCAGCCTTACAGAGACATATGACCATAGCATGCAGCCGGAGCTTCATTTGAGAATATGGAATGAGGTATGCAAATCATTGGTTTCAGGGAACATGAAAGGGCTTTCATACATTCAAATCACTGTTTCTCATCACACCTCTTCACTCCTTCATAAAGAAATCTGTCTCTCTCTGTCTATTCCTCTCTCTCTCTCTCACACACACACACACACACACAAACATACACACAGCATATACACCGCACACATTATGATCTGTGATATTTTAAACTTTAATCATGCAATGGATTTAGTTTTATGTGGCTCCTATAGCTTCCAGAAGTATATGTTCACCACAAAATTGTAGCTATTATTTCATTTGAGCTGTTTCAGTGACACACCATGTGGACCTTTATGCCTGCCAGTACAGTTTTCAGAAATAGAAAGAAAGAAAAGCTAGTGACTGCAGCACAGCTACAGAAAACACACCTTAATTATGGCAGGGAGAAAAGGCCTTTGGGATGCCAAGAGCAGAAATGGCAAAATTCAGTGACTGTAGAATCTGCACTGTGCACATGTTGACAAAATCACATCTGTAGCTCCGATATCATAGAAATAAACATGCAAACAGACCTTTTGGCAGACTTATTCTGCTTTGGAAAAAAAGGGAAAGTATTTTCTATTCTATTCATTTTCTAGACATGTGGCTTTTGAAAAAAACCTGCTTCAGTTAACACATTTGAACACTCATTCTCAAATGTGAACTGCTGATTTATTCACATGGGAAAAATCCGAAAACCATGGATAAAACATTTGATATTTGCAATTTGATGAAATGTGAATTTTACATTTTCATAAGGCCATAGTAATTGCAGTGTACTGTTTCCTTTTCACGATATTGATTTTCTCTGGGATCCACAAGTTTCTGTATCAAGGGCTGTCAAAAATTGCCTGGATGTCCCCATGGTCAGAATATACCCTGATCACTATGGCGTACTTACCAACCCCCAGACCTAAAGATTTTTTTGTCTCTTTGGCAACAGAGGGATAATCGTTTCTCTCAACTTCGCTTGAGAAAATGCTTTCTTTTCCCCTCTGACTACAGCTGTGTAAGAATGCGGCTGCAAACCCAGCAGTGCACGGCAGTCTTAACCAATAGTCATGCTAATAGCAGTCACCCACTGGTGCTGATACACATACATGGAAATAATGTGTAACATAAATATTTGTTTAATGCGCATTCACCATTGACACTGGATTCAGATGTAGGAGAAATGAATGTTTGCGAGATGTCAGGAAGATAGCTGTGAGAAATGAGACTTTCTCATTTCTGAAGGAAATTGGTAGTTTTGTTGATGTGCCCCATTCAATGAAAGCATTAAACCGAGATTTATCTTCCACGTTGCAATGGATACCATACATGTTCAAATCATATCAATATGTATCAAATGGACAGCAATTTTGTAGATGCCTTGAGAAATGTTACCATTCCACACTTAAAGGGTTATTTTGTGCCAAAAAAAATCAAAATCACATATTTCTTTTTACTTACTGTGAATTTTGCTGCTCCATCAAGATACTCTTAATGAATGAGCCAGAAGCCCCATTGCACATATGCGAATATAACAGGAACAGGTCTGTCATGATTCTGGGGTGTATGACTGAAAACTCTACAACATAACCACTCTGTATCATACTGCAAAGAGCAGCAACAGTGTTGGGGTACTTCCTACGGTGTACAACCCAGAATACTATCTGGGTACTATCTAACTGCGACCTTTATATCCATTCTGGAGGTCTGCAGTATAAGGTGGATTTTGTTTTTTACCTGAAACTCCAAAACCTGCTCAAAACCAAGAAAACAGGTGAGGTTAGGTGAGAACTTAGGTGTATACTGAGGTATATACAGGATGAAAATACTGGAAGCGTTTTTATTGGTAGACACACAAACACAAAAGGAAAACAGCAGAACTACTCAGTAAAATGGCAAAATACTACCAAATTATACAGTTTTCCACTTACGTTTGTGCTGTTAATAAGTAGACAAAATCAGAAAATTTACGACAATCCTTGTCTGTATATCCTGTCTCTTCTGATGTTACAGTAGCCGTGATGTTGACCAAGTGCATGGGACCACAGTGGCGTTCGCACAGAGGGCGCCCCTGGTCATCCTGCTCAGCTCTCTACAAGTTGAACAACAGGGGCAGCTTGTGTTGGTGAAATGGCCTTTTCTCAGGTTCCCAGGTTCAGATTTTATATTCAGCTCACATTCATTCCCTTTCAAAATGCAGATTGTAATGAAGCGAGCATCTTATCGTGTTGTCAAATTGTCTCCCCAGAATTGGACAATTCTTATCAGGCATTGAATTACAAATCAGAACACTTTAACATTTTCTTCTCATTCATTTGATATGAAAGTAAGATAAAATTCTTTGCTTTAGAAAATATTAAGAATAAAGAATACAATATTTGTCTTTTTTCACATTGGTCATATTTTTTAATAGAATCTGTGTTAGCAAACAGTAAAAATTGGAGCAGTCTACCAAAGAAAAATGACTGTGTCAGAATTTTATTGAAATCATGCCCATCATTTATATCACTTATACACATTGAGGGTTGGTACACGACAGTATTCATAACAACTGAGCATTTCGTTTCAAAAAGCGTCCACTTTGTGAATGGATCTGTGTGTAAAGGTGCAGATATCGGGCCATTGCAAAGTCCACTCCCCTGAGGGCAGTGCCATCCATTTTTCAGAACGGCCACCAACTGGCCATAATTTCAATGGCAATGGTCCATATTAATCTTCCTTCAAAGCATTCATTGTTGTCAGATTACTCTGTTCAGATGTCTGAATGGACACAGTGTCCTGTTAAAAAGCATGAGATGGCAGTCAGTCCCATCAACATTGAACTATTGAACAACTACTGTAGTCCAATGGAGTCAAATGCCAAAGTCCAGGTGGGAAAAAGCTGTCACTGTCATACACAGCAGTGCTCAGGAGACTACAGTACCCATAATGCCATGCCGCACACCCACACATGCAGGGGACAGGCTGTACCACCTGACACCTGTACCACAGGCTGTTAGCATCTCCTGTGACCTTGTTCACTGTCTCCCAGAGCTGAGGGGAAATAACAAATTATCTGTCCTCCAAAAACGTGTTGTAATTTTTTCACAAACCGCTGTGGTTGACCATGTAGTTCAAAATCCCAGTGCAACAGCAGCTCAGAGTTAATTTTGTGGAATAGCACATTTTGCATGCACAAAGAGACCATATCTAGTGACAGTAGCTACATTGCTTGTATTGCAAGACAGAGTGTGCAATTGCAGTATCATAGATTCTAAAGATGGTATACTGTGGTTTACACAATAACACAACAAGTGAAAACATTTTCCCAGTTTCAGTACTTTGACCACCGTGATGATGTAATTATACCAACACTGAATGCAGTAAAATAACTTAAATATGACCTATAATCGTAAAATCGAATCCAAATTTTGATATACTTTTATGTCAAGTTAGGGACTATTGCTAAATGCACGACTGTTATGCTTAGCTGCTTGAATGTTGTTTATTTATCATCTCACCGATGCAACACTTGATATTGTAAAAGAGTTTCATCCGTGTAATGATATGAGATCAGCACTGTGTATTTTGTGTTAAATTATTAAATGATTATACAGTAATTACATATTCAATATACTATACTCACACTTGCAATTACTTGATTATTTCAAGATACTTACACATGTATTTACACATGCACATTGAAATGTATAAAATGGAACCTTGTATTATTTTAATACAATGTAGGTTCTCAATATAATATATTTAATCAAGGTCAGACTGTACCTTTTAATGCCACAGTAAAACTGGTTTTATGGCTTGTTTTACTGTTCTAATGACCCTTTTATGGGCAAGCTCGAGGTCAGATCTAAAATCAGGATGATGTGTTTTTATTTCTCTGTGCTCCAAAGTCTGTGGCCTTTTAACGGACAGTTGAGTGATTGGGTCAATGGCCGAGGGTCGAGCTGAAGGTCATAGAGCATTTGACCTTGACACAGGCAGGAAGGAGGTGATGTATTACCTGAGGCCATAAACTACCTGAAAAATGGAGAACATGGTGATGAGTGTACACTCACCATTCACCCCCTAAGTGCCTTGTTTTATTATTTCATTTTTCATTTCAAACTTGGGTGGGTTTATATACACATGGGTTTGTGTGTGAGAGAGTATATCCATGTAAGCCTGTATGCATTTGTGTGTGTGAGTGTGTGTAATTGTGTGTGTGTGTGCCTGTGTGTGAGTGTATGTGTGTGTGCATGTATATGTGTGTGTGTGTGTATATGTTTGTGTGTGTGAGTGTGTGTATTTGTGTGTGTGTGCATCTGTGTGAGTGTGTGTGCATGTATATGTGTGTGTGTGCATATGTTTGTGTGTGTGAGTGTGTGTATATGTCTGTGTGTGTGAGTGTGTGTCTGCACCTTGTTGATAAAGAGCACCCTGCAGTCTATCAGATAAAAGAGATCTGGGGAGAGGGGACACACATAAGTACATAATTAATGTGGCTTGAGACCACGGCCCCTCTGGTAAAGCAACAGCAGAATCGCACGTTTCCATCAGTTCCTAAACTCGTTATTCACTCTCTGTTCTTTTTTTAAAGACAATCTCCACTTCCTCCAGCCGGGAGGTCTAAAGGGAATCCAGCATCTTTGAGCGGAACACAGGTACTGGGGGTTGTATTAGGTAACTGGGCAATTTCATTGATTTGCAGCCAACAGAAAGATGAGAGTGGGGCCTTATGTCACTGAATATAAATTTAGAAATTCACACAGTAGTTGTGATCCCCACAGATTCACACTAATCACTAACTGCATGAGCATCCTGGATTAGTTACAAGACACAGCATAAATTATACCCCCTTCCCCCTTTGTGTTCTTTTGCTGATTTGTCAGGAGTTATATGTGTTTGTTCTGGGCTTGGCTCAACCATAACAAACAATCAAAGTGGTTTTCACAAACATACTGTTCTCTTCTAAATCATCTGAGAAGCCTCAGTTAAGAAACACTATTTAAGAAACAGCTGTGACAAATCTTTAAGTATACTCTTTTGTGAAACGTATCAGTCTAAATATCAAAATCTGTGGCAAAGGGTTCCAATACACGGCCTCTAATATTACACAGTAGCCAACACTGTATCAGGTCTCACTATAACAGGGGTATACAATGCATGTACAATGCAAATATATAAAATGCCTGCCCTTTTGTACATGAAACGTCAGTTTATTCTTATTCTTAGTTGCTGTGAAGAAAGCTTTTCATACACAAATTTGTGCCTTTGTTTACATTGAAGAGTCAGCGTTCCATGTAATCACATAAATGCTTGCAAAACAAAACACCCAAAATCAACTGTGTATTTGCGTTTCTAGTTTAATCTAATTATGGGACACGGTATGTAAAAGGGCTATAGCTAGTGACCTAACCAAACTATTTGGATTTCATTTTGGTTTTCATTTGATACCCCCCATTTCTACATTTGGGTAAGCACATAAAGAAAAGGTCATTTCTTATAAACCACATCAGCCGTTCTCTGATCCCAACCCCCTTCACTACAGAGGAAATTCCCTGCCCCCCCACCAACCTGCCACCCCCCACCCCTCCTCTCCACTGATGTCGTAACTCACCCATTGCTGCCTCTCAAACTAGGCAGCCCTTTTCATTTTTGTACTGAAGTTAATTTTCGGCACTTTTTTCACATTAAATCCGGTTGGATATTTTTGTGGCCTTTGGAACTGTCTGGCCGACATTTGCCTTGCTATGGATTGTTAAAATTAACACTGCATCCCACAACAAGAACCTCATATCAACTGTTAGGCTTGGTAGAGGTAGAGTCATGAGACGAGGAAGCTCTGCTGCATGAGGACTGAGACAAGTTGCCATTATTGCCATAATACAACCATAATATGTCTATCATAACTCCACAGAGGAATGTCTCAAGTACAGCAACACAGCAATACAAACCACACAAGCAAATCTACACCAGAATTATTTAAGAAAAAGTAAATGTTAAGTGTTGGAGTTGCCCTAGTCAGAGTCTAGACCTGTAATCCAATAAGATTTTGTAGCAGAACGTTGAAGAGTGGGCCATGACTCCTCCACTTTGACGTGAGAGACTGATCAATATTACACAAAGTTTTTGGCTGCAGTCATTACTGCTAAAGGTGGCATAACTACTTATTGAGTCAAAGGACATGATTATTTTTTACCGCTGGGTATTGCATCCAAACTTTAATTTGACTTGTTTCTTCAAATTCACTTTTATCTAACATTGGGTGGATCTGATAACATTTTGTGTCAAACACATTTTCATGGTATTGACAGGTCCTTGAATGTAGTCTCTTTTTTGCTTGGAGGGGGTGATTTTTGTTTAGTTCATTGTAGCAACTTGCCCTCGCTGACTCAGGTGGGGGATGCTATAACACCCTTCATTTCCGTCTGACGCCCAACCCTCACTACATACGCACCTCCAATGACAAAGTCAGCTATGTCTGCAGGGCAACTGGCTGACCAGGAGTGGCCAATAGAGAGCGATGAGACTAGCAAACGCAACCACCTTAATATCCCCCAGCATTCCCCAGTGAGGCTGAGCCTGCGGATGCCTCACCAGTCTGGACCCCTGACCACAGCTAGTAACGGCATGTCTGGGACAAAACCCAGCCTCATATCTGAGTCCTGAACAAACACTGACTTTGTGAGTCACCCCCAGGCCTGGAATGTAGTACTTTCAACAAGGATTCAAAGTAAATCATGGTCCTTATTTAATGAGGTCCATTAGAGATAATGAACGCTTCATAATACAAAAACGCAAACAGTTAGCTTGCCATGCAGCAGCTGATGATGTGGTTGTTCCTGGCACTGAGTGCAGTGGCACACATATGCTCACGCCTGTGAGCGGATCTGAGCGATCAGCGATCCTTACAAAACCACACTGCAGTCACTAGCTAATTGTTATGGAAAAACGCACCACACTTTGAAAAACAACTAAAATAAATAATACAAGAAAGCAAAAACGCAATAGGTTGGTCGTATAATAGATTTTTATGTTTCTGCTTTGTTAGGAATGTCCACTGTGTGCCTTATCTGTCCAATTAAACACTCTCTCTTCACTCCCAGATGAATTTCCATAAAATGTCTAATTAATTTCAAGCTATGCTCAGATTTGCAATGCTGGATACCCTCCACTTTCCTTCCCTTCTAGTAAAATGGTGTTTGGTATCCTGACAAACCGTAAGCATAGCTCCGCTACAGCAAAAATAAATAAATAAATACATGACAAAACTGTAACCAGCGGCATCAGTCCCATGCTTGTCAATCAATTAAATTTTAATGCATGCAATGTCACATGGATGTTAACAAGCCAGATTTTATTATGCACTGGGAGCAGAGGGAGATGCAGGGTGGGCACAGTGAATTACACTGCGCCGGAGCCAGGCTCTGGTGTCTCACTCACTCGGCCCGGCAGCCGGTACCAAATTGGCAACGGTGTGGTCCAGCTTGGCGCTGACGCTCCACATTCATGAAAATTGAAGGGACTGGGGAAACATTCCACTCTGCCAATACAAATTATTTGACTGGCACACAGCTGCAAAAGCCACAGCAGCAAATATGAGCAAAAAAAAAAAAACCTCTCAAGGTCTTTACCTGGGCACAGGTGTATTGCCTAGAGAGAGTTAATACCATCCATTAACACCATCTGAATACCATCACTAATGAACTTGCCATACAAGTGTTATGAATACATGGAAGTACAGAAGCACAATCACACAGAAATATTGTGAAAATTACTCAAAATTAAACATAATTAAACACCTGCATTTATTTTTTAGGCAAATAGAAATTAACAATTCAAAGATACAAATGATATCATACAATTTCTCCCTTACTATGAAGTTGATCATTAAAATTTACATTTACAGATACATAAACAGCAAAGCAAACACATATATACACATATTGTGGCACCAGCAAGGGTGGATCCGACTGTACTGGCATAGATAAGCTAACAGACTCCTCCCAAAAGATCAGGAGGAGTCATCAGCACCATGGAGAGCGCACATCATACCTGAGAAGGCAGCACGGCCTTCAGGACCATGGACAAGGATCCCCTGCCCTGAAGAAGAGAAAAAAACTCAGTATCCTATATACCATGTGGGCCCAGTAAATACGTTATTTTCCCAATGAAACACTCAGGATAGTTTTGGAATTTCAGACATGCACTGGATAGTCGCTGAAAACCACAAATCTGTGACCTAAAAGCTACCACAGAACTGAAAGTACAAGTAAATTTTCACTACCATCACATGAAGCACTGGATGCTTTCCTTCTTGAAGAATGGTTAAATATCCTACTAGACACAATCCAGTTGTGTGTAAAGTCATTATAAGAAGGATTGAAGCTATTATGAAGGCAAAGGCTTCAACAATTCATTATTAGTTAATAAATATTCATATTTTGTTTGTTGTTTCCATAACTTTTCCTACCCCCCTTAAATATATGGTAGCATATACTCAGTGTGATTATATGTTATAGCAGCACAAATTTCAATAATAATATCTGATAATAAGAAGCTGTTTCCTCCACTGTTCATATTAATGGACTGACACTTCCTTGACACTGTCATATTGTTTCAGAGCCATATTAATAAATTGCTATTTAATTGAATTGAGATCCCTTTGTGAACAGATTGAACCAATTACATTTGCTTCACAGTAAGAGATTCAATTCCTTTGGGGAAGTTTTTTGCTCCAATGGATGCAGAGATAATTGAAAAGACTGAAATCTTCATAGCCATCACTCTTTTGAAGGAATATAAATGAGATACATGAACCAGCACAGCAGTATAGACAAAAATGCAACCGTTTTGCACTGAGAAAGAAAATTACAGTCCATTCATATAGATTAAAATAAGCACTCATATGCAGTTTTTAACATTCTTCTAGTAATAGATTTCCAATTTTCTGAGCATCCTTCAGAATTTATTGTTTCATTTCATTTAAGGGGTTTGGATCAGGGTTTTGCATAGGTAAATGCATTATGTGAAAACTTACCTGATAAATCCTTTATCATGGGTGACACTTCACAGTGCTCCTTACCTTTACTCTTTTGAGTTCTAAGCAATGGGTGCTTGCTCTATTGACAATTATTAATTACTAATTGATTAGCTGATGACTTAACTTTCTAAGTTCTTTGTTGACATATTTTAATTCGGTCAGTCTCTGAAGCAACAGAGATCAAACATGGAGGATGCAGTGAGGTGGCAAAGCCAGTATTCAAATCTGCAGGTATTTAGTTGTATGGACATTTCTCTGTACCACTGCATGTGAGCCAGTATTGGCTCCAACTACAGAACCTTTGTTGTTGCAAACCAGGGAAACACTGTGATTTGATTAGGAACTGTCTCCACTTTTATCTCCTTCATTCATAGCTGAAGTGATGATGGCAATGGCTCTCTATTGCAATGGAATTGAACTTGCAACCTCTTCCCAATTAACCAACCATAATACAATTCAGCTGCTATTCAACAAAACCAGAAAATTCCTACATCTCAAGTCATCCTCCCTGTCATACATGTCTAAATTGCTTAAATAAAGTTATCAGGGAAAAATGTCACAGAGACTTGTCTATTTCCCTGACTTCCTTATTCTCAGAATACATCTTCACTTGAACCTGCACTAAGTGAACATTTCCCCCTAACTTTGAATCACAAATAAATGCAAGTGCTGCTGCTTTTCTTCCGCAGCAGTTTGAAGGGATACTTTCAGTGATTTTTGACTTCTACAGACTATATTTATGAGAGAAACACCACTTAAAAAAACTGTATTTACTATTTGCAAGTCAAAGTTGTGAGCCTGGATTCAATGCTTCTTTAGACAGATAAGTGAGTGCTTGCTGCAGATTGCTAAATTAGCATGTTTATTGCTTTCATTTGTGTTTTCATGCTCATTTGCACATCAGACTAGGAGGGTGCCTGGCCCTGAAGATCCATCTTACCTCTGAAATGCGGCTCCACTCACAAAGAGAAAGAAGCACAGGGCAACCCTCTGCCTACACAAGGCCTACCTGAATGTATTTATTGAAATACATTCCTCAGCTGGAGTGATTATGGCACTATGGCACATTTCCGAACGCTTACTCATCCATCCTCCCTTGAGTGGACACTTGAAGAGTTTTTCTTTTCTGGTTTTTCATGTCACAGAGGGTCTATGTTGCCCTGTGCTGTCTGGAAAGAGAACATGAGGATGTGGAGGAAATGAGACGAAAATGTTTAAAATGCCAGGAATGAGCTGCCAAAGCTAAAACTGGGCTGCTAGTAGCAGCCATTTTGTGCCCAAACTCTCGCAGTAATTTGGTTGCAGTAAAAAAGACAGACCTTTAAAATATCAGTTAGACTGAGGAAAACATTCACATGGTAATACTGGTAAGTGTGATTTCTTTTATTACAGGTATTAGTCAGGGCATTACAAAGGGCCATTTCCTCTTTTAAAATAAAAGTCTTATACCTGTTTTTTTGATCCACAATGTTCTTTGGGATGTACAGTATCCAAATACATGTCCTTTTGCCTTTTCCTGTCCATACACACTTAAAACTGGAATCCTGATTTTGCAGATGGGTGCTTAGTTTAGAGCTGGTTTTAAGTGTCCGATTGTTATGGCGTTTTCACTAACATTAACCGATTGTCCGACATGTGCTGTACATGAAATAAGTAAATAAATAAACTAGATCTCATGTGACAGACATCTAACTGGTTTTATTGGCAGAAGTAGGTGGGTATGTTAGCCTGTTTATTAGTCTTTGTTTATTGGTAAGAGAGTTGCCATGTTTGTTGTTATGCTCGTCTGAGTGATGTTAGCTGTTACACCCTACCATGCATTGCCATGTATCTTAATTAAGCTTTTAGGTCTGTTATTGTAATGAAAATTGATGTTTCAAGTTTAAGAGTCTTTTTACGATTTGTAGTGTCTGTGGTCTACGCTTGAGTGTGTGGTTGTGTGTATGTGTTTTATTCTGGCTTACAAGATTGCCTTCTAAATGCAGTCGCTGTGGGGATGTTAGCTTGAGAGGAGGATGGCCTTTGGCCATTCTCTCACACTCGGGGAACGCTGGTGTTGGCTCTAAGGCCGCCTAAGTTTAATAAACCCTATGACTGCCTTTACTACTCCCCCATGGTACCTTTCTCCACCGCTTCAAAATACATGATGAAATTTAAGAGCAAATCCTCATAGACGCCTTCTGCACCATTCTTAAATTACCCATAATGCTAAATCTGCATTTTTTTAATTTCAGGAAAAAAAAACATAACAATGGCCTTATTCTAAACTTTCAAATCCCAAATATTTAAATATTACAACTCTTAAATGTATTCCTGAAGGTGAGGGGAGGAACTTCGGGATGATCAGAGATAACCAGACACATGGCTTATCGAGGGGGTGTGGAAGCCGATGATTGATTGAAGGGACAGAAGAGCCAAGCATATGCAGGAGAGCACCAGAATCGTTCATTTTAAGAGGCAGTCAAACACCTGTGAAGAAAGCAGTGAGATGTGGAAAAGGTGAAACATGAACATATTTTTAGCGGCTGAAGATCATTCCGTTAGACGCATTCTGAAATTGGTTTGGTGGAACATGCACAGAATTAAGCCGATGGCAAAGGCTTGCAGGAGCCCAAGTGAGGAAACTGCAGGGGTGTTATACCAAGAGATTCAATCAATCATTTGTCCAGCATAGCCTCAAAATGACACGCAAGCGTTAGCATTCAGTGATCACCAAAATGAACTTTCTGAAGTGTGTTTGTGGTAAAGCATTTGAATTCACTCAAGTACCAAGGACAAATATTGATTGAATCATGGTCACATCATTCTTTCACAGCTGAGGAAAACCTACCGTATTCTCTGTCAAAGCAATGTTCTTTGTGAAGGAACGTTTGTAAAAGTAACACTAAGGATAGCTGTTTCTGGGAGGAGCATCCAGCAAGGAACAGACTCAGAGCTGTGGTGTGTGCTGCAATGATTAAATCCTGTCTGTGCTGGGGCTGAGAGTGCACAGGAGCACTGTGGAGCCATGTGCAGTTAGCCATAGCTTCATCCAGGCTGGAGGGTTCCCATTAGCAGTGTACATATCTGCCCTATCCTGTAATAGCTCCTTCTATGGTTCATCAAGCACAAGCAGCGGCTACATTGATCAATGTACCTGATCAGTCTACCTGTCTGCGCCCTAGGTCAAATATACAAAGGTACGGTGAGTGACTGCACATTTTCTTCCTTTACTTACAAAATATAATAAAATTACATTCCTGAACAAACAAGGCAAACAACAAAACACTCCTGAAACACTCCACTCTCTTTTTTTTTTTTTTTTCTGTGAACAGCTAGATGTAACTGATGCTAGTTGTAATTGCAACATTCACCAAATATAGGTACATAAACAAATAAAACATTTTTATTGGTATAATTAGTGGTTTTTGTTTTGCTCATATGACAGCCAAGCCTCTGTAGTGCTTTCACCCTTGTTTCTCTACAGTGCAGACCAGTAAGCTGTTGGACTCACTTCAACCCAGACTCACCAAAAAATCATGTTTACGCCTGAGTCTACAGCAGCTGTGTAATTATTACAGGACAGACCTCCTGCACCTCCAGCTACAGGTTTGCTCTGCCATTTTTGTCTTAAAAAATGTGTCTTTTGTGAAGCCGCTGAAGGACAAGGAAGTCAGAATTTTTCATACAGTCAATTCAGACTGCATTAGTGGGTGGGAAGGCATTTCCTGGTGAAAACAACTTAGCGCTTCGACGGCATGTCTGGATTTTATTTGACCTGCCGTTCCATTTAAAGAAGGGTTACATTACAGAGGACCTGCCTCCTCTTTTCCTGCACATCAGAGAACAACTCACTTTCTTCCACCCGCTGTCACTTTTATGAATTTCTCAGTCCACGGACAATGAATAAACAGTGGGCAGTGGTGTAGTTACAGGGAGGAAACGCTTCACTGCAGATAGACACATTTGACAGATCCTCTTCGCTCTTTCGCTTGAGAAGATAATATGAATGAAATATCACTATTCTAATGTAGGGTTTTTCTGCTCCGTCAGGCAGATATTCCACTGACGGATTCATTTTTTTAACTTGCTTTTTTATTTAAAGAAAGGATTTGAATGTTGATCAAAGTTACAGCAGATCAGCTTAGTGGCTGGCATTGTCTTGTGACTGTATGAGAGCTGATGAAAAACCCAGAATAAGTAAGAAAAGTCAAATAAAGTTAGGACTAACACCTTGTCAGTTACATCAGGGTATGTCAGGCACCCCTCCAGAGTATGACAATGCAAGAACATGGCAATCAAGACCAACAGGCTGACAGTCACATGCATGATCTGAATCTAAAATATGTAATACAAACGTAGCACTGAATTTGTAAAGAATGTAAATGTGGCTCTGGTTCTGCCTCTGTCTCCAAATTCAGCTTGTGGTCCCACCACCAATATACTCATGAGGTCCACAGTGAGCATGACTGGAGAAGGACCGTTTGTCCATTGAAATTGCTGTTTGTTGTAATTGGAGGTTCCATACGTAATATTCCATTATAAAGGCATAAACTGGTGGGATACGAATGAACATGGTTGACGGAAAAACAAGGAAACACAAACTAAAAGAGCGGATAATGATTGTCAAGAGACCAAAATACCACGTATACGCATCCGTCCATGAAAGAGTTTCTAGGGAGAAATGTGTGTAAATAACCACCAATGTTATTTCCTTCTCTCTCCTTGTAATTTCCAGCACAAAGGAGGCAAACTGCAAAGATAAGGAGAGTGGCACACACGGCCATGGCATGTGGAAACTATATGATAAAAATGAGACATTTAATCAAATTTTTATCTGTCTCTGTTGTTAATTATTCCCCACGGTACGCGCTAATGTTGTATCACAGCATTTCCATCCATATTCTAGAGAAATCTGGGGTACACTGCTCTATGACGGCCAGTCATATCATTTGTCACGGCTGCGACAGCCGAGGGGGAATATTATATCATTATACTTAATTATTTATTGTATTATTTTGTCTGAGCCACATTAACAAGCCTAAAAAGCTTCCACAATTCTTCTTCTCTGATAATCTATAAACATGGTACTACTTAATTATGTTATAATTAGCTTATTGCACACAGATTATGTTATAATTAGCTTATTGCACACAGATAACAAAGGTAACAGTTGTGACTTCCTGCTAAAATAATGTTCCACCAGCCATCACTTAGATTCTTGTGTGTGTTACGGATGTGATGTAACTATCCTGTTTGAAAAGTTAGTGAACATTTGAGGGAGTGTTCCTTTTCCAAGTAGTTCCCTGGTTTCCCCATTACAGCTCTCTGCTAAAGTTTTAGTAGCACTTCTTCATATAAAATTCAGAAGGAAGTTCGGGTGGATCGGGCCTTTAAGAGCATCTTGTGTCTATTTTACCAGGAAAAGCCAAGCACAATCGCTGTATTAAAAAAAAAAAGAATAAAAAATCCATCCATCTGAATAAAGTGCTCTCAAAGGAAAGGACACAAACTGAATTTGTTCATGCTGCCATTTCCCATAATGCTTGTGACAGACCGGCTGTTTGAATAGATTTGACCTTTAAGATTATAAAAAAGTTTGTTTCTAATTAATACTTTAGACATTGGGCAGTTATTTAAAGCTTGACTTACTATAATTAGGAGAATGCTGTGTCCCTTGCCAATGACTTTTGAGTGGAGTTAAAATGGCATTGCAAGAGACATTTTTTTGCTCATACTATTTATATTTATTTATGTACACTCATCATGTAGTTGCAAATTGCATTTAGTTTTAATTTGTGAGAAGTTCCTCCATTTTGTTGTTTTGAGGATTTAAGTAGTGTTTACTATTTTCTTTCTTTCAGCTGCCTGTTGACCATACCTTAATGCATTAAAAACATAATTTGTAGCTGTAGATTGCATAGATTGTATTTATGTATAGAAGGGAACATTGTAACAACATAAACATCAAATTCAGAGAACAAATGCACATTGTCAGGTTTAAAGTAATAATTTTAGGTGTTTTCCTGTTTTCAGCAGCATCAAGTGAATTCAGCTGTTCCTCTCATATTGTTAAGAGCAGAAGATGTGGTCTGTTTTCATCATTTAATTGTTGCTCTCTGCCTGTTCTTTGACATGCCACATGTAGCCACTGTCTGTACAGATCAGCTATAATCAGCTTCATGACTGCTCAGCTACCATCAAATGCTAATGGATTCAGTCTGCATTCTGAATCATGTGTTGGCCTAAACATACAGTGCCAAGGTACATGACCAGTGGATAACTAGCCTGGCTACCAGCAATGTATCCTTATTGTGACTGGACCACAGACAAAGCATTCATTGGTTATTATGGGGAGATACCTACTTTTAATTGGCCATGACCAAATCAAACAAAGCTTGACTCTTTCTGGGCAAATGCAATTTAAATAAAATTAGTATTTTAAGTGTATATGGCATTCTATTTATTATTCTTCTTATTATTATTAATGATAACAATAATAATAATAATAATAATAATAATAATAATAAACACATTCCAAAACACACGTTTCAAAGGAAAAGGAACTACTCAGAGAAAGATGCATGTTTTCATTGAATTGCATATGCTATTACAGAGACTGATTGCTTTTGATTGGACACCGATCATTATTTTGTCCAGTGATTAATCGTAAGTCCCAGGTGTCTGTCATGAGCAGCCATGACATTGTCACCAAAGCACTGCAAATCTGAGTGTAGAGGAGC
Organism: Albula goreensis; assembly: GCA_022829145.1. NCBI lineage: Eukaryota > Metazoa > Chordata > Actinopteri > Albuliformes > Albulidae > Albula > Albula goreensis. The sequence goes on along the minus strand of CM040741.1, from coordinate 64,410,258 downwards.
ATTATTAATTCTACAAATGATGTTCAAAAGAATAAATAAAAATGTAATAAATGCAATACTGCTGTTGGTTTTTCAAAGCAGACATACCGACAGAACCACATAAATTGTGTTACATAAGCAGTCTGCTGACAAACAGTGGAACCTGCTCTGTTCTAAAACTCAATTGTATCTTTGGGAACGGCAGTAAGATTAATGCAGTCCTGCACTTTTAAAGCAAGGTTATTTAAATGATGGATCATCTTCTACAAATCCCACACATTAATTTTAATTCCGCACTTGTATTTCGCTTTCCACCTCTTTTTTATTCTATTAAACCTAGTACTACTGAGTGCAGTTTTCAGAATTGTAAATGGAAAGTTATATGAGAAAGGCCAGAGAAAGACTGTCCATGTCAATAAAATTCATGGTAATGTCTTAAGAGCGCCACCCTTTAATCTTAAAGTTGAAATTGCATTCAACTTCAGGACTTTAAACACGTAAATGACCTCCTACAGTATGAAGCCATGAAACTCAGCTGGCAATGTTCAGCCATTATTCAGTTAAAATCAATATTTAATTAACAGGACTGGGTTGGGAGGCATATTCTGAGTCTAATTTTCATGGTAATTCAATGTCTTTGATTGACATTCAACACTCATATTTAAAACATTTACGTAAAAAAAAACCATATATGTTCTATAAAATAAGTGCAGCCAAGTGCATGTACTTAATTTGATTCTTAGGAAAAAAGTACCTCTCGAAATTGAACACAGAGTAGATCACAGTAATTGATGGATTATCTTGACATAAATGTGTAGACAGTGAGTGTGCTTCCATTGCTGCTAAGTGCTCAAGTTGATAGGAGTTGATATGTAAAAACAGCATGACAAGTTCAATGCAGACGTGTGTAAATCATGTTAACCCACCATGCATTTTAATGGAATTGACCAGCTATTCAAGATTCAAGTGCCAGGCATGAAGTGTGAGTGCGTGTGTGCATTATGTATGAAAGCGTGCTAATCTAGTAAAGCATGTGAGCACTGCTACTGAAACCTGAATGTAAGCATCTGAGTTCATAACGACTGCTTGCCTCCATGGAACATGCAGCAGTAGCAACTGACTAAACTCTTGGCACAGGTAGCATGTAAATGGTTGGTATAAAACCTGCAAATTCCACTTCTATGTTTCCTTACTTGTAACTTGTTCTTAATTTACACCAGCGGCATTGCCTGTAGAAATCTGCAGGGTGGCTGGCTTTTCATTTTTAAACCAGCAACCAATTCAAGAAACCCAAGGTGATCAATTAAGTGCTGAGTTCCATCAATGACCTCCACATCCTGTGCTTTTCCAAGAGAAATGAATTAGTGAATGAATGAATGAATTAGTGAGTGAGTGAGTGAGTGAGTGAGTGGGTGAATGAATGAATGAATGAATGAATGAATGAATGAATGAATGAATGAATGAATGAATGCCATTGGCTTAGACTGTAGCTTCAGTCTAGTGCTATACTGTTGTCTTAGTGGACAACAGTATACCAGCCTTTTAAAAAAAAATTGGGGATGCTGGCTAAAGCTAATTAATTACACAAAAAAATGCAAACACTCTATTTCGACATCATCACTTGAATGGTAGTGAGGTGAAACACATAGAACAGTTCGCAGAATGTCAATGGCAGTTCCACCACCACCTTGAAACCATTAGCCTCATTTCGGATGACAAACACTGATTGTACACCTTTACTGAATGTAACGTGATATTTTAATGTCCCATCCGCACGGCTCCAGCTCCAGGAACCACAAGACACCACCAGCATGAGGCTGCCTTGAGTTAAGAATATTTCTAATCCGAGCGCCACTGTATCCGAAAACTGTCGTCGTGCTCGTCCGGCTCTTCACTTTCTCCCTGGGGAGGCTTGTTTGCCAGCAGATACTTTCTCATCTTCTCCAGATGCATTCGTCTTTTTGTTTGTTTATTTTAGCCACAAATGCCAGATTTCATGCTTAGAGCCACTTCGACACTTACTTTGAAGAGGTCTTGCTTTGAAAAAATCTTCAGACATCAAACCTTTTTTGCTCACATTAATGTTTGATGATTGGCGTCTTATTGGAAAAAAAGCAAGATATGCAACCGTGTTATTGAGTTTTGGGGTCATACATGTTATGTGCACTGTAACAGCACAACTAATGTGCCTCATGAAATGAGTCTGTACCACCATCATTTGGAATTTCATCTGCTAGTGTTCACTAGCCATCTGGTTCATGCTCCCAAATAGCATTCCTTAAATACTGCAGAGCTAAGACAGCCCGTTTGTATTTATGATTGTGTTTTTGTGTGTTTTATTTACCACTGATGAAATATTTTTTTATAGAGTGTAATATAACTATTCCTTTATCAAAACATTTCTAGCAGCCTGAAACGGGCACTCTAATTCTGTTTATAAATGCTTTGTGCAAGTTTACTGAATTAGATGTTTAAGGAAGAGAATCTATGAAGTGCATCCCTGATCCACTTAACGTGGTTAATGATTCATTTTTTGATTTATGATTTTTATTGTTTTAATCACAGATATAATGATCCACCATGGCTCTTAATGTGTGCGTCTGGCCAGGTTTTCCCATACATTCCCCTGTGCTCTTGTCATGAACATCTCGAAAACCACGACCCCTCATTACAGGTTGACAATAATAATTATTACCACTGTGAAAGTTCAGTTCAGTTAAACACTGCTCAAGGTCAAATTCACCAAAATGTCTGAATCAATGTCTCCCAGCAAATTAATTTACGTAATTATGGCATAACCTTTTATAGAGTGTGCCACCGACACATTCCCCAAGAGGGTAAGATTAAACACTGCAATTTCCCCTCCTCATCAGTTCCTGGAAATAAACTCATTAAATATAACCCTTCTTTGATCTACACTCAATGAAGCGACTGCCATGATGGATACCTTTTTTGTGTGAGGTTGCTAAGGCAGGCTTCTGGAAGCAAAGGGAATATGAGATACCTATGGACCAAAAAAGGCTGGGCTCTGGTTGCTTTGCAGACCTCATAAAGCCTCAACAAGCCTAGATTTAGTCCTTGCCCAGGGCTGTCTCTTCAGTACAGACACACACACACAAAACACACATGCTTGCTTGTTGTAGTTCATGGTGTTTTATGATGACTTCCTCTTCTGCCTTTATGCTGAAGCCTTTGATGAGTCTCAAGTCTAATTAACATTGGACAAAGCTTACAACAGACAGAACACACAAAAGAGAAAATGGGCTTGGTGTTTCTCCTTTCAGTGCTGAATGACGTACATCTGTTTTTTCTCACTTTTCATAGCCTGGTGTCATCAGGAGTCACAATGGAGGTCCGTTGGCAGATGATCTCAGGTGACTGAAAATCCCATCATCCCGCAGTGGTCTAAAACAGCTGAGACACACACACACACACACACACACACACACACACACACACACACACACACACACACACACACACACACACACACACACACACGCACGCACGCACGCACGCACACACAGGCATACACACAATCTCTCTCTCTCACACATACACACATACACACACACACACACACACACACACACACACACACACACACACACACACACACACACACACACACACACACACACACACACACACACACACACACACACACACACACACACACACACACACACACCTTGAGTAAGAGTTCATTCACACCATCCAGTTCTTTTCCTTTATTTATTCCTTGTGAAGCAGTATGATACAATTTGTATTCCTCCTGTAGTTTTGGACACCATTTAACGTGCCTCATATTGACTGTGGTACACAGAATGCATTCTTAATGAGGGCTCAATATTTTAGGTGCCTGCTTAATTGGCTTTCTTCTTCCTAAAATGGAGTCCCCTGTGACTGTCTCCCAGCTTCTTTCTGCTTCCTTGTAGATTGCAGATGTCCTCTGCTCATTCACACTGAAGACTAAAATAAAATGATAATGAGGTTGTTTTACTAAAATGCAGAGCTTTGAGCAGCACATTATTTCACAATAACCATATATTCTTTGTAAACAAACTGCTGTTAATCCTCAGATATACTGAAGACCAAAATATTTATTGACGTTCTACCTACCTACATACTCAGTAACCGAGATGGGAAATTGAATTCCCAACCATGACTCTAAAAAACAACAACATTGCTTTTGCATAATAATTAATGAGATTCAGTTCTGGAAAAGTATAACACTTACTAACACTCTTGCTAACACCACCAGTTTTTTTCTAGCTATGATATGATACATACTGATTAAAATATGGTTCATCCACACTGCCAAACAGAAAAACATAACACTAAATCAACAGTTTTTTTTTTTCCACACAGCCTCATTTTTCTGCTGTGCCAGTACAAGACCTCCATTGTGATTGCCTCAAACAAAGTAACAGGCATACAGACCCCTGTTCTCTCTGCATCAGCTGTCCGGCAGTGAGGGACGACAACAATGATGTCATTCAGTCTCGCGGAAGAGACGGTTCCAGTCAATACCTGCCACAGCCCATGTAATTACTTCTTTAACCTATCTTTCTTTTCTTTGCAGAGCTCACTGCTGTGGAATGAACTGTTAAAAAAAGTTTTTCTAACAAGTTCAAAGTTATGCATAAGTGTGATGGGTAAAGCCTCCCTGGGAATAAATTCAAATGCAGGTAGTGGCTGGAGCTTGGAAGAGCGATACCTCAAAGGGATACTCTTTTTAATTTTGGCAATTAAGCCTTTCTGACCACTTTCCAGAAGAATCCCTGTATTCTTTTGGCATTTCAGTAATTCAGTAATAGACAATAGTAATTTATAGAGCAAGCACAGATCAGAAAAAGCAGGACCAGGGTTAAAAAGCATGACCTTCATAGGCAAGCATAAACATGTGCCTCCTAACAAGTAAGGTAACATTGTCAGTGAGCCACCATGCTGCCACTGGTAGGCCTGCTTTGATTGAATCACATTTTCTCTTGGAGAGACAAAGTGCATTGATTAAATCTAGTCTTTAGATTGTTTATCTTCAGAAGCAGCGTGCCGAGGTGACCTTTGTGACCACTGAACTTTCAAAACTGTATTTTTGAGGAAAGAAATAAGCATTATTACTTAATTTTGAATCGAACTTAAGGACCTGTTTTGATTGAATTGTAATCTTTGAGATTAGTCTTGAATTCAATCTCTAACTTTGTCCCTAACTTTGCCCTTTGCATTTTCTCAGACTGCCTGAGACTTGGCATCAATTTCATGTAGTTCTGGAATGATCGATCATCTAGTTCTAGATTCTGGACGCATTTCACTTCTCTGCCCCAACTCCAAGCAAAGCTATTCTATACAAGACTGTCCAGGTCTGACTCTTTCATTGCGGTGTGTGATTTGTAGCCTCAGTTGCCGAGTTTAGACAAAGTGTCAACACGTGACAGCCAATAACTCACCATGGATGAGTGCAACATACTGCAATTAACGAGTGAAAACAGTTAATGATCCACAAGTTATTTCTCACCCTGGGGTTATTTTTCAAGTACAAATTATGCTTGTACAAGTACAATGTGTCTTGGAAATGTCAGTGTCGCATTTATATGTGAGGAGTCACCATTATTTAACAATGAAGTCATTCGCATCCCATTAACTCAACAAAAAAACTGGAGGAAATTAATGTGGCTGACCTTAATGAAAGTGAGATTTAAAATGCAAAGTAGCTCAAGAAAAAAAACCCTTACTGACAACTTCAATATGAATCCTGGAGATAAAGGTGCCCACTTCAGAATATTCAAGACACTCATGATATTGTATGTGGAAAAAGTCCCCTGTGTAGAATTTTCACTTTGAACCTTTCTCACTCAACAAATATATGGACTCCTCTGCATTAGTCATCTGTAAAAATTAGTATTATTCTCCCTTTCCGTCAAAATTCTCCATTTGGGTTTACCAGCCATCCCCTGTTTAATATGCTTGGCCCAGTCTCTCAGTCCTGATTGAACACTTGGCATTTTGAAACATCTCCAGTTTATGCAGCAACACAGAACCTATTAGCATGGATATTCCACGGAGAGCAAAATGGCGCTGCATCAAGTAATATTGTTGAACTGTCAGCCAAACAAATACACTCACAAATTCTGCTGTAGCACATTAGTTATTGGATGTGAGAAAAGGAAAAGTAATAAAAGGAATGGGAGGATTTTATTTTAGACCACCAAACTAAACAATAAAAAGTATTGCTAAATATTAATGCAAGTATATATTAAAAACAGAATCTCAGGATGTGCAATATATAAACTTGGTGATATGCTGAATATAATAGCAGCCAAACATTTTCTATAAATAATCAATCTGAAAACCATGAAATATCAGGTATGTGCTTTAATGTTATTTATTTTTCCTTTGTGCTCAAAGTTATTTTCTTTCCTCAGTAGAATTTCCACTCAGGCGCTGCAGGGGGGCTCGTCCAGGGGCAGGGATGTCCTTGTCACATCGATCACCAGTGGCCCTTGCTGGTTAACCTGGTGCCCACAGTCTGCCTGAGAACAAAGTTTTTGTGATCTCTACTTGTGAACTGTGGTGTGAAAACAAGTAGTTGCTGACATCACATTTTGATGACAGCTCTTGCTTAACTCCATTGTCTCAGAATGACAGCAGAGGTTGTTCCAGTGAAGGCTGCTTGTGAATAAGGTATTTAAAAGTGGGAGAAACAGGTAAAAATATTTCTGTTCTCCATAAATAGAATGCACTGACTGACTTAATTCAATGAATTTGATGACTGAAATTCCAGTTTGTAGTTATACAATAAGAATTTATTAAATACATGAACAGTGTGAGAGAGAAAAAAGGGAGGAATTTTTTTGATCCGTCAACTGAGAAAGAAAAGCACATTTATACATGTGTACATTTACATTCATTCTCAAAAGATGGCCTAATTTGACCGTAATCACACCAATCATTATCTGAAAATGTAAAGCATTGCATGAACAAACCACTGTTATGATTGCCAGTTATCACAGAGGCCCCCAATAAAAAGTTTAGCCCCAGGTTTTGATGCAGTAACTCTATGTGTCGCTATTGTTTATAATTGTGTACGTTCAAGTGCAAGAAGCTGTCCTCAACTTCCACTCCCAGCTTATCGCGCACACTGGGCTCACCAGTTAAAACTGGCAGGTCTGTCATCACAGACCAACAGGAGACACATTCACTTGAACATTACTGGAGTAAGCCCTGCTGCGTAATCAATCTCTTTCCACTCATCGATGCGTTGTGTCCTCCGCGGATCACAGCACCTTCCGGAACAACCATCAGGAAGGCTGCGTGTGTCCCATTCACAAAATTCTCAGCCCTTTTCTTCTCCTGTTGCTTCCTTTTTGCATTTTAATTCTACCTGCTGTTCTCCAACAATCACAGTGTGCAAAATGAGTGTTTGCTGTTGACATTTGGCAGATGAAGCAAGAAAAAACATTCAAAACAGAAATATTGCAGAGCTTCAGAGATACAAAAGCACTGTGCAACCAAACTGGGTATAAACCCAGAGGCAGTGTTCTCATAGGCCTTCTCAATATTAAATATTACATGTTGATGGTAAATAACATCATAATTAGACAAAGGGAAATTTAATTGCGGTTGCTAAAGAAGTGGTTTCCAAACTCAGTCCTGGGAACCCACTGCGTGTGCTGGTTTCCATGGCTGAAGGCACATATTTGCATGTACGCCACGAGGAATACATCCAAAAAGGATGTTTATCAAAGACAACTTTTATGTACTGTACTATATGATAAAAGGCTGCTTTAGATAGGGCGAGCTTTAGGAGCATGGTTCTTCTTTCATCACTTCTATCAAAGACTGGCAGGTGTAATCAGTGCTGTCCTTATTGTTGAAAGCGTGGGCACCTGGTCACTGAAACTACAACGATGGAATTCAGTAAGAGATCAAATGGCAACGAACCAATCCAGCCCTGTGTTCAGATAATTTTAAGGGAACATACAGTGGAATTAAACAACCTTAATTGATCAAGAGATCTGCGTTACAAAGACCAGCATGTACAGAGGGTCCCCAGCACACAGAGTCTGCATTACAGAATATTATTTGGGAAAATTAATAAGCAGGAAAACAAATGCTAATATTTTACCCCAAGATTCATACAAAAGCATTTCCATTCCCACTCTAAAACCTAGCTAACAGTAACATCCCTCATGCACAACAGACTGTGGTAAGGTTGTTCAAGCCTTAGCTCTTCGGTTCTCCCAGTTAGTTTTTATAATGAGTCATTAGAGAATTGAAAGGGTCAGACTGAGTGTACATGTTTGTGAGGATAATCTGGAGAGAAAAATTACTCAGCATTATTTTGTTCACTTCGATTCTCAGGGTTTTAAATCTGTTCCTTCAGACTGAAGCCATCCCATTACTCTTGACAACTTGCTTTCCTTTTAATCTCTTTCTCAACTTACCCAGTCTTAATCTCTTTTCTCAAAAGCCCCTGTATGAATAAAACTCACTTCAAGATAATCACAAAGAGACTGAATAAACAGGCACAGATAATTCCCTATTTTGGAAAGAGATTGTCATATTAAATTATAGCTATCTTCATTCATAATAATCTAAAATAGCTCTCTTGAACAAACAGGACAAACATCAACCAAAACCTGAAAAACACATAATGTGAGGAATCATTATATTTTGTATTAACAGATTCTAACAGGAAACTGTTATTTGCGTAGAAATATAAATAAGTATTGTACCATTTCTCACGAATGTGGTACCCTCATTAGCTGAAGCAGTTGACCTTCAAGTTGAGTCAGCTCATGAGTAATTGTCTTCCACGGTTTCCATGGTTTCTGGGCTGGTGAACTGACTGCATGCAGAGAAGCTTGCTAATACTGGAGCTGAGCCAATCATGACAGAGTCAGGTGCATTCTGGGTACTGTTGTCCTGATGTGGCGGGAAATGGTGTGGCATCCCACCGTATGTCGTTATGTCACCGTAAACATTAGCAGACCTGTTGTGGGCAATAATATTCTAGATATATAAGAGTATTAATAAATATTGCATTTTACCTCAATAGGGAAAAGATGCTCATTTCAGATGACATCCATTTAAATAGATGACATCCATTTAAATGCAAAAATCTGTTTAGCAGCCATTTACCAGATGACCATGTGAGCAACAGTTGTACTACCTAGCTAACACTAACTGCAGTTAACTATGCAATCCTTCAAAGCTGCATAAATACATACACTCATGTATTCTATAAAAGTAAATAAAAGGCCATAATTCATCTGAATTATCTAGTGATAGAGGGTGGAGATGCAGGTGAGAAAAATACAGTTTGTTAGAACAATTAGGCCTTTGAGGTCAGTCACTGGGAGGCCAGTACAGAGAGGAATTATGAATGGCAAGAGTGACTGAACAATGATGGGCAGCCATTCACCCATTAGGGTTGAGGAACAGATGACCATTTAGTGGTTCCAGTGAACTTGCATGAGCTGGTTTTTTATTTTCACCTTTTACGGTCAGAATCAGGTGCAGAACTGTGAAAAGTTATTTCATGGTAGGCTTTGTTTTAGCTCTTCTGAGGTGGAAGCCAGTCCTACCAGTTAAACCAGCTAATTCCACTCTTCAGCCACTGATGACAGTGAAGCCTGGTTTTAGTGAATGGGCAGAACAAATACATGGTAGGACTTTTACTCTCTGAAGCCAGAGTTGTCCACCTCTGAACAGAGTCCAAACTAGATGCAAGCTATGAAAGGTAGTCAATGACATCATGCAAAGAGGAGCGTGATGTGAGATCACTTCTCTCATACAGTTATTAAGCGCCTCAAGTGCCATTTGGTAGAGAATCGCATTAATCTACTCTCCCACCAATTCCACTTCAGCGGATTCGTCCTCTTCCAAGTCTATGGTAAGGGCATGCAGTGCATACAAATGGCTGCACAGCATGACTCTGAACTCTGTTCTTATAAGTCGTTGAGTCTGTGCAACACATTAAGATCTAGACTGTTAATCTTTCACAAAATGAATTTCTCAGATCAGAATTATTAGTCTTACAGTTTTAATGTATTATTGAAAACTTCAAGGAACACCAAACTACATTTTATTTTGGGATGCAAGCAAATTCCATAACAGTCAGTTAGTTAAGATCTTAATGCAAACAAGAAAGATATATCTGAACATATAAAAGAAACGAGCTAGGCAGGTTATAAATAAAACAAGATGCTTACACAAAAAGGAAAAAGGAATTTCTTAAAAAGAACTTTAGCAATCAAATCAGAACTATTGTCCACCATGAAGGTCATAGATCTCCTGTTTACTGCCAAATCCTGTGACTCTGTCCCAACACGGTGAAGCTAATGCCCCATTTAATGGAAAAGTGATACAGCCAGAACCATAAATACATTGTGTGCCCATTTAAATCATGATTCAATCTATACAGATCTGAACAAAAGATGGAGGGTTGACAATGAGATGCTAAATAATGTCACTTAGCTGACGATCCATTGCGCCATTGCCATTGATTGCTGGTCTCCTGGGTGTTTTTACGTCATTGTCCTCACATTAGCCAGCTCCTGTGTGATTCTTTCACCGGCAGAGGTAGACCGGTCAATACCAGCCAGTTTGACCTGTGGTAACCGGTTACAGATAAACTCATCTCTGAATGAAATCGTAATGATGGACTGACAGATCTAATGATTGAGAAAAAAAAGAGGTCATAAATGAAAGACATGAGGAAGCTGTTGGGTTTTCTACTTTCATCAACATGCACTTCAAATTATAACATGATGCCAATCATATTTTATGCCATTTTATGATTCCAAAGCTGGGGCATGAAGAATTGGATTAGGAGAAGCACTCTCAGATAAGATTAAGAGGATAGAGAGTTTGTTTGTGAATTGAAAATGAAGGACCCCCTAAAGCCTACTCTACTCAATCTAATCCATTCAGTTGCTCCAGGCAATGGCTCTGGTCTGCCTGGACTCCTACTTCAACTCCCCTCCATTGGGCCTCCCTGCCAACACAGTCTCACCAGCTCATCCAGAGATCCAAAGCCACACTGGTCATTTTTTGCCCCCTTTTTCATTTTTGGCCATCCTTCTGTACCTTACCCTCTTTTGGGTTGCCAATCATACACCCTATCCACTTCAAATCTCTGGAAACAGCGATAAGGCCATGCCCATTGTGAGGCCTGCCCAATTTTTTTGTGGCCCCCTGGTGTTGAAATTAGGTTCCTACAATTATATGGGTCACTCACCACATTGGTGTTGGTGGTCCTTACCTGCTGTAGTCATCTGCCATCCAAAGTAATATCCATGAAACACCACACCTGTTCACCATATCTGATTGCAGACAGCAAATATCAAGACGACTATGATCTTAAAAATGAGCTGTTTAGCAAGTTTCTGATTTTAAAATATCTCTGTGTTGCCTTGTTAAATGGTTCAGGATGATGTTTGTATTCTGTACTTTAATTTCAAACACCCTGTGAGCTATACCCGGCTGCTATATCAGCTGAATAAATGCAGAAGTCAAAGGGCTAGTTCAACCAATTTGAAAACACTTCTGAAAAGTTTCCTGACTTAAAAAGTTGCCTGTTTGTGTTTGTTTGCATTGCTAGAGATGAATGTGGAAATGTTTGCCTGGCCACTTGAGACAGATTGAAACCCATTACTCCCACAAGCATTTTATAAATTGCATGCATAATAAAAATCCACCCTCAACCCACATCAGTTACAAACATAGTTAACAAATCTATCTTATCAACTATAGGAAATTTAAGGTAAGGAAACCTTTAAAAAATATTCTGAAACCAGAGAAATGGGCAAACTGCTCTGTAAGAATGCATTACAAGTATAAATCCAAATTCATTTTCAAAAATACTTTGAACCATCTTTTGGTGCATTGCTGTAATAATTGTTTAGCTTTCTGACTGTGATTGCTGTAAGTTAACCTCTGACTGACTGTGGGGAGATATGAGAGAAAGAGCCTCTGGGATTTCATAAATATTTTCTTTTTCCTCCCACAACGGATATTGAGGACCTTAATGAGGCGAGTCTTGGAGCTGGCGACGTGCCGAATCAGCAGGCGGGTGCTACGTTCCAACGCGGAGGTGGAGCTTCCAATGAGGGCAGAATAAATAAAGAGACAATGGCGCGGTTTATGTCCTCCCCCGTGGAGCGCTGTGGTGAAGTCGTTGCCGTGGCTGTGTCTCAGATCATTGGGCGGATGAGGAGTGGGCCGTTGTGACAGATGTCGGTTTGGGGCCTCCGCTGTTCAGCGGTGGAACGTGGGGCGAATTTTCCCAGCTATTCATCAGGCCCCACCAGGTGCTGCGCTATAATACAGCCAGTCTGAGGGAGGATTCCACCGCACCCACTGTGGAGGGATTTACGAGGCAGGTGCCGTGCACTTCACTTGTCCAAGCAAATTACAGCTTGGGGAAGTGATAGGCAGAATAACTTGATGGATTCTTTTTAAGCTCCACGGGGGGAGTCAAGCCAACAAGGAATCAGCCAGCAATCGCTGAACTGCGATACACAGAGCTTAGACGAACAGTCCAATTATCCCCCCCCCCCCATATGCTGGAATAATTAAGGTGTTTATGGGGGAGGATAGCTTTATTAGCATGTGGCATGTGAAATATGAGCCATCCTGTCACAGTTTTGGTGACTTATACGAATGCATGCTACACGGTAGGGGACAACCCCCTGCTTCACCATGTCTGGATAACTGAGGATGAAAGTACATTAAATCCCTCTGGACCCTGCAAAATTAATTCACGTTTCACAAAATCTTCAAGTTCCAGCATGATGGGAAGGTGTCATTTTAGATAAACTCACACTAGCTGTTGTCTGAAATGATTTCTCTTTGAGCTACTAACTCACAACTATCTCTCTGTCAGGTAATAGACAGTGCTGTATCCTTTCATGTTTGAAGTTAAACATTGCATTATTTCTTTTCACACACAACAGACTTCATCTGAAGAAGTATGGGACCAGAGAGATGACATGACCTCGCCAGCTAGTTTGAAGGGTTATACTCCTTCATCTGCTCTTCAACAGAAACAGGATAGCTATACCACAGATATAGGGCAAACTCTCAGTGAATTGTGCCTGAACCAATGTTCTTAATGTATTTTAATCATGAGGTAAAGTTAGAATCTAGAAAGTCATATGGTTGCTGAGTCCCATATTATTCCAATAAGGAAAGTTCTATTTGTTTTCTGCATGTGTATCGCAAAAGAAAACATTCAATGTTATATCGGAATATGTATTTTTACCTTAGAAAATGGTCTGAAATTTCTGAGAGTGTCCCCTTTAGATGTTCAATGCTAAAGACAAGGTTATGTCCTGGGGAAAACAAAAAACTGCAAAATTGAAGAATGATGGAGGCATATTAATGTTATTAAATAGTGTTACCTTGAAAAATGACTGACATGTCCTGTTGGTTTTTATTGTCCGTCATTACCATTGCCTTCTGTGCCAGAGTACTCTACACTCTGGTCTGAATCCAGTCAACATTTGTCCTTCACTTGGACTCACAGTAATAGGTGATTGTTATTACTCTTTTTACAAAAACACAAAACTATAACTTGCTTTGATTTTCATTGATCTCGTTCAGTCTGCATTCCTTCTGTCGAATTCACGAGCACAAAGACCAGCACTGAAGTGTTACGGTGAGGGAGCTGTGCCTGTAACTCAGAGGTCGAAGGTGCAATTACCCAGTCAGACATCGGGCTGTTGTACCCTTCAGCGAGGAACTTCATTTGTATTGATTCTGTAAAATATCATGCCTTATATATGAACAGTGTATAAAAAATGTAAGATGTGCAAGGATAAGGGCATCTTGGGAATGCCTAAAAATGAATATGTATGTGAAGTTTTGCAGCTCTCATGAATGCCATTTTGTTTGTGAACAACTCTTATATAATGGCACCTCTCCACAGGAGTGCACATTTGCTAATTCAGCCGAAAATAACCAGCACCTTCATGTGCAGGTTGTGAAACTACCTCTGTGTGTTATTACAGAGATACAGAACTGACTACATCAGCAGTTTCACGAAATGGATATCAGGCATATTTTGGCATTGTACGAACTTGATGGCACAATCTCAATTCAATTTGCAAAAAAAACGTATTTAATCGGCCAGCTTGTCTTACTCTTTGAGGTTTTTTAAAGTGTTGTTTGATCAATGAAAAACCATTTTGTTTATTTTATTTTGAATGTTGTAACAGTTTTGGAGAGGTGGAAGACAAAGATGCATGGGGCCAATTGAGAAATTGTGAATAGGCTGGGTCGGGGTTTGTTATCTACCTTATTTGTAAATTGTACCAAACTTATGTTTACTTTGTAGTCTTTTTTTTGTTGTTGTTGCCAACTTCAAGGGTGGCGACTGTTAGTCATGCTGTGCGCAACTTTTAGTCGTCGAGTGTGAAAAAATAACCAAATGCTAATTGTTCATTTAAAAAAAAACTGTCATTTCTTCAGATGGAATTCACCTCAAAGATTTATTGAACTTTTGCTTTCTTGGATCTTATAAACCGTTTGCTGGGAAGCGCTGGCTCTTTGGCTGTGGGCGGTGCCCACACTTATGCATGCAGATAAGAGGACACTCTTTATTGTGGGCTAATTTATGCCTGCTTTTGGAGTTTGCAGGCCCGTGCGTTACCCCGCTGAAGGCTCTGAGCTCGTCTGACATTGAGAGAGGCAGTCTGATCCTCTCCCAGGTGTTTACCTTCCCTTAGAGCTGGGTATTTTTAGAGGTAAACAAACCATTCCCTGGCTCATAGAACACTTCATTCTCAATCTCTTTCATGCAAACCCTGGGCTGCTGCATTTTATCGTTCACTTTCTCTTGCCTATTGAGTGTGTCTGTGCCTATTGTGTTTGCCTGTGTGTTTGTATATGTGTGTTTGTGTATGTGTGTGTGTGTGTGTGTGTGTGTGTGTGTATTTTGGTATATGTGTACATCTTTGTTTGTTTGTGTGTGTGTGTGGGCATGTTCTTGAATATGTGTATGTATGTCTGGCTGTGTGTGTCCATCTGTGAATGTTTTGTGTGTGTTTGTGTGTGTCTGTACATGTGGTGTCTGTACAATGTTTGTGTGTTTGCTCAACTGAACAGATGCCATAATGAGTGGCCGCATTTGATGTACCTGGTGACCGTAGGCCATATTACAGCATCAGTTTTCAAAGTAAAAGTACACTGTGTTTGTGTTTGTTTTTGAAAGTGCAGCACTTTTGTTTTTGAAATGCAGCCCCATCTGCATCCGGTGGGCTTGCATGAGCTCTGCAGGGGGTTCCATCACCTGCTGGGCTGTGAGAGAGCATGAAGTGACAACAGACACCAGGACCAGAACATCGCAATAGAAGCACACTGCAGAAGAGCCTGGGCCTGCTCACGGCCTGCTGTTAGCCATAGCATCACAGCATCACATACACAAACACACAGACAGATGCACTCAACAGGCAAGAGAAAGCGAACGGTAAAATGCACCAGCCCAGGCTTCGCATGACAGAGACTGAGAATGAAGTGCTCCGTGAGCATCATTCCACTGCTGATCATTACATATGTGTGTGCGTGTGTATGTGTGTGTGTGTGACAGTAATCTGTTTTTATTACTTAACAATAAAGACATGAAAATAGGCAGAATAAGCATGAAGAACTGTATCAGGGACTGATCTAACTTGGACTGAACTGATGTTGTGTTGATGTGATGGCTGTACCTCGTAGCTCTACTCCTCTCAGTTATCTGCTGCAGTTGATGGGATCGATGCATTCTCTCTTTTTGTGGGTCACCAGTCAATGCATTAACACTGTTTTAATGGAATTAGGAGACCGCCATGATCTTTAATGGTGGAAGTTAAATATACTTACGTTCCGCCGAAGAAACTCAGTTTTAATGATATCCTCAGAGCATTCAGTTTTAGATACACCAGCCAGAGCTGAGTTGGAGATATGGGTTAAATGAATTCCTCAAATAAAAACGTACATCTTAAGTGATTATTAATTAGCGGGATCATTTTATGAGCTTTTGTACATGAAGGGTTGCAGGCATTTCATATTATTTTACAGTGGTGAAAGAAATGTTCAAGTGTATGACACATAATCACTTCAGCAGTACCCAGCACAGTATAATATCAGATTTGAAATGTTTAATTGTGCTTTTAGTCAGGCCTCCTCATGCTATTTAAATTCCCCTCACCACATGATTATTTTTTTCTTACTGCTGTAAGCCTGTTATGATTTGCAGCATGATTTATTACTCGCATATTAAAATATAAAATATCACCACAGTTCATAAATCAGTCTTGCAAATTTAGTTTATTCCACAGATTATGTCCTGAGATCTTTTTTTTTTTCATAAATACAATGAATAACCACTTCAGCCAACAAAGGGGGTTTCCCTGGGGCCCATGAGCTGTGTGGAAATGTATTGTTATTCACAGCCACCTCCATAAATTTAAATTAGGACATGAAGCGATTAAACAGCTGTAAATTCTACACACAACCCTATTATTTGGCAGGGTCTTCAATTTCTTTTGTTTTAATCACATGTTCTATTTGCCACTTCTTTCATCGCAAGGAGTACGGGCTGAAATTCTCACATATGCACATCTATACATTAATTATCATTATCTCACGTAATCTACATATGCTTGCGAATTGTAGCTTTATCTATTATAGTAGACTACTTTACTGGAAGATTACAGGAGGTGGGGGATATGAAGGATAGTGTTGATGCAGTTAAAATAATGTATGTCATTTGTGATTAATAATTGTTCTTCACACAACAGAAAAGAAGAATAAAGACCGCAAACAAGATGTATGACTGCTGTATAAGATGGTGTTTCGCTGTTCTGTACACTTTTGAATGTAAGTGCCATTTATTCGAGTTTATCGGGGTTTTAAGTTCTCGCTATCCTCTCAGAAAAATGAAGATGTTGTGAATTTGGTGATGCAGCAGAACCTCAGAGACATGCATATACTGAGAACAGAGTTCTGTAATGTTCAGAACTTTGAAAGTGATGTCAGAACACTCCAAAGAGTTTGAATCCTTTATGAACAAAGACATGTACTTACATAATTGTCACCCTACTTTTAAATATACTGCTCTCATATTGTTGCTCAAAACTTTGTTTGAATGAACCGACACTAAAACCAGCCGAGGGATCTTCAACCAGATGGGAGACTTGACAAAGGAGCAATGGTGAACCAATGAGAAGATCTGTATCCTCTATAAGGCCTCTTTATCTGCTCAGATAATCTTCAACAAATTCTAGGGATGTTAATACATAAATAAAGCACATCAGTTAATGTATTTATTTATACATTCATGTATAACATAACATAAACTTCTGGATTTTAAAATAATTGGATGAACAGTATTTCTGTTTCCTTAAGTTCTGTGTATCTGTGGCTCAGCAGTGAAAATTAAGTTTCTTGCCCGCCTGTCTCCCACACTTTTCAGAGTTTTCAGGGTTCTAAAGCCGAGGTAAAAAAATGAATGACTGTGCAAGCATAACACCAAAATACTGTAAGCATAGATTAAGTGTAAAAATGTGTTCAATTTTAAATATTTTTATGGTAGGCTACAGCATACTGGACCATACCAGCTTACTTGCCCCACTTACTCAATGTAATAAACTGAGTTTTTAAAATTTGAAGGCAGCAGAATGTATGGAATTATTTCAGGACCTTGTCAGAACAGAAACAAAACATCTGTAATAGTTATGTCAATAAATGCAGCTGATGTCTCCTCAGTAGAGGGTGAACTGCTCGTTACAGAGGCAGGGTGAAACAACGTGAAATCTGCAACCATGCATCCAGTCAACAGTTGTTTTATTCCCCTTGAGGAGCGGTCTGTTTGGTGCGCACTTTACCTTCCACTTTCTGGAGCCCCTTGCATCAATCAGAACAATGTGTTCGGTGTTCAATACCTGAATCATTAGGGATGTGCCTCGTCACGCTCCTGCA
Source organism: Albula goreensis (assembly GCA_022829145.1). Lineage (NCBI taxonomy): Eukaryota > Metazoa > Chordata > Actinopteri > Albuliformes > Albulidae > Albula > Albula goreensis. The sequence continues at coordinate 64,392,312 of CM040741.1, read as the reverse complement.
AAATGCTTCTAAAACACTTCTGTGCTCTGGGGAAATGCATCAATCCCAGTTTAGACGTTACTGTACATTGGTGGCCCAGGGGCTTGTCTCTCAGATGAACCTTGAAACAAGGCTATCAAAGTCAAATTACAAGCATTCATTTGTGTCAGCTTTTAGTGTCTACTCATTAATTTAACTCATGACACCCCCTTCTTAGTGCAGATCACATGCATATAAGGTTACCGCGTCTGTATAACCACTGGAGCACTGTCATTATAAGTAAATATACCTCATGAATGGATGACGACTCAAGAGGCATTGCTCCTTCAGACACACAATTTGATTGCATTGCTTGCATTCCTTCCATCTTAAAGCTGTCACACTTGACAGTTATTTATGGGATGCTCATGAAGGTGTTTCTGTATGCTTTATGAGGGCCTTATAAAGTTACAGTGACTTTGACAGTCAGACTAGAGTCGAGTAACTCTTAGATTCACCTGTATGTCTCGATTAAATATAGTGCTTTAAGTGTCTTCGCAGACGTGCATTCCTTTGTAAATCCAGAATTTGATAATGAAAGTTTCTGGAGACCTGGACTTTGTCAGCTTCATCAGTCTCATTTGGACAGAGATAAACCTGTGTTAAACTTGGCTCTATACCCCAGCCACAGATACAAACAAACACTTGAGACTGAGTGTATGGCACAGACATTATTTTCAAGGGGAAGAGGATGGAGGGGTGTTTAAAAAATGTGGTCCAATGGTGATAAATGGTGTTTCTGAAATCAAAGATCCTCAGCTGCAGTTATGTCCAATATGATCATCACACAAACAAATGTCCTTGAAAGATACTATATTGCTTTGACAGAATAAGAGTCACTTAATAAATTCAAAAAAGTATAACTGCAATGGAATGTTTCTCTGAGCTCACAGCGTACTGTCACTCTGAACTGTGAAATGGACACTGCCACATTCTAAGCCTTTTGAGCTGTCACAGAGTAATGCCGCACCATTGAGCTCACTGTTGAACATGATCGCTTTGCATAACAGTTTCATGTGTTTGCTCGGCATGCTGCCCATGTGCCTGTTATGTATATGTCTGGCCCATGTACACTGTGCTAACATTATGATGATCTATTATCTGTTAATGTGTATTTAAATCTGTAGATGAGATGGCAAAATATAGCATGTTCTAGTCATGATGCCTTCAACAGTATCCTTGTTTCTAACTCTAGTTTTGAGAAGATGATGGTTTGGAAAGTTTTAAAAGCCAAACATTGAGGAAGGGAACAAAAAAAAACACAGGATTAGAATATCCCTTGCAACCGTTATATATGAAACTGTGACTCGAGGCAAGGATAAAAGATTCAGCAACAATTTCACTTTGCAATAATTTCAAGCACAATTTGAGCCCCAGGGAGATTTTAGAGTCTGGCTCAGTGCGGAGGAGCTTCGGCAGAGGGGAGGCCGGTGGACGGCAGACAGCTCTAAAATTGGACATTTACTCATCTACACGCTCCGCCTTCATTAGATTGTCTGAGTGAGACGTGATTAAGTGAGCTTCAGAAAAAAGATACAATGTCCATGGTATGAAGACCACCTCCATGAGCATCTGTCACCTGGCTGCTGCTTCAACTTCCTGTAATTTCATATTTTAAATGATGCTTTATCGTTGGTAATGTCAGTAGCGGTATAATAAATCAAGCTCTCTCTCTCTCTCTTTCTCTTTCTCTCTCATGCACTTTCTCCCTGTCTCATGTCATGGTGCAGTGTCTTTCTCTCTCTCTCTCTCTCTCTCTCTCTTTCTCTCTCTTGAGCTGAATTTAAATTAAGTAAAACCTGCAACCACCCACAAACAAGTGAAGGCACTGCAAGGACAAAAGCCTGTTTGTCTGTTTAAACAAGCCACAGTGGTCTTTGCTGCTGACTCTGAGTGATGAACGAAAGCCAAAGCTAGTATTATACTTAGAGAATAACAGTTGGAATTGTGAGGACGACTGAAATAAAGACGTTTTGTTTCAGAATTGAATCAAATATAAATATAAAATTAGGGGGAATGTTTTCTTCCCCGTTGGGGAGTCTAATTGTGTGCTGTATTTCTTGCAGCTTTGCCCAATAATAATTCAGTGTAGTACATTGAGACATTTCACAGATACTTTTATTCATTATGTTTAATTTAAGTTGCTTTTTTTTACATTACACACACTATCCATGTATCTCTATCCATTTATACTCTCTAAAAAGACAACGTTTCAATATCACAAGAAGTTTCAACATCATTCGGAGTGGTCAGTTTTGTTTGATGGAACACGTACAGTGCAGGTTTTAACCAGGATTTGTAATGAGGGGCAGAAAAGTTGTTTGGTGTTTGCAGAGTGATAAAACATTGGAACATATAGAAGATGGGAAATTACAGCAATACAACAATGAAATTGGAGTCTGTCTTTGGGGGTTGGTAGGGATGGTACCCACAGGCACCTTTCATTTGTAAACCCTGGCTAGAACGCTGTGTAGATGATACTACAGCCAATCATACACTACCCCATGGGACTCCCTCCTAGCCATGGTACTAGCATGTTCGGGATTTGATTTGGGACAGTTAGCCCAATGCTGCAGTGACAGCTGGAGTTATAGGCCACCCATGAGTCCATAATGAAAATGACACATTCTTGGCTTCACTGTGATCATTTATCATGATAGCGTACAATTACTTCCCCCCTTTTACTCCCATCGTCTTTAAGCTGTGTTTATTGTTGTAGCGCCCTCTATTGATCTGGAACAGCAACGACAAGTGTGTGCTCTACTCTGAAAAATCACGATGTCAGCCATCACACTCATCATGGTCCTCAGGCTGAATTTACACAGACACGGGCTGGAGGAATACCCTTCATGTGTAGCTCTGTGCAGACGCTGTAGGTGCCATGTTCAACCAGCAGGGATCACTGGTGAGCGATAAGAATCCCCTGGAATCCCCGCCAACTGAACACCTCCCTACTGTACCTCTGTGGGCTTGCCCCCCACAAATGGCACTGGCCTAGCCCAAATTTGATCCCAAACAGCACACCGGTGAATCAGCTCACAGGATGAGCCACTCAGCAGTCCAATTTATGATTTTAATATTCATTATTAGTTTTATTATTATTATTATTGCACTGAACCATGATGGCTGCTGATGCAAGGTTTGGAAATCCTCCTTTTCTCCAGGCCATGGCTGTGTAGATGGAAACCTAGCATGCCACGAAACATGACAGTCTTTGAAATGTACAGAATTAAAAGACAAATTGGGGAGCGGATAAGATATGAACAGATATGATTTATTAAACGAAACTCAGAATTCATTACACACCAGGGACACAAAGCTGCTTGTGTGCGAGCGAAATTGTTTTTTAATGAAAAACACAGATTTAACTTGTCTCTGCTGGGGTTATCTTACATGTTCTGAAATGGAGGTTAGCTAATTGTCTGCCAGGATTAGTTAACTTATTTCAAGACTTCCTTGACACATTTTAATGTGTGAAACATTTGTTTAAGCTCTATGCTGAGCAGTGAATGCATAAAACATTTCTTTGAAAGAAAATGGCATCTCTGGAATTATAAAAACATTAATCTCATTTGTTTTAAACCTAGTGTATTGGCTATGTGCTGCCTTTCAAACCCTGCTCAACGAAAATGTGCTTTACGTGAAATGCATTTAACCCCATAGAAAATCCTCAAAGAAATGTGGCTGCCATGCAGACAATTATAAAGATACAAATGCTATGTTAACTTTGAATTACAATGATACATTTTTCCTCACTCAAAATTGTTTTAATGATGCACTAATTACACACTGAATTAGTCTTAAAATGCCAGCGCTGACAGTGTGAATGTTTTTTCTTCGGTAACAGTACTTCTAAAAAGGAAGAAGTTAAGTGAAAAAGACTAAACTGTCACAAGCTTCACAATCCTTTTAGAACTGAATCCGCTGACTGCCAAAGCCAAAATGGAGAGAAACACTGTTTTGAAGCGCCACATTTGCATGTTGTCTAATTCTGTCAGCAAAAAAAAAAAAAAGCAATATATTACACAGAGCCCAGTTCTAGAAACGCGTCTTTAAACTGCAGTTCTTCTCCCTGAGCAGCTCAGACTATTTTCAGTCCTCTGTAAATTAGAGTTTCCTAATCAATACATGATTTAACTCCAGCATAATGAAATGTTTCGGCAGCAGTCCCTCCATTATCAGAGAGGATCAAAACAGATGTTTGAGAGAGAAACTGAAGAAATGTCAAAGCTAATAAATCAAATTGATAAATGAAACCAATTTCTTATTACACAATCCATCTTTGTAAAGTGGAAACGTATACCTCAAAATGTAGACATGAAGGGTGTCTGGTTGGCTGGAATAGTGAAAGCACATTTTAGATGCACAGAAATTGTAATTGCAGTGTAATTACACAGGAGACGATTATTCCAATTACATGATAATGAATGGTAAAAGATCCTCTTATAACGAATTCCCACGATTATTGATTGTAGATCTGCCAATGGTATCAATACCACAATACCACTTGGGATATTTGATGTTTTTTGTTTGATTTATTTTGTGATGTGTTGTTGGCATTTGCGTATCTCCAGCACCTGTAGTTTACACAATCAAGTGTGCAAACTCTCACTCTTTTACTTTGCACAGGTAATGTGTCATGAATAACAATTCAGGTTGTTTAAAGCCAGCAGAGATGATCTGAAATCTATATCTAGTGTTCCCACACTGGACAAGGTCTACTCTACTCTACAGCCAAACTAACAAATTTTAGTTAAATAAATGCTCGTAAAACCATAGACAGGTGATCTAGGACTTCATAAATCTAGGTGGAAAAGGCCCCCCTTCCCCCAAATATCATTACAAACAGGATGGCGTTTGTAACACCACTGTAACCTAAGTCATGACACACATGAAATAGTAAGGATTTTCAGACTGTAGTACATTATATACAACCAAAAAAAAAAAAAAAAAACAAAAGAATGAGTCAAGGGTGCCTTCATTAATATGATGTATAATATTATGGCACCTTTTAATTGTGTCTCTAAAATAAACTGCCACAGGTAGGTCTGACAGGGGCTGCTGAGAAAATACACAGCGCTTTTAGACAGCTCCAGCAGTCAATGGCGGCGTCCCGTCTTTTTAGACAGCAGGGCTTTGTGTGTTTGTGATTACCCATGGTAATTATAATCTCTCTGACCCCATTAACGGCTCTGAAAACAGCTTGGGATTGATTGAGCCTGTAGCTCCTGTCGAGCAATAACCTGGTTCATGTATTACACTTCAGTATAAATTATTCATCGCTTTTGAATTGGTATAAAAGATAAGCCCTTGATTGACAGTAGACTACATGGTTCAAAATGAAGTAACATGGAGACATAGTCTATGCTTTTTCTTCTCCTTTGTTGTGTGATTTTTACTGTAATTAATTATGAAAGGAAATGGATTTTGAAATTGTTTGTTCTTTCCTGGGCCTCCATTCATCTTGGGAGAGCTATTGCTACTCCTAAGATGCAGTCAGTTACACAGTTAACCTGTGTTGATCCTGGTCACAAATTCAACATGACAACAACAACACCAACACCAACACCACCACCAACAACAACAACAACAACAACAACAAAAAAACAACAACAACAACAATAACAACAACACTTGTTTTTTTTTTTTTTTTTTTTAGAAATTGATGATTTGGTTTGGGGGAAGAATCTGGAAGACCTCTAGACTTACCTACATATTAGAAATTTGTTTTTTATGGTTTTATGCCTAAGATATTACCTTGAAATGTGAGTTAGCATTTCACACAGTCTATGATTCTGTGTTTGTGTTGATTTCTGTTAACACTCATGTAATAGTGTTGCTTTTAAGACCAGTTGAACCACTGGTTTCATGTGAAGAATGTCAGGGTGACCCAGCTAAAGTCATTAAAATCAACTTAACACCCCATACAGAGACAAGAGGCCATATTGTGAATATTAAGCACATGCAATGTCCCGAACAGCAGTCAACAAACAATTAACATGACACACGCAGAGCATGGGTGATCTACTGTAACACACAATAATATCCACTACTTTAACCCGCTCTTCCCTTTGACCAATACAGCCATAGCAAATGGTAACACAACCTTAGAATGCAGCCTTTAACATTTATAGACAGGCTGTTTTGTTCAAGGTTCCTTAGCAAAAAAAGAGGATCAGAATACAGACTATGGGTAATTACAGAGATACTCTAAATCAATGTGTTCCCTTAGAAATGTAGCTTACGGAGTCCCTGGTGCTTAATAACATTTTCTGCCATGCAGTCTGACGAATTGGCCGCAACACATAGGACTTGGCAATCCAAGCTCAGGGAAAATCAATGATCATAAATTCTGAATTAAAGAAACCACTGCATGAGTCTCACCTAACTCATACACAAGTCCTACAAGTTGACCAAGAGTGAGAAGCTGAAGGTCTGTCTCCCATGAGACCTGTACTAGATACCATATTATAAGCCTGCAAGTTTGCTGTCATGCTGTGAAATTATTGATCAACAAGGGGATTTGCATTGGCGTTAAAGTAATCTTAAATGGCTGCAGGCATAGCTCATATCACCATAAAACATGTTATGATTTTCTTAACCAAGGTCTTAATAATTTTTGGAGTGGGGGAGTATCTGCTCTAATAGATTAGCTTCCCACATACAAAACCTGTAATTCTGTCATCTGCAAGCTGAGCATTTATTGTACATCTGTCTAAACAAATTCCTCTTGGGTTCTGTTTAAGTACCGTCAACAGTCTCTGACGGTTTTGTGGGATATTTAGCAAATCCTTTAGCATAATACTGTGAGTTGAGAGTCCTTGTTCAACAAATCCAGGAAAAAACAATGTGTACTAAGAGATTATTTCAGTGGATGAAATATGAGGAGAAAATTGCAGAGCTTCAATGTGTTTCAATAAAACTGCCATCAGAAATGATGATCAATACTCACATAAACACTCAGGGGAAAAAAATCCAAAGGTTGTTTGTTTAGTGTGCAAGGTAATTTAAACATGTAATCAACAGGTGTGACAGGTGTGTGTTTTCCTCATGATTAACTCAAACCAATTAAAGGTATAATTGCAGCCGGTTGTTTGAATATTTCAGTAAACAATCATCCCTGAACTGGGCCATCTCTTCTCAATATAAATCAAACTGAGCATACAGCTTCTACACACATATCGCGATCAAATTCCTCATGACCTCCAGAAAAAGGTTATAGACAGCTCTCAGCCTGGTGAGGGTTACACAGCTATTATTTCTAAAGCTCTTGAATGCAGGAATGCATGAAGACGCCAAGAACAAATGGCAGGGGTCTACAGGTCTCCTTTGGATGGCGGATTCAGTGTTTGTGAAACCACCATTAGAAAGGCACACGGAAAAATCTGGCTGAGATGCAAGACCGAAAACCTGAATGCTCAGCTCAACCTGCTTAGTTCTAAAGGGCTGGGTGGAACAATGTTCTATGGACAAATGATTCTACAGGAGGATGGCATGCCATCTGTACATGAGCTAAAGCAAAATAACAGCTTCATTGCTGTGTCTCAGGCCACGAGCAGCACTCAAACCACCTGACTGGTTCAGCATTTGCCTAAACTCACAGTTTGTTTGTCTTTTCTGTTTCCCCAATACCTCCTGTTGCTAAACCCTGCAAACATAATACATTTTCTTCAAGGGTGCACAGCCAAAGTTAGTTGCCAGTTTCCTAGTTCAAACTCATAATTAAATCAACTGCTCAGGAGTTTCACTTGTTTCTAACCAATCAACATGTATGAGTCCAAACATATGCATCCAAAGCACATGTGAAATAGAGGAGCTGTGAAAGACAGCTCTGAGTAAGGATTATAGATGTGTCGTAAAGCAAGGCTGAAATAAGCAGACACATTTGTTAGGAATGTGTTTAGGAAACTCATGTTAGTGTATGAGAGATCCAAAGAGGCACTTCTGAGAGGTTCTTTGGTGTTAAGAGACTTTCAGGAAACCCGTCATATTTCATGCTTGAAGTCCCAAAATATCACTAAGTTGAAGCAGTTCTGTATGGAGGAGCGGGCCAGAATTCCATCATGGTGCTGTGAGAGACTGCTCAGTGCAGCAGGAAGCATTTGGCTGCAGTCATTACTGCTGAAGGTGGTGGAACAACTTCTAGAATCTGGCATATAAGTGCATATTCTTTTTCCCAAGGGGATACTGGGTGTGACATACAGGGAATCTCCTTAATGTCCAATAATGGGCTTTGGGTGAAGATCTGGCAACACTCAATGTAATAAAAATATATAAATTTCATGACGCTGTTCACAAAATATACATACATTCATACATGGATAAATACAAGCGTACATACATAAATACATACTGTACATACATGCATGCATTTATCCATACATGCATAGACATTCCTCCACATGCACAAAACACACGCACACACAAAGTGGATATTTACAGCTATGATATCTATGGGATCCAGTTGTTTCAGTCTATACTACACATACATCAAGGTACAGTATATACAAATATAATACAATACAAAAGCAAAGGCTTTTGAGACATGCTGAAATTCATAAATCTCAAAGATGGCGTGATAAAAGAATATCACAGCAGCCGAGGATAACATTCTGCCTCATCAAAGACAGAATGTACACATTAATGTCACAATGTTCACTGAGTATCGGTAAATGACTTCATTCATAAGAAAGCAATGGCATCAGGGTGAATGTACACGGAGCTTGACATGCACAGTGAGTGAAGCAAACCTCCAAATTAATTCATATGGAGATACATGCAACGTGTGCATATTCACTTACGTGTGGAAACTGCGACTACATCGTGAAATCAGGCTTCACAATAGAGGCCTCTGGTTTTCTAACCATAGTGCATGACATGTCCTTGTGAGGTATCACTTTGATAAAAAAACTGCTTCCAAATATTGAGTTATAGTACAGTGGCCTTTCCCCACAAAGTAGCATAGGGACCTTAAAGCTTTATTAGTTTTTTGTTTCCCGTTTATTGTGAATTTCCCCTGCTTATCCACACAAACATTATGGATTGAAGTTCCCACATAAAAGAGCCCCCAGAAACTACATTACTGGCTGCCATAAACGGGAAGTGCTAGCAAATGTAGTCGGGGACAGAATTACCGAGACGTCAGTGAGGATGGTGAGATTAATTGCAGTCACTCCCATCATGCAATGCTCACTGTTCCAAAATTGCTTGCTTTCTTTTAATGACTGTGGGAGTAGAATAACAGCTTTTTACCAGGTTTCAAGTTTTGAAGGGGGAAAAAAAATACATGAACCATGTTTCTTGTCTTTTCACAAATTGCACATGGAAAAAAATCAGATTGGCACTAACCACCATTTTTTATTCGTCAATATATCAGCCGTCTTTTCATTGAATTGATGCAAAGACAGTTCAATACTCTGTGACGTCTTCAATATTTTTGAAGACATTAGTCATATACATGGGTTATATACTACTGCGCTTACTTTGTACTGATGTCCTGTACTGAATATAATACAGGTATTTCTAAGTGTTCTGTACATTAATGTCTTGTTTTTTCTGTGAAAAGTAAGTGTTTAATAGATGAAGATGAGCATTACATATACAGGAGAATTTATCATTCAACATGAAAGACACACTGTTACCAACATTAGTAATCTGTTGATAGCATTATTTAGGAAACAACACAAATTGAAAAGACGAACCAATGCAGGATCACTGCTTATTGGTTCAGCTTTGCTGAGGAAAGACAGGGGTTCAGCAATTTGGAAGTCGCCTGAAGAGGTTCCAGGTGGTTCACACTGTAAAGACACTTGCTCTGAAAGCAAAATGAGAGCCCTGCAATCGAACATTCGAGTCCTGATGATATGGTTGCCAGCAATGGCCAGATGGCCAAACCTCGCCTCATCTCATTGCTCTCCGGCACCCACGCCTGGTCAGGCCGGGCACCTACGAATACATGAACCATGGATATCATGGCCTCTTATTCCTCAGGCAACATGGCCAGTATGTAAGTGTTGGTGTGGAAGTGAGGGCTCATTATCACGTGACTCAGAGGAGTCACATGCTCACAGCTGCCTTCATGGCAGGGTCACGAGCAGAAGTCACCAGTCTCATTGCCTCCTGGCTGACGCCCCTGCCAGGCCCAGATCTTGCAAGTGTGTGAACTGAGTATATGCTGATTTTGTATTCCTGTGGCATAGGCTGTATCTAATTGGTGATACATTTACAGTCTGGATAGAGTATAGGGCTAGCCTTCATGTGAATCCAAGGAGTCACATGTTCACGGCTTGCTGCGGTTTGCTGATAAGTTGGGTTTGAGGTGGGGAAGAGGAGGGGGGACTCTCACAGGGAAGAGCTGCCGACAAGGCTAGCATCTCTGATCACCCTGAGCCAGCTCCAGATTCCCAAATAAAAGTGTTAAATCATCAGCTGGAATGTTTCCAAAAACGCTAACCGCCGATGAAGCTGCTCAGATGCATACACTCTTCACATTGGACTCGCTGACCTCCCTTGCCAGAGCCGAAGTGATGAAGTCGATTCGCTCAAAGCTGCAGGCTGCACCGATTTCCTTTGAGCTTGTTTCCTCTGTTCTTTGACACAGACTCTCGACAGAATCTAAAATGGAGACGTAGCCAGTGCTCAGCAGCTTCTCCTGAACCATGACAGAAGATTTAGTCAAGCACCTGCTGCAGATTCACAGACCCAAGTTTCACCTCAGATTTAAGAAAATGCCCATTATGTCTATGTAACCAGCAAGATGGGGCCTTAGCGACGACACTTTGCTGCCATTTTGGCTCAAGCATGCAAATAGCCATCAGCAGGATGCGAGATGATATGAAAAGTCCCCGCAGTGAGGGGGCAGGAACTCTGCTGACCCCCCCATGTATCACCACTGTGAACCAAACAGGTTTTAGCCTCATGAATAACTTTTCCACAGAAGAGAGAACAGCTCAGTGGGTATTAAACACCGTTGGCTTTGTGATGAACGGTCTGAACGACCCCCTCACTGCACTGTTAGGCTTTTTTAAAAAGCCTCTCTGGTAGAAGCGGAACCTCTCTGCCGCTGACACCGGATCGAAGAGTTCTCCCGGGCCTCTCGGGTCAATAAAAAAAGGCAGAAGAGCCGAGTGTAACCCTCTTTAAACAGAGCATTCACGGCAGGGTAGATGTGGCCAAACAGAGCCGAGCAGGATTTGTCCGAATTTTGTTTATAAATTCTGCTTCAATAAGATTGATCTGTTTGAGGGTGGCCTGGCTGAGGTAAGGTAGACTCAGATTTCCATATCAACACCTGCCTAATGGGCTTTAGAGCAGTTTTTTGTGCTGCTGCATTTAGCTGCATTATGTACTGGGATTTTTTCAGTGCGATTTTCTAAATAAATATGTATGGTATGGTGAGAACCACAGTGCAATACGAAACACATATACATGCTCCTTCCTTTGTATATTTCTTAATCAAATTGGATAAAATTACAAAATTGTTTATTGGCTATTCAACCATTTTTTTGCTGGTTTTTTGTTTTTCCAAAGTAAACTAATTTGTTTTCCAGATCAGATACTCTGGCGCTCAAAACTTCAAGCACATAAATACAGTTCTGTTATACTTAATATTCATTCAAAAAGAGACACACAGATAACACTACTGTAATCAATTTGAAACCAAGCAGCTCCAGCACATAGAGCAGTCTATATTTTCCTTCTTTATTACCTCTATGGTAGTCTCAAGCCCAGAGAAACATGCATAGTCTTTTTCTGCAAGCTTATTGGTGTCCTCAGTTTAATGATTTGCCTGGACCAGAAGGGTTTGTCTATATCCACATTCATTACAGAGGGACTGCTGGAAAATGTTCTGACTCAGAACAATCACTTCAAATCAGACTCCTGCCAACAAGATCATAACCTGTCAGAAGTTGTAAATGACGACTGGGTTATTATCAAAACACATCCCTGAAGTTCGGCAGGATTGGCACAACCTTGGATGCTCAGTTACTAAAATTTGAATGCAAAGTTAACAATGACTAACACATTTTTGCCATAAACAGCGATCCATTAGTAACAAAATGTATATGATTGTGTGCATGTTCATAGAATTTTAAGTGATAGCTACTGCATTAGAAATGGTTGTAGGTAGGGCATTAAAATAAGACCAGCCAGCTTCTTTCCACAGGTCTATCATTAATATATCCTTTTCACAGGTGTAATTTGCAATACCTTGAAATCCAAGTACATAATGGAAATATTAAAGTCTCCAAAGGAAATACATTCCATTGAACTCATAATGGCATTTGTGCTATAACCAGCTGCATCACAAAATCTTTCTTTTTTCAGTAAGACTTTTTTAAACTTTGCATTTCAATTAAATTCAATAAAATTACAGTACAGCCAAAATTTTACAATCGTATATGCATTCTATACTTAGCATCTACTTTATGTTTTTCAAACATTATTCATTCATTCATCCATTCATTTTACACTACTTTACTATAGTTAGTAATTTAGGATGCTGCTTCGAAGAAGTATAAATCCATTTCCCCACATTCTGATATCTTCCAAATAAAACTAGAAAACAAGAGTAAAGAATACGGGTAGACTTACAAGAAAAAAGTTCACCCCTAACATGGAAAGTCTGTATTTCTGATATTGCCCCTTAAAGATGTTATATGCATTTGATTGAATACCCTTAAAGATGTTAATCATTTGATTGAATTGCATATACCCTTAAAGATGTTATATGAATTTTTGATTGAATTGCATATACCCTTAAAGATGTTATATGCATTTGATTGAATTGCATATACCCTTAAAGATGTTATATGCATTTGACTGAATTGCATATACCCTTAAAGATGTTATATGCATTTGATTGAATTGCATATGCCCTTAAAGATGTTATATGCATTTGATTGAATTGCATATACCCTTAAAGATGTTATATGCATTTGATTGAATTGTTTTTCTTTCGGTTGCTTTAATAACCAGTTCCTTTGTTAGCAATGCTCAAAGTCTTATTTAACTTTTAAAAAGTTTAACAAAATTTCCAAATGCCGAACTGAGCACAAAAACAAGGCAAAACAGTTCATTAAGTTTGAATAATGAGAATGATCAGAGAAAGACAATGTAATCAACAGCTAAAATAGAACGACTAAAAGGCTTGAGAGCTATGCTGGGTGCAAACTGTAACACTCTGAAACAGGAAGTGAAATACGAAAAGAGTCGCACTCTGTCAGTTATTTAGTTGGTGGCAGTAAACCTATCTGACAGCAGAAACTACCACTACAATTGAACAGGACAAAAGCATATAAGAGCCCTTGCATTTGCACACAGAATACTTGCCAATGTGTCTTAATTAATGGCTTCTAAAAGTCAGCAATGTGAAATGAAAGTGACATGTAATTTTGGATTAGAAAGGTTCAAGCTGGTCTTCAACTTAATGAGTCTATTTCACAGATTTTTCTTTATTATGCACTGAAGAACATCCTAGACATTTGTGCAAATGTCTTCAGTACAGCCTTTTGAGTTTGAAGCATGTTCATCCACCTGACTCCCCTCTACAGAAAGCATCTAGACAAAGTTAACAAATGAGTAAGAAACTATCACAAGAGTGGAAAAATATGATTACAATATGGGAAGGCAAATTACTGGAGCACAGGTCACACATAAAAGATGGCATCCTGATAGAAAATGTCCTTGGAATTGAAACTTGCAGGGACCTTTTTGCAAACTTATTCCAAGGTAAAAATATCTGGGCCAGAATGGCCGGAGATCAATAATAGTTAGATAACCACTGAATACCTGTTGAATGGCTAAGACAAAGATAATAGGTTTTTACTTCTGTCTGAGGACAGCGAAAGAGGAAGGACCCAACCCTCCTCCACCTTGCATGGATGGATTTATATTCTGCTACACGATGCATCGCAGTAATTTGTGATCTGGAAGTGTTTAATGAATGAATGTGTCCACTCAGAGGACCTCTCTGAGTTCCACTCCTTCAGAGAACGTGTCTCTTAACTCTGTTACAGAACCAGGAATGTCCCCTGCATCTGAATGGGACCCATACCTTTGTTTCAGCTGTCTCACTTTAACCAGGATGTGAATACATTACGCTGGATGAATACAATGCATTCAGAGCTCTCTCAGTCTCTACCACTTTCTCTTCCTCCGTGTCCTTCCCTTTGTCTCTCTACCTTTCCATCCCTCTCTCTTCCTACCTATTTCTGTACCTCTAAAACTCTCTCATTGTTACATTGAATATTTCTAAGGAATGGTAATACATCAATGGGAACAAAGGGTTATGTTTTAGCAGGTATTAGAACATGTGGCTTGCTGACTGGGTGTAGGAAAAGTGGAGCAGAACACAATCAATGGCACATCTTACGCAAACTTTCACACAGAGTTGTACATGAAAGGAGTTCTCAAACACTTATTGTACTGCAAGCTGTCCATTGTGAAGAATCGGCAGAATGGTTGATCTTCGCTAGATAATAAAACTGAAAGCATGTAGCGTCATGGACAGGTACATAGTATATTATGTGTACAAAAAAATTTGGGACATTACAAGGGACATGACTATCACATATACATTCATTACAGTACTGTGTGTTTGGACCAAAAAATCTATGACATAATGTACCCCCTCAGATGTTAAAGAACTGAGTGGATGGGGTAGAATTTGAACAGCAGTTCCAAGGCTTGCTCATCCTTGCAGTACAGTGACTGGTACACAGTCCACACCCCAAAAGGGCATTCCTTTCAGCTCTGCTTCTAACTTATGGGTCAGCCTGCAGGAAAAATCTCTTTCATGGTATAAGAAGTGTGCAGACCAGAATGAGGCGCTTTCACTCAGAAGATGGGAAGAACTACAATTAACTGACGAATAGTGAAGCAGGTGAAGCAGACAAAGCTTCACAGAAAACAGGTCCGGCAGGGCCTTTCATCGGAGGTGGGTTAAGTGAAGGCATCTCCTTGGTTACTCTGACACTGTACTGTTAGCAGCGCCCCCA
Organism: Albula goreensis; assembly: GCA_022829145.1. Taxonomy (NCBI): domain Eukaryota; kingdom Metazoa; phylum Chordata; class Actinopteri; order Albuliformes; family Albulidae; genus Albula; species Albula goreensis. The sequence goes on along the minus strand of CM040741.1, from coordinate 64,377,295 downwards.
TACACACACTTGTAAGCAAATGAAGGCAACTTGTCTGCCATATTCAGGGGGACTAGGACCCTGCAGAGAGCATTGTCAGGTTGCCCAGAAAGCCAGCTGCCTGTGAATCACAGCTCATTTAGCGGATATCTAAGTATGATCTATACTTTTGGTGCCTCTATTTTTTTTAAGACAACGCACTAGCCAAGGTAATGAAGCGGAACGTTAGCCTTTTATCAGATCATTTAGATAATTTTCTGTGCTTCCTCTGGTGCGGCGGGGTACTGTTGCTAATTTGGACCCGTCTCACTGGAAATCAATAATTCATTATGGAGACACCGCCAAAGTCACAAAGTACACTGTGTTCGTCTCATTTGATAGTCTTATGCACTCCTATTACACGACAGCCTCTCATAACATTGGTTGTCATTGTTGCTAAGCATAATAGAGGAGCAACTCAAAATGGAAAAAGGGATGTTTAGCCAAATTTTCTTGGTGACCCTTCAGTGAATAAAGTAAATGACTTTGAAAGAAGCATGTCTATTAAACTCCTCAAAGTGCGGTGCAGTGGTCTCCCTGGTCCTGGAGAGACACACGTTTTAGTGGTTTTTATTTTCACCTTAAATTCCATGGCCAATTCAGACCACTTCACAAACCAGGTGAGCTGAATTAATTGTAAACAACGATTAATTAATTCAAAGATTAGGAGCAGATTTAGGAGCACTGATGTAGAGGAAGAGGTTCTTTCATTCAATTTTAAAAGAAACTTGGCTACTTCAATTAATGATGTATTTTAAAATTAATATATCCTTGTTCAAAATAGAGAATTACTGCAGGTGACCAGTTGCCTAGAGGAGGTCACTAGGTGGTGTTGGGACTAATAAGTTTAACTTACTTGCCCATTTTTTTTATCCAGCAGCCTTGTTATTGTGGACCTCCTGCCATGGCCAGTACAGGCCAGGATGGAGTAAGGACTCCAGTCAGTGTTGATGCGTTGGTTGGAAGTATGTTTATTTCATTCAAACGTGTTCACAAGTTCTTTTCCGCAGATCTTTGAAATACTCAAATTAATTTTCCTAAAACTATTGTCTTCAGTAATTGCATGATGGTTACGGTCAGACACTTGTCAAAGTCGTCACAATATCTGTATTTTACGACTACTTGGCATTACATGTAATTTTTAGTTATTAAATGAACATTGATTGTGCATGTTGACTACACAGAAGCCATGGTAGACTGGGTAATCAGTACCTATGGGTCCCTGTCACTCTCTGCTCCTCTGGCTGGCACAGTCTCATAATGACAGCGTTAGCAGCTAAAATGGCTCAGAATGGCACTAATTTTATGGCTAATTTTAGTCAGGCTGTCAGTGGGAAGAAGAGACCCACAGTGACACTGTTGAAGGCCTGTTCTTCTCCAGCAACGGAACTGCATAAACCAGATGTCTGTCACATATATCCACCGGGAGGAAGCTTTGTGTTATTTCCTGTGCTGGAAACTTTATTAAAATTAATTTTGTTTGTGTGCAAAATAAAATGATTGATATGAGTCAGTATTTAAATTGCATTTTCATAAGCAGTTTTCCTGATTCATAAAATGACTCATAATAAGGGAGTGCAGAGTGCTGAAATGGGAATTCATGGGACTAGTTGGTTAAATAACCCTGCCCATTTGCACTATAACTTTACAAACGGGATATTTATTTCATATATTATCTGTAATATATGCAGCAATGTTCATTATAGAACATAGAAAATAACTTTTGGGGGAAGTCACAAAATTGACTTTTTAAAATATTCATATTCTCACTGAGTTTAAATTTTAGACTTAGAAAGATGTGAAATGTCATTTTCAAACAACAGGATGTGATATTTAGCTGAAAAACTTAAGGATAAGTGAAGTGGACCTGAATAGATGATCAATTAGAGCACAAATAAAAGCATCCAATAGGGAACAATCTGTAAGTTTGCAGGAGAGGCACATAGTACCAGCACTGAAGAACAAAATCCACAACTTTGACAGGACTATTGCAGTTTTTTGTCCATTTCTGTGATTGATACATTTCCCTGATGTAAAAAAATGTAGCCATCACAAGGTAATTTCTACCATATTCAAAAATAATACAATAACACTGTTATTCATAATATAATACCAGATTGGAATTTCAACATACCTTAGTGATGTCTGGTATAATTTGCGCTTACATGCATCAGGCTGTATGCTGTATATAATATTTTTTTACATTGTTGGAGAGGAACCATGGTGCTGTCTCGTCTGATTTGTCTTCAAATATATGTTTTTTTTTTTAAAGGTTATTTTTTGGGGGGGATTTCTCCACTTTTTATTGACAGTTATAGTAGAGAGGCAGACAGGAAATGCAGGAGGGAGAGAGGGGAGGACATGCAGCAAAGGGCCCAGGTAAGGCCTGGCCTTATGTGGCATGCACTCTACCGGATGACTTACAAGAGCATGCCTCAATGCTGTGTTTTACCAAGCTAGGAGGGTGAAAAACTACTGCTTCATTTCAGGCTTGTTTTTTTTGTAGAGACATCGACATGTGTTTTAGTCTCAGCCCCACACCCTGGTGTTAGCCAAATGCATAATCTTCTACTGACCTTATTTTTCCTGCCATTGACCTTTCACATAGTCATTTTCTAATCTGAGTTCCTACCCAGCTAAGCAGTACTAAAATGAGGTTTCCAGAACCCCATAATGGGTAGATATGCTATAAGCTGTTAGTCAGTGATTTCTCTGAACCAATCAAAACGTGTGTCCTTCATGGCTGAGCTCAATGATTGGCTCAACTCAGTCAGGCACTGCTAGCAGGGTAGGTCAACCGATATTCAGTGTCATGAAACCTCGATCTCCCATGTATGAATGGTCCAAATCATGTTTTCCATTCTTCTCTACATAACTGTAAAAGGTAAAACTGAACAATAATTGCATCTTTCAAACATAGCAAAATACCTCTTTGAGTGCTTGGTTTGAAAGGAGGGCAATTACTGTAGAGGGCCAATCAGATGAATTACACAGAAATGTGAAATTGTATGGCTTTGTTCTTACCTAGCATGAGCCTCTATTAGCCTGCTCAGAACAAAGAATCAAAGAGAAGCATTTTATTCGTGATGTGGGTAAGCTACAGCACTGAACATTTCGGAAAGGCTAAGACAACCTTAGAGTATGTGGTACAATTACTGACTATTACCCATTCGAGAACATTTTCATGAAGACAATTTCACTTACTACGTATGCTAGCACAGAGTGGTCACTTCATCAGTTTGAAAAGGAACTGTATGTTCCCTTGAGAGACTCAATTTAGTGAATATCTCTACCATGTAGGTGTAGGTTTTATTTCAGTGTAACAATTGGTTTCTGTGTTTTAACTGAGTAAGGTAAATCATGCTATTGTACATCTACAACATGTGGCTTTGTTAATCATATAATGTCTGCTGAGGTAATTAAAACCCAAAATAGAACCAAAATATTGTCAGAAATAATACTGATTTCTAACAAAAATCAGTATTATTGATTTTTTTATTCAGATAAGAATTCTGAAAAGTAAATTCTTACTGCCAGCCTACCATAGTCTCTATAATGTTACCAAATTTACAGTTTCAATAACTCAAAGTGGAAGGCACATTTATTATGTGTTGGGCGTGAGGCCAGTAACATGTACAGTATTTAAAGTTCACTGTATGATATTCATTCTGAGCAGAGCATGCCCCTGGTAATGTGAGACGACACACAGGTTTTACCGATGGAGCACTGCATGCAAATAGGTCCAGATGGAAAGAAAGCAGCAGGGGAATTCTACTTCCACCAGCGCCATCCGCAAGAATGTATTACAGGATATTGTGTCATCACTACAAACCATTGTGACTGATGCGGAATTAGAATGTGGCAATACATTAAAGTATCACTTTCAGGTGAATTTCTATTGCCAATGTCATAGCTATTCTTAGAGGCATATTATGTTTGGATGAGTTTGAGCTTCGACTTGTTTATGGTTTTGGATCCATACACTGGTTGTGTAATGTAGCATGGGATCCTGATATATTGAATTTAGCTGTAAGCTAATCACGTAAAGAATGCACCCGTGCAGCTTTTCAGCTGAACTGGAATCCTAAATGAGAAACATTGTGAAGAAACCAAGTGTATATTTTAATGTATGCACTTTTCTTGTGTTTGTAGTTCCGCACATTCTCCATTTAAATTTGTTTTCAGGTGTTTTTTTAGTTAAGGAAATATTTATACTGCAAAGGTGTGTTGCAGAAAGCAGAGGCACTGATTACTTTGTCTTGTGCTAATGACAATGACAAAACAACAGCTGCCGGTACACATGTACCTCCATCCTCATTTAGAATGTAAATATGCACTCTCTCCGTGACTCTCTGAGAGGGAGGAAGAGCTCAGAGCATTCCAGCGACATTGTTCCCTTAATATACCTTTGTGGATGTTCTTCTCTTCTGATGTTCAGCTTCATTTGTGATACCAGTGGGGCAAAGGTGTCTGCTCGTTGGACCAGCAATCAGTAAAAAAAAAATAAATAAGTGCTGAAGGTCAGGCTAGCCCAGGCTATCACTCTGTCTGTGCTGCTTATATTGTATTTATTATTCTGTTCTGTTTCACTGGTAACTGTTAATCATGTGACATACATTGATTGCCACAGCACAGTAATTGACAGGGTTGTAGAGTGTTTAGGGAGCTAGGCCTGGAACTCAGAGGTTTCTAGGTGCCATTCCCAGGTAAAGCATCGCTTTCTGCAAGATACTCAATCCACAGGGCAAATATCCGGCTACTGTGTAAAAACAATAGTTTGTTATTTGCTTTGGGTGTGAGTGTATTTATATTACACATTAGAAAAGCTAAATGCTAATCTCTTCTTCTTCATGCAGCTCAGTTTCTGTTCTACCAATAAATAAAAACACAAACCCACCTCTGCGTTCTCAGTTTCGGACTACTCCCCCAAGTTCTGCTACCTGATAAGGACTTTCCATTTTCTGAATCTTTCTTTGTATCAAAACATGTTAAGAATATTGATCAGCAGTAAGGGCATTTTGAGCTTGTAGAGGTGTCTTGTTCCCTGTTGAGTTCCGTACTGCCTCTCTTTATCTCTAATACAGGGAGAAAAGGGTACATCTAAACAAATCATAGAGAGATAGCTTTGCATTGTAAATGTGCGCTTGCTTTCTCTTTCAAATGGGCTGCATGTGCAGGCTGTGCCATTCTGTGCAGTGTTTCAGCTTTCTGCTCAAGGACGGTTGGTTGTGCACACAACGGCTGAGAGCACAGGCACAATGTCATTTTGCATGACCACAGAAAACACTGCCACACTGCTTTGTGTAAAGATTTATGAGGTCCTAACCTGATATCATCATTAGATCCTACCCCCACCCCACCCCACCCCACCCTATACCCCCACGACTACAATCCTGTACACTGTGGCTCTCTGCAAGCCATCTGAAAAACAGAGGCAGTTTTCATCAGCTACAGTATTTAAGACTGACTCCTACTGATGATCTCTGTTTAATTTGTATCATAGGAAAGATAACCATAATGTACATAGAGATTGTCAGCACTCTCCCCCCTGTACTGGATATGAAAAGAAAAAAAAACATGCAGGGAATAAAAATATTATATCGCATCTCTACAGTATTTCAATATCAGAGAACACAGTGATCTCCAGCCAACGGCATGCTAAATTTACAGGCAATAATATAAATGCTGCATTGACAGTGACAGTCTATCTTTATTGTGCAGTACTGGATTATTCATTTCAGAGTCAGGTTGAAATGCTGCATTAGAGATATACAATTTGCACTACCGGATGGGTCAGTAGACAACATTTGAGATGAGGAAATCCTTTTTTGTTTCCTGGTTTGGAGCAGAGATTATGAAGTAGGGTTAGGACACACATGTCATCATCTGACACCTAGGAAACTGGAGAAGGAGCCCCACCAATCACAGTTAACATTGGTAACATGCTGATGGTGATTGGTGGAAACCTTCAGACTAAGCGTCTTGTTAATATTATCATTGTGTCAACTGTTGTGTGACAATAGTTCGAAAGTGTCAACCAATCACTGTTTGATGTTGATGTCTTTGTTGTTACCAATGTGATTGGTGGAGCTCTACTCTGTTAATGAAGTGAAAGCTGAGGTCACAGCCATGCTTCCCTTATTTATTGTCTCTGGAATAAACATCTGTTAGATGTGCTTATTTTGCAGCATCTGCACAACAACTTCAAAACAAAAGACAAAAGCAAATCAACCTCAAACTGAATTAATTTCACCACACAGCACTGCCAAAGTGTAACTTTGGGTGGAAACGATTTCACGTAGTAACTGAATTACAGGAAAATATTAGTCATGTCTTTTTCCCCTGTGTTTGAAACTGATATTTCTACAGTCAACTGCACATTTTGCTGGATAATAGCTAATTCTTTGTGAAAGCAGCACCTCAGTTACATAAAAAAAGAAGTTAATTGTGATTTTAGCTGTTCATTGTACCTGCACTCAATTTGTGATCTCTCAGGTGTAAAGACAAAAACATCATCAGGTATATGAATTATAATCATCCTCACATTGCATCCATTGCATAGTGCAATAATTCCACTACTAGAATAGGATGCAAAATATAGCAAATTTGATCATTTCTCTTTTTAAATGGTGTGAGCATGTACATGGGCACAAGACATACATTATGCACATTGACATTACAAATATTGTGTAATAAAGATATAATCAGTGAAAAATAACATGGCATAAACTCACATTAGCAACACATATGAAACTCCTCCATTAAAGCCTTACATGCTAGTGTCTTTGAAAGTGCCAGACAATAAATTCTTCTGTTATTAAACTGCTCTGCTTCCCCTATGGGAAGAATGAAATAGAACAGGCAGGTGGTGTTGTCCTTCTGACCCAGGATATTGTGTCTATTGTAATGCATTAGCCGGAGCTGAGGGGGGAGAGAGTGTGGATGGTGGAGAGTAAATGACATGGATCTCCCCTGCAGTGAGGCCTCTCCTCCCGGCCCGCATATGCAGCAGGCCCCCGGGAGGCTGGCTAACAGATTATCAATAAGCGCGGTGGCAAGCTGGGGACACGCGGCACGCAGCAGGAGTAATGACAGGCCCTGGAGGCCTAGCTCTGCCCTGTCAGACATTCCTCACCTGGAGAGCCCTGCCCTCTGTCCCCCTGGAAGCTGGAGCACACACACACTCACTCACACACACACACACACACTCTCACACACACACTTACACTCACACACACACTCACACACACACACACACACACTCTCTCACACACACACACACACACACTCACACACACACACACACACTCTCTCACACACTCTCACACACACACACACACACACACACACACACACACACACACACACACACACACACACACACACACACACACACACACACACACACACACACACACACACACACACACACACACACACACACACTGTTCCAGCTTCCATATGACAAATGTGAATTTGTATGTGAGTATGTGGACATGTATGTGTGTTTGTGTTTGAAGGGGTGTAGTGTATGATTATATGTATTATGTATGAGTGTGTATGTGTGTGTGTGTGTATGTGTAGACCTGTGCTGGTTGATATGTGCAGGTTTGAAGTTGTGTGTTGTGTGTGAATGTGGGCATGTATATGCATGTGTATGTGTGTGTGTGTGTGTGTGTGTGTGTGTGTGTGTGTGTGTGTGTGTGTGTTTGTGGTGTAATGTATGATTATGTATGTGTGTGGGGGAGGCTGGATCAGTTAGTTGTCATGGTATCTCCTCAAATCTTCTTGTTTGAATGAGATCACAAGTCTCAGGTCTGTTCACGCTCTCTCAACTGTCCACTGCAGCAATTCACCATGCCTGACAGGACCTGAGTTTGCCGAAAACCCCTTCCCTGATATTTGGAGGTGGTCATTTGTTTGAATGTCAAACGCAATGGGCCCCCAATGGCCGCCTGGCTCCTGAAACCTCTCTCGCGTCTGTCGGGTATCAGCTCCTGGAAATGGCAGATTAAGACTCCAAATGAGCCTTTCTGGGGTCGTTTCGCTGAGTCAAAGGCTCCCCCATCTTTACCGGAGAGCCGTTAGCGCCCGCGGCACGCGGCGGAATCGATCACGCCTCTTCATTCGCCGGAAAGACACTTGGTGGATGAGCTCATCGGTCCTCAAAACTCTTTCCGACTCAGAGTGGTTCTCTAAAGTGAAAGGTGCCCTTTTCTACCTGTGTTCTCTCTCCCAAAGACGACTCAAGGAATAAAAAAATAAATAAATAAGGGACACTGAAATCAGATAGAGTCACTTCTGGGAAAATACCAGATAAAGGAGAGATCGCGAAGAGAGATCCACAATTTTGTTTACCATCGCACACATAATACCAAACTGCATCACAGCGCTGCAGCTGTCAGAGATGCTATCACCCTGATACTCAGAATAGCATAATTACTCAAAGTCAATAAGTCAAACTTGTAATATCTAGAGATGGGAAAAAAATATAGTGACCTACTGTCTGTCTCTCTGACTGTCTAGACATTAGACAAGGGAATATATGATGTCAGCCTCCAAAGACTTTAATCATGGGAGAATTTCAGTCAGAAATCTTTTCCATAAATCCATGAGGGGCATGTGGGTAGAATACCTAGAATAACCTATGCCAGAATGTTCTATATGTAGTTCAGTTCCCGTAAATGTGTGCTGAATGTCTGATCAGAGGGGAAAGTGTAGGAAATGATACATTTATCTGACCATTGAAAACCAGCCATCCATTTAACCGTCCTGAATAAAAGCAAGAAACTAGCGACTTGGGAGATGAGGGTGATATGCCAGCGCAGACACATTCTACCAGTCAGAGCTTCATTTATAGTAACTGATCATTTGAATTCTGAATCCCTTACAAAATTGTGACTACAAACAGACCACACACATACGCACTCAAACACAGCAGCAAATGGCACCCTCTCATAATGTTCAATGGCATTCCAATGAACTTGGGTACATCCCAGAGGGTAACGCACAGAAAGGAAAGAGGAATGGGGAGAAAAAATCTAAATTTCTAAAAGTCTCAGCCTCTACAAGCTTTTAGATTTCAGTTGCACAGAATCCACTGGGGACATGAATGGAAAATATTTTTTTTCTCTTGTTTTACACCTTCTTTGCTAATGAAAAGGCTACCTTCAGAGCGTGTCACAAGGTCGACATCTCCTGAGACGTGAGAATCCCAGGTTCCTATTACCAATGCTACTGCTGCCGCGGTATTCAAATATCAACAAAAGGTTCTCGTTATACATCTGTGACCTTTTCTGATGCATCTGCTAAGGATTGTGGGTATTTTGTAAGACTTTGTAGCAGCTCTTAGAATAGAAGGATAGCTCTCTGTTGTTTGGAAATGGTCATTGAATTTAAAAATGCAGGCTTTAGTCTCCTTACCCAAAAATGTGCCTCTAATTTCAGTTATTCGAGTGGATGTCTATCTTTACAAATGGACACCATGGGAATGTTGGCTCTAATCGCATTGCATAATCTCAGCTGCTAAGCAAAATACATAATATAATGTGATGTCATTTGTCTTGTCTTCCTGATACAATCAAATTAAATAGGGATGACTAAAGGTTTGCTTGTTGGCCAGTCTCATTTCAGCCTGGATCGCCATTTGGTAGCCACTGATGAGATTGTTTGTGTAGATAAGTGAATGCAATTGAGCGTCAAGGGCAGGATCCAAGGACAAAGCCGGCGACTAAGTGAAGATTATGACAATGATGAGATAATAACTGTTTAATTTCTATGTTGATGGCTGACATTCATTCATAGGGAACAGCTGGTTCAAAGTGAAGTTGGAATTAATTGTTGTTTCGGGGTGGGGTGCAGGGTCTAGCACAGCAAATGTAGACGTCATTTCCCATTTATCCAAAAGTGCTTACTGTATTTCTCTGTGCAGCCATCGCTAGTTTCCCTTACTCATATTCAGAATTTGTCTGTCAGAATTTCCTCCATAATGCATAATGGATAGAGCTATGAAATGCAGCTAGCCACTGACTTTGCTCAGCAATTTAAAAGGTTTTCCCGACTGTGCTAAAACCCAGTCATTGGTTCAACTGTCTCTGCTGTCATCAATCTCCACAAGCCCCTCTCTGGTAAGTACTGTTTACTGTTTTTTTTTGTTTCATTTTGTTAATAGACAGTAATGTACTGCACAACAAACTTACAAAATTGTCACTGCCAACAAGCTCTAAACAAAGTAACCAAAGCAAAAGTGTTTCATGACGTCAAATAGAAGGAGCATAGGTTTGATTGCGTATGGTATTTAAAATGAAGCCTCATCCATATTCGGCTGTGAAAATGCATTTGTATAAACTGCATCCGATCATGTTGCACAATGCTGCAATGTTAAAAAAATAATGTTTGTGAGTATAAAATAAACAGAAGAAAATAAAATCTTGTGTACCTCCAGGAATCCCTGAGTTCCTCCCTGCTCCTCTGCGCTGAGAGAAAAAAATGCAAGGTCTCTCTGACCTCCAGAGGGCTTTCACTGTGCTCTCCGCTGCATGTCAGAGCCAAGCTCATCCATTTCTGTTTTGTTTAATGGGTTCACTCTTCCCGCTCCCCTTCGCCTAACAAAATATAGCCTCAGTTGATCCAAAAATACATTATGACACTTTTATACAGCGGAATGAATAGCCGGTATTTGTCACAGTGGAAACGCTAACGTGACCCCTGGCCCGATGACTTTACACTGCGTCTGTCTCGCTGACAGATACAGATTCGGGAGATTGCTCCACAATCCACAGGGAGGACACAGTCCCATAGAGCAAAAGCACTCTTGAATAACTGCACCTCAACGTCCTGATCGCATTATGTGATCACATTCGCAGCATTGGCAAATGTAAGTGTGTGTGTGTGTGTGTGTGTGTGACTGTGTGTGTGTGTGTGTGTGTTCAAGGGACAGAAGGAAATAAAAGTTAATAAAATGCATTGCCACCTATTTAGTGTAGTTGCAAACAAATGCTCTCACCCACAATGAATTGTAATAAAATTATTCGGGTAAGAATTCCACTGTTTAAGACAATAGGAATAGCTTTTGGGAGGATTTTAGTTGCATTGTTTTGGGTTGGCGTTTATACTTTTTGTTTATTTAGGCTCTTCTTATATTCATGAGCATCTGTTCACTGATGCAGAACAATGTTATCATATTGCAGTCGAACCCAGGAAAAAATATGCTACAAAGTGATAAACAGCACTCTTCTTAGTAGGTCTTTTAACCGGTTTATGAAATGAGCGTTGTCCTGATGGCGTGAAACAAATAAAATGGCAGACTAACATCGCTTTCCGCACCAAGGATTCCACGGGCTACACCAAAACCACAAGCTCCTAATCAGCCTCAAATTACGTTCCACATGATTTACTGTTATAGCAGACGCTGGTTTTCTCTCCTTTACAGAAACAGCTTCAGTGACAGCACTTCCCCCCCTATGCCTACGCTCAGCTATGGTGCCACTGCAGTCAACAGGATCACAAGCTTGGGGTTTTTTTGTGTAAGAGAAGAGTCAAGTTTTATGATTAACAATCTACTAATTGAAAAATAAGCATTAAAATATTCTTTCATCGTTTTCAGATGGATACCAAAGATTACTCTATAAATTGTGTAAAAAGTGTTATTTTCCACCCCCAAGTATAGATTTAACCACACTGACACTGGGGGGGGTGGAGCTATGGAAACTATCACATGTGGCGGCCAATCAGCAACATGTTGTGATTCAGTTAATCAAGTGAGGTGAGCGAAATGCACAATCAACTGCCTTCACTGATCAAGCAGAGCTAGGGCAAACATTTGTTTTCTACAAAAAGAATACTAAAAGAAATACAGTACTTGTCCCTTTGATGTCAATACATTTATGTATAAGCTGCCTTGGCATCCCTTTAATTAGCATGTGATTATTTAAGCAACGTTTGCATTCATACTGTAATTTTGTCACTGTTAACGCAGTTGCGAACATTCGTTGTATCTGGAATGCTTCACAAATACTGTGTGACTTAGCTGTTATGGCTCACAAGTAAAAGCTGGGGAGTGAATAAAATAAAGTGTTGCTGCGAGTTGTGCTAGTTAAATGTGTCCTGGTAACACTCTCACAACTGCTTTTCCAGGTAGTGATGTGTTTATGAGGTCATATGACATGAAACATGGGTGGAGCTACGATTAGCTACAGACCACTGACTTATGTCAATCAGCCAAAAGGCTTTGCTTGTTACAGGAACACTCTCATTAGTTCGGCTCAGACCCTGGTAGTATTTAGTATCTCTGCTAGTTGTGGTGGAATGAAACTTTGTTGATCTTGATCCATTAATATTGCCCGGCCCCCAGTCATGTGACAGGAAGGAGCGGCAGAAACTGAGATAGAGAGACAGGACTGAAACAAAGTGAAAATGTAATCCATTGTACTTTTTTTTGCTAACAGCTCTCCTTTCATCTCTCTTCCTGTGGATGTTAATCCTTGTACCAGGTGTCTTGCCTTGACTGGGCAGCTCTAATCTTAAGAAATATCTTTTCAACTCCAATATTAACAAATCTGCATGCAGCACCTGGGCGAGGAATCTGTCTCAGATCAGAGTGTCTGAAACAGGAGGTGCTTTCTGCTCACTGCCATTGCTCCATGTGAGGTATATTGGAAAAGGCAGGGCTTTATAGCACTCAGTCTGAGGGAATTAAAGCAGAGACAATGATGATTTACTTCCCCAATCACGGCTGGTACATTAAACCAGCACTGGGTAATCAGTTAATCAGCTGTGGCATTCGTATGGAGCGCAGCATCGCATGCACAGCCGTGAGTGACAGCTCTATTACTGATTTATCCTAACTGAACAAATTAAGTTTTAAATACATTCAACTATGCATATAAAGTATTTATTATATATGCAATTATTGAACCTTATTGGGTTCTGGGGATGCTATTGTACTTATTTCTACAATTATAAAAGCAGTACAAACTTTTAAAGTGATTCTCAATTGATAAAGATAATGATAGAAATCTTGTAACACTTTATTTTAGGTGTCTGATAATAAGGTGCTAATTACATGTTTATATACTACGAATACATAATGAATTAATGCATTAATGTCTGGTTATGCTCAATTAAGCTTGCTTATTAGTAGTTAGTAAGGCATGCATTGGGGAGCCTGTTACAGTTACTTGCTCAGTGTTATTTAAATAAATGCTGCTTTGTGATTTGGCTACATGACGTGAGTTCTGAATAGCAACAACTGAATAGCCGAGCTAGGTGCTTGTTAGTCACGAATAATGCTTAAAGTCTCCAACTGGGCTCCTTTTCACCATTTAGCAACTAAAAATGGCCCCTATTACAAAGTGAAAACTTAATTCCAAGTAATACAAACGGGTCTTAATGGTCTTCTTAGAGCTCATCTATCCTCTCGGGGCAGAAAATATTATGATTGGTTCAATCAGTTCGCCAATTAAAATTGAGAAGAGGTGTGAGTTCAAAACAAGAGAATCATTGGGGAAATCATCACTGAAAAAGTTTTAGCTGCATATAGGGGGAGGGGGAGGGGGTTACTTAACATTTAAACACAGAGGGGAGAGACACCACAGAAAGACTGCCTATGAAAGATAGTAGACCCCACTCAACAACAATAGGTTGTGGCAGCATGTTAATGCTGTTATGCAAAATGGTGGCTAATCAGTGCACTGACACTAGCAGAATCCAGCAGAAATCGTTCACTGCCTGTGCACAAGCCTTAGCCTTCCATCACAGTAAACGTCTCAATGCCACTGAAATGTATGGAGGGTAAAGGTCTGTATGCCCTACTGGCCAATCACAGGCCTGCTTGGTTTTCCATTTTCATCATTCCAAAAGCACAGTGAAAATAATGTCAGATGGAAAACTGACCCAAGCAAGAAAAGGCTGTGAATCTTATTCCATGCTGAATCTTAGAAGTGAGAGGTCAACCACTCTCCTTAGATTCCTCTTTCAAAGACAGAGAAGTTGTTACCAGGAAACCAAAGAAGGTGATGTTCGGAAATATAAAGACATATAGCTGCAAGCAGCAATGAGGGGGCCAAGCAGTCCAGCAGGGCAGAGTTGCCAAGGCAGCTTGATATGGTCATGTTAAAAGTGTGGCTGTAAGCACTGGTAGGAAGTTTTACGTCAGTTGACCAAAGATTGGGTGTAGCTGAGATATGAACTCACATCCTGTTTGGGTCGTTTGCCTTTTATTCATCCACATTGATATGAATATAGTAAAACTTTCCTGAGATATGACTTCACTTCCTGTTTAGCAGCTTCCCCACCGATTTCTACACAGCTTCGCTGCTTGGCCCCCAAAAAAAGCTGAAGGGGATAGAAATATGTCATTTAATAATCTTTTCTTCTGTAACCTGCAGTTTGAGGGGCATTGCTCTTTGTTGGGTTTATGTGCACTCTCGCTGAGTAAGATGTACTTTTGCTATAGAAAGCAGTCGAGGCTCTTACTTACACAGTGTGCTGGAGTCATTGCACAGGTCTGTCATTTGTTGAGACAGACAACATTGTGAAAAACCAATTAGTGGTCCATTAGATTTCAGTAAAATAATTATGCCCAATGTACTTAAACATGATAATGTTTTTGGTAGTTATTTATTCTCCTTCTTTGATTTACATATATTACAATTTTTCAATGAGAAAGAAAGAACATTGCACCTTCATTTTGAATATGCCCAGTAATAATTAAACACTGCAATTGAAATGACCATATGGAGAATTGAAAATAGTTTTAATTAAGCATACACGATTAAAACATGTTTCAATAGAACAATTGATTAGTCTGGGAAGTAAATATTTGTGGCTCTGTTTACTGTGATCTCGGGCTTCATGCACTGTGCAGAAGATAACATGGATGCCAGACCTTCGCCAGTGGAGCATATGGCGCCACACAGCATGCTTCCAGCCAGTTCCACTCCATCACTCAGCTGAAACTTTAATATCAGAGCAAATATTGAAATGGCAAAACTTTTTCTCCTTTGGTCCCTATTCCCATTTCCATATGTTAAAATGCATTATGCATATTTTCATATTTGTCCAAGAAACATGCATTCAACTGATCTTGATTTCTTCAGTGACTAATGAAAAAAGGTGGCAATTTTCAGCTTTTCAGATCTATATAATGTGAGATAATTCTTGGAAAGTACTGATATTAATACAAACTAAAATATTTATTTATTTTTTTTTTTTGCAACCATTAAGCTCATCCCTTTTCGCTTAGCTCTTCCAAAGTTTACTGTACATTACTACAAATAATAACCCCAAAGTCATTTTAACCTTTTTAACCATTTTAACCTTCAACCCCAAAGTCATTTTCAACGAAAAATCGAACGTGACCGAAACAACACTTGGCATTCTGGGAAATGCTGTTCGTATAACCCTGAGCAGAATTTAAAACATCCCTGAAATGACTACAATTTCCAGAATAACTATCTGGAATGGGGCATTTATTTGAACCCTTGATTCGCAACATGGCCACCTGGTAGGAACCTTTTGTGGGTGCTTAGATGAAAAAATGCATGTATGCCTGCCCCCTGCTGGTCTGTAGGTGAATTGCTACATAGGCAATGTACATCTGGGTGTGAGGTTGTGTAAGGCAGGACTCAGGACCTAGGGTGAGACCATTTGACTCAGTCCATAAGGCTTCTGACACTCAGGACCATGTTATGTGTACCCAGGGTTTGATTTCTGGGTCAGTCAAATATGTAGACTTTGTCCCTACCTCATCTGTAGACTAACCAGATTTACTTCTGGCTGTGTTAAAGTGAAAAGAAATAATGATGGCAGACTGCCTGCCCCTTTAAAAATGAAACCTAAATTTAAATAAAAAAAATATTCAAGCAAAGCAAGATAGACAGTCAAATATCTATCAAGAGACAAACACTTCAGAAGTACACAGTAAAATCACAGGGTTGAATGGTCACTTACTCCTGGAAAACCGCACACTGAGAATAATTTGTTAAAAATATTGCCTGCATTCTGTAAGCATGTAGGTAATAGTTAAATCTTGAATAAATCTTGAATCTTGGGTTTATCACTCTGATCTGCCCTGCTTTTCCCCAGGCTTCTAGTGGAGAGGTGCAACCCTGACAGGTGAAGCATATAGTATATTGTCTCTTCCCTTCGTATTTCTTCTTCCCATCCTGCAGTGTTCAGGGCAGAAGATAACATTGGTTTGTGCAAGGGGCAGACCTCCCCTGAGATATTGCCTGGACTTTGATCATGTGTTAGGGTGAAGCACCACTGAGTTAAGAGTAGGTGAGAAACAGTGGTATTTCTGAAGTAATGGCTAGAGGATTATCGATCTTGGCATCGATCTGCAGCTGCTGGCTGAAATGACAGGTAATAAATACTACCTCTCTCCTGCTGTAGCTTGAAAAATATGTTCACAAACCTTGTGTATGAAAGCAACCTCATCAAACCCACCACCAGGTTTGCACTCTGCAAAAGTGTAACAAAACATACAGCAAGAATCATCCTTGATTCCAACATACACTAAACACTCAGCTCAGTGTATTTACACTGTGGAACCATGTATATTTAATGTAGTTGACTCCGTTAGTTTGTTCAGGTTTATACTTTTCAAGCCATAAGAGCATAAGAGTATATCACGGTGAGAGCAGGCCATTCCGCCCAACTGAGCTCATAATTTACTTAACAACCGCAGAGTATCCGGTACTGCATCAAATCAAGCCCTGATATCTAAAATCTCCAAGGGTCTCCAAGATCACCTCTACTACGTGACACCGGCTAGCTGTTTCGAGTATTGACATCTCTTAGTGTAAAAAAACTCCCTAAGATCAGTACAGAATGTGCTTCACTAATTTTACACAAATAACTACCTACTCAACTAATCTCCATCTCATCCCCTTTTTCTGCTCACTGAGTTCAACTTGGAAAATCTTGTATGGCCTTCCTTAGCCACCCTCAAAGTTGGGTGGCCATATGCCACAATGGAAGTAGTTTGTAAGGCTCATAGTTTTCAGTCCTTCTCTTCCTTTTCTTTGACTCTTTTCAAGCTTTTGTGAAATCTGGTATTCAGTGCTTTCTGTTTTATAACAGTAGATCCCAGTCCTAATGATGACCAAATCTTTGTCAATAAAATGAATCTGGCCTCAGTTCCTGTAGTGGTGAAGAAAGTACTGTATTGCATTCAGTATCTGTATTGTGTTATCATTTGGTAAACCATAATCATCTAAACAATATTAAAAACTTTTACAGAACTGTATATACTTTTTATAGAGCAATGGTTATCATTCACAAGCATTCACATTTTTTGTGACTGTTTTCCCCAAGCAATCAATAGACTAAATTCATCTGCTTTCTGGAGACCACTATTCTGAATGAGCTGATAGGATGAATTCAGACAGCACAGAACTTAATAACTCTTATAAAATACAATGAATAATAACATTCTAATAATTTGGGGGTCTAAGTTAGTCCAGCTACCCAATGGAATCAAATAATAATTTTGCTCTCTTAGAATCATAAATGTGAAAAAGGCTCTCAGTTATTAGAACGATAAATTGCCAACCGCTTCAATTACATTGAAGAACTAGGGAGAGAAACGTGTCTTTTTTTCATGGCACAGATTTTAATGTACTTTTATGATTATATTCAGTTGCATGAAATGTTCTGCATTTAAACACAATTGGCCATTTAATGTTGAATATAATATCCTCCATGTATATTCCATTCTCTATTGAGAACAGACAGAATGAAACCATTATGCCGCAAAATATAGAGTGTACCTTGTGAACTCCAGATCATAATTAAACGGGTTTTTTTTTTAAAAAATTTATCACAAACATAGTATGCCAAAATTAGATTCAAGTTTTATGATAGAATATCTGTATCAAAAAGAGAGAAAGAGAATGGTGGCGAGTAGCATATTTGTTAGCAAAAGTGAAGGAAAAATGTTGATTTAATCCAATCCAATGCTTCAATGTTTCCATGTTTTTGTCTGTTTAGTAGTACATGACATCCTCAAATTGAAGGACTGACTGACAGCTGCTGGGGGTGGGGAATGTGAAAAAGCCTTTGATTCCTTTACCTATTAATGCTGATGCAGACAATTCTACATCACATTCGCATTGACTTAACCATATAATGTGGACCAAAGAGTGCGCCCTCACTCTAATGGTTCACATGATGTTTCTTAGTCTACAATTGTTTATTTCAAATGCAACATTATGCATTCGAAACAGGCAGTATAATGCAGCAAAGTGCTAATACTCTCCCCATTAGGCTAAGCTACAATTACGCTATTCCTTTTCCACAATAACTCCTTACATGCTCTAGATGAATATTTGTCCTGGAGAAATACATAACTGATGCCAGGAGGTTTAGTGTAGGATTAGAAGTGCCATTTTGTGGATAATAGCACAGATAAAAGCAAACATAACATATACTTGACAGTACATTTGTCTTTTCTTCGTATCAAACTGCAAATTGGATTTTATGCATCAGACTACTAAAGGTTGTTTGAAATGATATTCCCAGCATAAATTCATGAGTGCATATAATGAGTGCATTAATATGAGAATTTAGAACAATGAATTGTATTTTATATATACATACAGTATGCATTTTACTCTTCCACACTTCACCCAAGCGGAGAGGAGATTGCTCTGCCAATTCAACTACAGGATGATGAGATGGCCAAATTAAGGAAACTAATTTTGGGACTTTGTTCCAGGACCGCTCTTTGTGATGAGTTTGTGGTGGGTCAGGACTGTGCTTTCCCAGCACAGCTAAAAGGCTGATCCAGTGGATTCTCAGCCTTCCACTTTCAGACCTTACACTTTGTGTCACACGAATGGTATTCAGTCATAAACTGCATTACAGAAATGCAATGAAAATGTACAGTGTGAAGCTGAGTAACAAAACGAAGTGGCATTTATATGACAGTATACTCAGTGGTCTTAGCTGCAGTGTATTTGAATCTTTTGATGCTGATTATTTCAAAATAAACAGCCATATCAGCTTAGCCTCGGCTTAAATTGACCGAGGCTAAGCTTTCTGGGACCCTTGGATTTATTTGTAGATAGATTTTTGCTGAAATCCCAGAAAGCTGAACCTTTGATTTTCACCACAGTTAGCTATTGTGAAAGTCACAGTAATAGAGATGAAGGTGCCATACGACCCCATTTTATCATTATACTGTTAACACAGCAGTGTGAAAGCGCTACATTTCAGTACTTCATATACAGGTATTTACATCACTTTCTTTTGGTGATCTGAGTGCTGAAGCTCGGCCAAAAAGTTGTTTTGGAGAGATTCATTTCATCGTTGTGTCAGTCACATAAATACTAAACTATATATTACTGAATACGGGATTATGTAAATTATTTAGCAACAATTGCCTAAATGTAATAAATGTTTTTTAAAATATAAGTTTCACTAATATTTATGTTCAGGAATGTTCATTTCCCTTCTTTTCTTCTGCAAATACAGCATATCATAGGAAAGCAACCCCTGAATTCATTTGCAAATGACTTTAAAGGACAAATGTTGATTGAATCCGGGCCAATGTCATCGGGAGCCATACTGTTCAGTGTCACGACCGCCAATCAGCAGGTTGCTTACTGCTGGGGAAGCCAATGCTGTACCACCCAGGTCTCGCCACATATATTAACAGTGCAACATCTGCTCCTGTGATAGGTGAGAACATCACAGAGGGATTAGCTGCCATCCTGTCTACATGATGTTTGAAAGGGCAAAAGGGACACAGGTCTGATAGGAGCATTCATGGGACTGAAGTTTTATACAAATATCAGAAAATACTGCAACAAGGACCAAATTTGGGCTTACTCAATGGCTGTATTGTATAATACAAATGGCAAACTACTGATTGACATTAGCCAAATGGCGTTAGGCATTATCTGCTGAACTGCCATTTGATCTGTGTAACATATAAATGGACAAGTCTGATGGGAACATGCATGCTTTTGCCATGTATATTATTTACATCCATTGTGTTTGCCTGCTTTTTTCTTTGAGCAGTATTTTTCAAGTATATTTCTATGAGTTTAATCCCATGTATTTAGTAAATAGCTGTGCTCAACTGTCTGTATAATTGTTCTTCAATTGATTGAGAGCTGTGACCCAGACAGAGAGAGAAATATATTTCCAAGAAGCAATCATTTTATAGATAGAAAAGCAAAAGTACACTCAATGTGATCTCTGGCAATGACTCCAGCTGCAGTTCTCAGTCTCCCTGGTCCACCTACCTTACCAGACTCACATTGAAGTGAGGAAGGTGTTTTGTGACAGAGAAATGTTCGGATCATGCACTGCAAACGATTTGTCTTGCTCGATGTCACTGATGCAATAGGCTCGGGTTCACTTAGTTAAATTGGTTAGTGAAAGTTTCAAGCATTCCTGATTACACAAGCATTTCAGGCACAATAACATACATGGAAAATGGAGAAATACCTGAATAGTTTCAATTTGCTCCAATGCAGGATTGATTTATTATACTACAGACAGTTGCTTTATGTGTCCGTCACAAAGGACCTGGAAAGTAGCACTGTCTGTAATTGCCTTTGTCCCTGATTTATTTGTCACCTAAACTGCATAACCCCAGTGCTGTGTTTTTAAATGTTTTCCACTGTGATGGAATTTTTGATATTTTATGTTATCCTTGTGATGTACGTTTTATATATATATATATATATATATATATATATATATATATATATATATATATATATATACACACACACATATGTATATATACTGCCTTCTTGTCCAGTTCTCTCTTGTAAAAGAGATTTTAATCCTAATGAGACTTTACCTGGTTAAATAAAGGCTAAATACATTTTTGAAAATGTTGTTAATAAAATGTGCCTAATTTTGAAAGGTATTTGGAAGTGTCCTATTTGACTCCTTTCTCTTTGGCGTGTTTTATACCAGGTAAATTCCACATTGGTAGTATTGTCTCAGTCCGTTTGGCTCATAGAGAAGCCACTGGAATGACTGTTTGAGGAGGGGATAAACTAATGTGACCGATGTCAACTGCGTAATATTTAAATAAACTCACATTTTGCGGGTTTTGTGAAAAAATTCCATTCTGGCTGACGATCACGGTTGTGGAAAAATAAATTGGTGAAAGTACAGAGGAGAGCCGAACGACACATAATATGATGAGTGATTCCAGTCCAATTTCATGCTCTCTAAACCTGACTCAAAGCTTTTTTTATTGTTGAGGTGTCCATCACATCACAGCCAGTGGGGTATGGCAGCGGAGTAAGATGGAGTGTATAAGAAATAAAATGGAGAGGAAAAAAAAACATTTGACTTCAGACTGTTGGCTAGTATGTGTGTCCAATTCACATGATTTAAATGCCATTTTTTTAAGACTTAATTTGTACTTTAAAGACATGTTAATCAGTATTAATCAGTATTGGTGCACAGCAAAGCCTTGACTTTAGTCCTGAGTCAAGTGAGGGTATCCTGAGACCAGGCTAAACTGTTATACACAACTAAGGTCAGAGGTTGAATGGTGCTGATTTTATGAGCTATACACTGGATGGCACTCACTCACAGTTTCAGCATATCACTGTATGTCAGAACCATCCTTGAGGCTGTCAATACCAGCTGTCTTACTCACTGGAGGAATGTATGGATTAACTCCCATGCACACTCAAACAGGAAAAAAGATTTTGGCTGGAGGTCCGCTGAATTTCACCCTCTTGACATTTCCCAAGGAGAATTTTTTGTCAAGTTGAAAAATGCTCATCTGTTAACACTAAAGCCGTAGGTCATTAATGTGCATGTGGCGTGTACAATGGGAAGCGTTGTTTGTTAAAACCTCCCGTATTTTCCAGTGTCAGTTCTTGTTCATCCTTGCCAGCCCTGGCCTTTCTCCTTGAGGACCGCTCCATTACCCTCGATCACAAAATGGCATCCTCATCCCAGACTGCCGCGATTCCTGGTGCAATTCGGGATAACAAGCCGTCCTTCACCAAGGACTGCTGCAGCCGTTCAGTTCAATCAATCAATCAATCAATCAATCAATCAATCATTTTATTTGTCCCAAAGGGGAAATCTGCCACAAGGTCAGGGTAAAATTGACAAAATAAATACTCACAACACTATACAACATAGGCCTACATACAAAGTATGCACAACAACACACAATAAAGAGATGCATTCCATTAAATAAATTAATGCATAGATAAGTCCTACATCATGCTATTGCTACGTCCAAAATTCAGTTGCAGAAGAATGCTGTGTTATAAGCAAATATGAAAAATAGGAATGCATAGACTGTACTCACATAATTATTTAAGAGTAAGTTGATAGTGGACAGGGTAAAAGAAATATTGACCTAGTGAGACTGAAGGAGTCCTAAACCACTCATCTGAGGGCGTAAAGGAGTCAAGATATAACATTTAATAGTTATATAAATAGAGTAGTTATCCAGAGCTCCCTCTTCTTCCTCTACAATGTCTGAAATATCTATCTATTTCTCACTTAACGCTGTATGCTACCAGTTGGTTGAACAGGGCAGATTGTCTTGACTGTACGCCTGCAGCTGTCTTATTGCTGGTGTCCCAGTGTGTGACCCCCAGATCCCTTCAGCTCAAACACAAAGCTTCAGCTTGTCTTGTCTATGAAGCACTTGTCCATGCTCCACCAATTCTGATCTTACATCCAAGGGGGTACAGGTGTGTGGTGCCCCACATAAAGCACAAAAATCTCTGCTCCAAGGAACTGTAGTTTTTACCCTCCTACCTCCCAATCTGTTATCAATAATTACAGTCTAAAATATTCCGTTTCACCATCGCTGGTCTACCCTGGCCCCCCAGTGGTAGAAGTACCAACAACACTCACAATTTTGTTTATATTTACATATCAGTCATTTTGCCGACACTGTTTTATTCATAGTAAGTGCTGTAGGTGAAGTTCTGAAGTGTTTTTTTTATATGTTGAGGATAGAGGGAGAAGGAAAGAGTGGTTCATTAGGAAGGCAAAAACACAGTCTGAACATAGGGGTTTCCAGCATGCGGCAAAGTATAGGGAGGGATTCAACCATTCTTCGCGCCCGGGAAGGGCCTTCCACCACTGAGTAACCAAAATGGAAAACAGGCAAGATTGTGCTGAACCATCACCTGTCCCCACAGCCATATGCGTGAACCATGTGGTATACATTCACCAATGGGTGAGCATAAACAACCCCTGAAAGCGTCTTCTGTTCGCTGTGACACATAGGTTGAGGTAGACATGTTTTTCTGAAGTGTCATAAAAATGGTCAGTTCAAAAATCGTATTTGAATTTTTTGGTGAAATTGAACAAATTTCTTTAGTTTTCTTCTTTCCTCTTCTTTAGTTTTCTTCATTTAAATTGAATTACAGCATTAGTCTCATTATTTAATTGGCACCCCTCGTATGTCTTTCTGGGGTGCGGTTTGGTACAATAGCCTGGATCAAAGGTGGAGTCGTCCTCCTGGCATCCTGGAAAACCACAGCTTGTGCTATCCAGCTTCTGTGAATATAACTTTTCTAGCCTGCAAGCTGTCTATATGAAATTTACACTTCAACTAGATCAATAGCTTACCAGACAGCCTTTTTTCAGTTGTGAGAAATTTACAGAAACAATGCACTAGTAATGACTACAATGCGGCAAGCCCTAAGCAATAAAAAAACGATGAAGGTAGACTGAAGTTGTAGTCTAACTGTAATAGTAAATGGCCCAAAAAATCATCCAGCATACACATTTATGATTCAGTCCGTCTTCATGTGGGCATCAAACTGCATCCAGAGTACATCAGAAATAGTGGGAGAACGTGACAGGTCACAGCTATATTAGCCATCTTGTGAAATGAAGACGTCATCTCACAATGCAGGCAAAGGTTCTGGATTTTGTATCTGCCTCTGCCAGCCCCAAAAGTATTGTATTACACACAGAGAGCCTCGGGGACAAAAACCGTTTGCTAAAGTATTTAATAAAAATTAGCAGTGAAATAAAAATGTGAGATATTCCTCCAGTGTTCTCTTTCCATCTACAGGCTGCTCTGCTGTCATTAGCATTCAGCCTACACTCCTCCATGATGGCTGATAGTTTATCTGGTCCTCTGGTCCCATGTCTCTGCCTACACAAATGCCCCCTTTCTTTTTTGTCTCCTGGCTAAATAAATGTCAAGTATTCAATTTGAATGCAGCAATATCCAAGTTTATTACAGTGTCATTGTTTTATTATGGCTTCAATAAAGAAATCTCAATGTCATCCACCCCTCCACCAGAGGAACCCTGATTCAGTTTGTGAAATATTGTAAAAAGAGTTGGCTGTCAGAATTTGAATCATGTACAAAAGCACAGAGGGGTTTGATTTACGTGTTTATTTTTAGTTGTTTGTATTACGGCTGGCTCTCTCATCTTCAGTAACCGAGGCAGCTGATTACTTAAAGCATAAATCTCCTAATTACGTTTCCTCTGCACTTTCTTGTTGAAATGAAAGCATTAACAAATGGAAGGAAAAATTTCAAAGCAACTCAACCATGGCAGTTAAGATCTGGAAAGTACAATTTGAAAGTGATTGATTGAGAGGTAGTAGAGTATTGAGAGTACATGTGAAATAGATGGCCCTGCTGAAAAGAGACTTAAAATAGATGTTTCTCCTCAGAAAACAAAGAAAAGTTATGGTAAGCATGTTTTTCTTTGTTTGTTTCAATCCATTAATGCTGACCTTTAAGGTTCAGATTGATCCCTTAAAATAAGGTTGACATGATTGACGACAGAAAATCTTCGACAGCCTGAGGTAAATCGAAACAAAACTTTTCCCCTGTGTTTTCCCTCTCTTTGAATCTAAACTAATCACACATACACAGACACACCAGACATACACACACACACACACACACACACACACACACACACACACACACACACACACACACACACACACACACACACACACACACACACACACAGATGAGCCTGGGGCTGACACTGCCTGGAGTCCACAACATGTTGAATGTCAGAGTCTAACCATACGATATGCAGGTGGGCTGAATCCTCTACCTTACCTTACTGATGTGCAAAACACTGGTGCAATGAGACGCATTCATTTTAGAGATTTGGAAAGGTCCCCAGGCAATTTTGTTCATAGTTTAACATACACAAAGTGTTGCTTAATGAAATTAATTTTTGGTAGAGAGAACATTTTCTGCTTCACAAAAACTGCTGAAGTAAGACCACCTGAGGAAGTGCAGGTGGGTGGCATTGAGAATTGCTGGGCTGTCAAAATATGCTGAAAGCACTGAAGACAATTCAGAGCACTCTATTCTCAACTGAGCAAAAGCAGTTTTTTATATCAATGTGTACATTCAAGTCAACAGAAAAAAATGTGACTTATTTAGTGAAATAAATAAATAAATAAAACCACTTGCATGCTGAGGGATTTTAGGTTTGTGCCAAATATAAAAAAAAATGAGACATTAAAATAACTCTTAACTTGCTCAGTGGTGTCAAGCTAGTTTGTTTAGTCTCCAGCATTCAGTCATGTGCTTCAGTCACCTCAATCAAAACTGCGCAGATACGAGTTCAGGATGTCATTTCTGAGTCCTGATATGCACAGGCATGGTGCAGATAGAAAGGCCGTCTGTTCTCACTGCGGGTTCAACATGCCCACAGCTATTCCACTGGGGGGAAAAGAAAACAGAAAGACTGAGGCCACTATTTATAAAGTGCAAGCTTGCAGAAAAATGCTTCAGCGGCATACTGCTGCAGACGCATCTGTAAGCTCACAAATGGATTTTTATTTCAATCAGGATTTCAATAAGCATCCAGAACCATGGAGATACAAACCTGACTGTGGCTTCACAAAGGAGTCTTCCTCTAAATGCCAACAAAACGACCACAACAACAACGATAATAACAACATAATCTTATCTCTTTGTCTTCTTCAGAGATATGAAGTTGTAGATATATGGCAGCATAATGAGGCAATATCATGGAAATACACTACTGTTATTAAAAAAATCAGGTATCTCACCAGTCTCACTTCTGAACAGGGTACTCTGTCCTATCCAGTCCTGCTTTCTAAGCCTCCATGACCGTAAATAGTGAATGCCAGTGAAAAGAAGGTAGTCCAGTTTAATAGCCCCTGGGCAAATGTTTATGGCTGTCTGCAGTTTCCCCACTATAATATAAACAGCATTATACAGGCTAGGAAACTGGAGGCTGTGTGTGACAGATATGAGCTATCAGTCCAGCATTTTCATATTTCTGTGTAATTAAAAGTCAGGCTCGAGACTATGATAATGTTAACTCACACACAGCACACAATTATAATAATTAAAGTTCCCTCATTTATCGATTTAATTACAACTCTCTGCATTTCCATGCTAATGACAAACCCATTTGTCATGAGAATATGTTAAGGGTAACACTTTTTAAAGGACTCCAGTTGACACTCCTCTCACATTTTGGTTATATAATTGAGAACTAAAACATATCTTAACTGATTTGATTCAACTTGTATATATAGTTTCACATCCTTTGTCTATATTTATAAGAGATAAATACAGATACATATAAATTGATAAGTACATAATTGATAATGTACATACACATACACACTTACACATATACCCACACTGACACTAAATGAGTCAGAGCAGAGGTCAAAGCACTTAACAGTGCCTATTTGCCAGAGCAGAGTTTGCCCTGGTAATTTTATGGGGTACATGCCTTGCAGCACCCAAAGCAGGTTTACCAGGTATCATTCTGAACAGGTGGAACTCCCTTTGCTGAACAGAGTAGAGATGCTACCTTCTACTGACAGAGTCCCATTGACGATGTGAGCCAGCTACACCTCCCACAGACTTATGGGACACTATCATATAACCAATAAGCAGCCAGGTTCTGAAACTAACTAGCAGTGGCCATATAACTAGCCGCAGTTACAGAAACATGAATTAAAAATGGCAACATAATGTAAAGCACAAAAAATATTCAGTGCTACAACACACACATACACAGGTACATACATGCATACACAGAGATAGGTTTGGAGATAAATAAGTTCATTTCCCTCAGAGAGGAAAATAATTTCCACATTCAGTTAATAATCACAATATACAGATATATACACTGAAGCATACATTACATATCAGTCACAAACATTCAACAGTCACTCTCAATCAGTCGGTTGATATTATAAAATATTAAAGCCTGCCATGAATAAGGAATTATAAGTTTAATTGTTTGATTTTAATGTATTTGTTGGTCCCAAAGACCATTAATTTAATGAAGTAATTTAACCTATGTCAATTTACTATTAACTAGGAGGATTACATTTACTATCCAAGACCACTATTAAATTGCTTATTCTTTCCACACTTGGCATTTAATACTGTATAGTTATATTGTTATTGCCTGTCATGGTTTAACTCCATAAGATTATCACATAAAGATCAAGTTTAAGTGTGAACAGGAAATCTTTGACGATGCATTGTGCATTATAAACCCCCCAATATTTACTATCTTTTGAGAAAATATTTTCTTCACAAGGATGCTCATGATAATGCTATTTATGAACATTAATTTCAAGTCTCCAGAACAAAATGCTGGTCAAATGCCAGGAATCAACATTACTTGCTTTTCCATTTTGGTAAAAACATCAGTTGAAAACATCCATTTCAGCTGAGTAACACATTCCAGGGTAACACTATCAGCCCCTAATAACTTACAGTAACTTGGCTTTTCTACAATACACAGAATGATGAGAAGATGTTAAGCTATTAAGCTTGTCTGTTACCAATAAACATGCTTCATCTGATTCGGGTCATAATGTATCACAATCTCCATTAGGTTATTAAGTGAAATGCTTTTCCCATGCAATTAGCAGGAGCCCTGACTGTTTCACGAGCCTCCTGGTTCATAGATTACGGTAAGGACATTTTAATGAGGGCAGACAAGTGCTCATTTCCATGGATATCCCCATTTCCCTTGTACACGCTTTGCTTCGAGTCGCTAAATTACCTTCTATAGCATGAGCCTTCCTGTGGTGACACCGAAAGCATCCAAATGCCAGGATCGGCCAGCTCATTTACCTGGCTTCACCGCTGCCTCATTGGCTGTTTTGTTTCTCTGGCTGGCGCCCAGAAACCTTGGTGGTGGCTGAGAGCGTAAACAATGGGCAGCCATGTATGCGCTATACCTGGGAGTTTATGTCCTGGTTTCAAGATTGTGCAGAAACAGTGGTCAAATGTTTGTGGGCGTTAAAAGGAGTACTGCTTTATTGCTCTCATTCTGCTCGAGTCCTTGTCCTGGAGGATTTGAGGGCAGATGGCTCCACTCTTGTCTTGCCCCTGGCTGGGATTATTTTTTTTTCCCTAAAGATGATGGAATTGATACAGAGAAGCATAATCCTTTTCAGCTGAGAAAAAAAAATGCAGCAAGAAACTTATTTTTGTAACATTTTGTAACATTTTTGTACTGAATCTGGGAAGTATATTATTATGTAAACAGAAATACTGTAATCTATTAAACTGTACATGCAGAATATGCATCATTATGTTTTACCAGCTTCGCCATTAATATTCTTATAACTCAATCATCCCAATAATAAACTGAGAGAAGCTACAAAAAGGCCTGCTGAGAGTAAACGTATTACAAAATCAGTGTGCTCTGAAGATTTTTTATCAAAAAAAAATCAAATCAAGTCAAAACTTTTTTTTCTCCTTACTGTTTCCCTACTTTGGCTTGCTGTATATTAAAGGGTTCTGATGAAATAATCTTGTTTCAGAGGTAACGTTTACTGTAGCCCGAAGTGTTTTATACTCACTGAAAAGTGAAAATATTAACTGAAAAGTAAATTAATTTTGTGCCCACAGTAGAAAGCAAGATGGCGTCATTTCCAATAAAGAGGGACAGATAACTGGAACAGAGGAGCTTTGATGATAACTTCATAATATTGCTTAATTGCACAGATAAGATATGAAGGATTTGATTGGTGAAAAGAACACGTTTTAAAGAATATTTTATCATCCCTAATAAAATGTAACATACCCAAAGAAAATTACATTTTAATTTAAAGTTTGTTTAAAATGAATTGCATATGGCCTTAAAGAGACCAACCTTTGAATGTAGCCCTATAACGATATGTGATATCCAAATATGACTGTACACAATATATACAGCCACAGTAAAAAGAGAGTGTAGAACCAGCAGTTCCCCTCCAAATGCCCAGTACCCTGCGTATATAGCATGTCAACCCACACCCTTTATTACACCCATAAACCCCTCTGTCATCTGCAAAATCCTCACAGGCCGGCCCATATAAGCCGTGCCTTGTTATAGATAACCTTGGAAAAGCTAACTGCGGCATGGCGGTGTCAGCCTCCATAGTGTGCAGTGTCAGAGCGCTCGACCAGCTTCCAATGATATTAAAAGTTTGAAGCCTTCAAATTCCCAATAAACTGCTTTCTCTGAGATGCTATGGAATACTCTTTTTTATGTGTGTTTTTTTTATCTCCATACACTCACTTGATGCTGTTCTTGTTTTAATGCCTCTATAAAACACACTTTTAATATATTATTGCATAATTCATTTGCATGATTCCTTTGCTACATCAGGTCCCACACTACATCAGGTCACTGCATTTTATGTAACTATAATATGTCTTAGTTGTATGTATTGTTTTTTTTACAGTCATGAGAATTCCCTCTTTGTTGGGAACTATGAGACTCTGAATGATGGAAGACAGGAATGCATGAGTGTCGGAGGAATCGGAAATTTCATCAATAGGAATGTTAGAATATATCCTCAAAAGAATTTAAGATAATCTTAGCTGCTCACTCCAACATTACCCCACATACCACACACACACAGACGCACATACATACATACGCTGGCACACATGCGCACACACACATATACACACACAGCCACCTCACCAGGTCCTCTCCTGTATCCCAGTGGTCAGGGCTCCATGTAAGAACACAGAGAGGGGCCAGCACAGACCCTTCCCAAAGCTCCTCTCTACAGTGGGGTTTCAGGGCTGCGCTCAGAGGTCAAACGGAGCATGTGTGTGCAGGTACAGACCTGTCAGCTCCATGCCTGCAGGCTCACCCCGGTGCTCACCCAACGCTTGGCCAGGCTAAGTGGAAACACCTCATCGAAGGTGACGGCGAAGGTGACACCAGGTGATACCAGAGCGGTTGACCTGTCAGTACGACCCCGCGCTATGCCAGCCTGCACCTGCTCCAACTTCTCCTCAAACTCAAACTGAGCTCTGCCCCCATCACCCCGGTGCTACACCTCTGCCAAACACCTCCCGCACCCCCCACCTCCAACCTCACAAACCTCCGCCGCTACCCCCTCCACCACCTCGCCCAAAAGCGCAGCGATCTGACAACGCCCTGGGCCGAGTCCCCGCTGCCAGCGCATCTGTCAAAAATGCAGCGGAAACAGCTTTTTCCCCTATTGCTCATTTCAACGGTGCCACTGAAATGATACCAAAACCATGCGTTATAAATGAAATGCAATCAAAGTTTCAAGTTTACAGTGAAAATCATCATTGCATGGCATGTAAGTGTATGAAATGAGGGTCAAATTAAATGCGCATCAAGATCAGAATAAACAAATAAACCCATCTTTAAAGGTCTGAGTATCTTAAAAAAATGTTCACTGACGAAAGAGTTTAAACACTCATAGAGTTTTGGCAATTAGACCTGTCTGGAGGGGGTCACATCCTTCAGACTCAGCGTCCAGAAAACTTCTTGTCCCATTACAGAGCATAATGGGAAAAAAGTGAAATAATAGAGAAAGACAAAAAGAAAAAAAAAACAGAAAAATGGCAGCAATCAGCGGTGATTATTCAGGCAGTGAGTACTCAGGCGGGTCAGTGGCCACGTTTGGCCCATTTTTTTTTTTTATTAACTTTAATTAAATTTGGAATTAAAACGTTTCAGTCTCTTGCACCAGCCTGGCGGTTCCTCAGTTCCGGGCTCTGATGGAGTGCTTTATCCCGGCAGCTCATCAGCGTATGTGATTACATTGCTAACATCATGGTACCTTTCTCTCCATCGGGGGCCTTCGGGGGGGTCTGACACAATATGCAATATTCATCCTATTATAAACAATTTATTTGCAGCCTCTCTTTAAATCAATTACTCCTCCCCCGTGGTACTGCACATTAGTACCCAATTAAATTACTGATAAGAAGTCACATGAGAAAGAAAATGATAAAAAAAAAACTGACTAAGAGCCCGCTCATTACAAACAGATTGATATGAACAGCCCATTTGTCATCGCCCTTTTTGGCATGTATACCTTAGCAAAACAATAAGAACCCTTCTGAGGAAACAGATTGCATAACTCAGGTTGTGTATACTTTGCATTATCATGATTGTAGATTTATCATAAGCCAGAATTACAGTATTGTATTGTATTATGATATATGTTATACATGATGTCAATTTACAATCATCTGGTTCAAGGGGGATACATATTCCTTTCAGGCCATATTGCATCTTTTAGGTAAAAATGAAACACATATGGAAAAGTCCAGCCACACTGTACGCCCCCTCATCATTCAATCACGCAAGGGCATCATTTTTCCCCAAGAGTTATGAAAAATGTTCATGCATGTCTCAGAGCTGAATCAATTGCGGCGTTCTGCATTCGTATGGGGAGGTGATAACATCAGATATGACAGACAGCCGGTAAAGCACAGTGTATTATTAACTTACAGGCATGCGATGCATGTGAAACACGTCTGCTTCCAGTTGGCATGCCTTTGCTGATAAATCACTGCATACGCTAATCAAAATTACATATGACTACAGACAAGCGGTAGTTTTTTTTTTCTTTTTAATTGTGATAAATACAGCAATTAGCACTGTCTAGCTCGGAAATCATTACAATTAGAGCATGTCACGGATAGCATTGTAGCTTCAGTCATTTATGTACACTGAATGCTGGAAATGAACTGGAATTGCAGCACAGATAGACTGACAGCTGTGACAAACAGAAGCGCTGTACTAAACATGAACCTCCTTATGGACCTGAAAATTTTGAAACAACAGTTTGAAAAAGTTGAAAATATATTTTTACAAACTATGTGTTGCACAGTTATGTGCATGATGAAGTAAACCACAACAGGGCGATGTGAAGGCGTCCTGAGGAAATGCCATCCATATCTGAAAGTACACATGAAGAGAAATCAAAACACACACATTTAAAGTTTCAAGTGTTTCACTGAAAACCTCTATTCTGTTTTCCCCGAAATGTGGGTCACACCCTCACTCAGGAGCCGAATGTGTGGGCAGCCCAAGCCGACTGCTACCTGGCAGCAGCGAAGCACCATTTACTACAAAAGGGTAGAGAAAAATCAAATATTGATTTTTGCGAAAAAATGAAATAAAGAAATAAAAAAGACGAAATTTCCTCACCCCTGTCCAAGATGAAATTGGCACCAGCAGTCAAAGAACAGAAAATAGGAGCTGTGATACAACTGTGCAGGGATTTTGCAAAGAGTAAAACAGACTCACTAACACTGAGCCAAATCTAGGCTTTCAGCTTCTCTTGAGCACTTTACAACCAACCCTTCAACGCACATTGCACTGTAGGTTTACTGGTATGAAGTATTGCCACAGATCCTGAGCTTGAATTATCTTTCAAACATTGCCTTGTTTGAAATGATCAAAATGCTCTTGTCCCCACAGCCAGCGTAGTCATTGGTCCAAATAACTAAGTCACTGATACCATTTGGTTGCACTTTCCATTTTAGGATCAATAAAACTTTTTATTATTTATTTTATTTTTGTTTATGCTGGTATTTCCTTCATCCTCTGTTCATACTTAAGTAATTCAGTCATTTACTAAGTTATTCCTTTCGTTTTTCACTGGATCTACATGAAGTGAAACAAGTTATTTCCTGTTGGTTATATTCTGTGCTTTAACACAGAGTTTCCTGCATATGACTGAATGAATAATCAAACCGATTAGGGTCGCATTCATTGTTTGAGATGAAACCTAGCACACGCACAGTGCTCTCTGACACTTAGTTTGAGACCCCTGGTTTATTAAAAAAAAACCGGTAAATCCTGGGGCAAGATTATCAGAAAGCAAAGATTACACATAGGCAAAAAGCCTCTTATAGAACCAGCACAAATTACATTACAATCGATTTTCCCTTAGTCTTTAATATGTGGCTCCTGGGCCTCTGGTAGATCTGTGTGGGTAGTGTAATTTAATAGGCATGGAACCAAGCTTGTAATTCCTTTATAATTGCTGTGTAATTACACCATTATTCAGGTGCCCTCATGTTTGCACAGACTGATGAAATTCAAACTTTGCCTTCCAAATATAGCAGACTGAGGGATCCCTCCCAGGTTAAACTGATTATTCTGAAGATGGTGCTTACAGACAGATTACCTGCGCACTTTTTTAGAAGTGTTTCTTCCACATGCCTACCGTATTTATATTTAAACGAACATCAGGCTCTGGACTTTAATTATAGCCCTCTATTCTTAACCAAAAAACTCCTTCAAATTTACCTGACTTTATTTTCAAATTATGGTATTTACATTGTTATAATATTTTTATTAGCTGTGCTTTATTTGGTACGTTCTATTTAACATCACTTCACAACTTCAGAGCATGAATTTGAGTGCTAAAGATATAATTAATATCACAATGTCATTACTGTAGAATGAATACTCTGCTAAAACACAGATTCAGTCAGATCGAACCCTTTAGTTCGATGCATTCCTACAGAGCGGTAATGTGATTTTGTGCGATGGATCCCTTTGGGCAGAATACAAATTCGTGAATCCAGCGTGATTCAGAGCTACATGGCTGCCTCAAACCGACCCAGGGGCAAACTGCGGAATAACCAAACACTTCCACTGCAGAGTTTATATAAGCCTTCACAGCATCAGGGGTGCTAAATTACCACTTGACCCAGGTGAGTGAGATGATGATGAGGACTACATTGTTGGCGAAAGAGCGTGAGCACGCTAAGGGCAGGAGGGCACATTTGTGGGGCCCACTCATCTTGGGGGTGTGGCGAACCAAAATGAACTGGCCCTGCTTTGACAGACTGGATTAGCGACTTCTCAAGGAGTGGACGCCTGCAGGAAATTGCTTCCACACAGTACAGACGTCCAAAGACATTAAGGCTCCATAATGAACGATGCTGGAGAGAGTGTAGCGATCTGGTATCGATCTTCTTTATGAGATGCATTTAAAGTGAATTCAGATCATTGAATAATGCATGTCTCCATTGAAACCATTCTCTTTATATATTTTCAAAGTTAATTAGATAGTTAATTGCTATAAATAGTAAATAAAGCAATAAATTTAAAGAAAATGTCATTAAAAAAGGTTATCACATACAAGTCCGATGTGATTGTAAATGCATATTCCATGGCCTACTGTCATAACAATAACTTCTTATTAAAAGTTTATATCACCCCATATTTTGCTTTCATGTCACACTTATTTTCATAAAGCCTACATATATTTTTGTCATTTAAATGGTAAGCAATTTGAGATTCATAAACACAATATCCAGTAGTCTGCAAAGTTCTGGAAAGATTTATTAGAGCTGAGACATGAAACTCAGTCACTTTAAGTAAGTGAGGTTCACACTCATTAGCAATGTATTGAGAAACCACCCTAAACTCTTTATTTTTAACCTCAGATTAATTTGTATTTGGCATGTGTGCTTGGCAGAGGCCTGAGAGTTCTACCTCAGAAGATTTATTTACATTTCAAAATGCATAGTGAAGATGAGAATTCATCTCAGGCAGTTAACCATATTTAAAAATCATAAATATTTATGAATGGCTCCAGTCCTGGGTTACAGTCAGCTGATTTGAGCACTCTTACCTGCAGCGTGGTTTTATAATAATCCATCATTATGTCTTCAGTTTTTTCCCCTAAATATTGAAATGGTTTGTGAAATATGGAAACTGATGCAGAAACTACATTAAAGCACAGCAGGTTACTATGGTACCAGAGGAAAAGGCCAAGGCCAACCTTCATAAATAATATTCACCCTGTCAGGTCGTGCGACTGAAAAATGCTGTAAATATGTATATTGATACTGTCTGGTTTTCTATGACATTCTTTGTTTAACAGAATACAGTGTAATTGCCTCGTACTGGTAAGTGCATTCAGCTATGTGTTTTGCATTGCTTTTGCCTGGTCCCGATGTGACTTCCAAGAAGAACTTTGGTGATACAACAACTGGCCAATCCTCACAAGGGGTCAGTAGTGGGTAAGCTGGCTAGTTCAGGTGATCTCATTGCTCTCTAGCGCCCACTCCTGGTCAGCTAGGCACCTGCTGATGCAGAAACCAAGTATATGATAACTTTGTCATCCTCTGATGACATGGGCAGTATGTAAATGGCGGTGCGTCTGCAGAGTGCGTAAGTGAGAGCTCGTTTCCATGTCCATCAGAGGAATTACATGTCATATCTGCTTCCCTCTGAGTGGGATATGGCTGCTGTGGGAGGCTTAACAGTTTGGCTGCATACATAAGGGGAGAAAATCCAAAAACACAGAATAAAAGAAACATTAAAATGAAAAAAGCCTTTTAGTAGTCAGGCACAACTTTTCACATAGGTACAACTCAAAAAAAAAAAAATCTGACAAAATCCGTGATAACAAAGTTTTGATTCTGCATTATGTTATTACAAATTACTTTTTTGTTCATGCCATTCTCATTTAAGATGGCAAAAGTAATCTTATGTGTGAAATAATTGCTGCATAGAAATGCCTTTCAGCAATTAAACTGAATGTTCTCTTTTTTAATACCCCGTAGAAGTACAAATTAAATCTTTTGAGGAACAGCATGAAAGAGCCCCGATATAATAACGTCCCTAAATCCGAGGTGTCAAAGTTATCAAATCACGATTCATTAAGAGATTATGGGGGTGACATGATTATGTGACCTGTGAAAATACCCGCATGTTAAGGCTGTCCTTCCCTTCTGCTCTATCGCCAGCCCTTAGGAGTTCAGCGAAAAGCTACAGTTTTGAAATTTAATTGCTTTTGTTGACCCTTAATCTCCGTTATTGCTTTTAATGATTTCCTTCTGACGTATTAGCTTTTGATTAAAAGAGTTAGCTCATTGCAGCTCCCAGGGACAGAGGTTCCAGGCATGACATATGGGTAGTGTTGTTCTGCGGTTTAAGAGTTGAGAAAGTTTATTTTCTTTGAAACTGCACACGCAGACAGCCAGGAAGATGACACCGTATGAATAAATCACCACCCATAGAAACAGTGAGCTACTCACACTTCACACACCAAATCACACTAGACATCGTGGTATTGGGGGAGAGGGGTGCCAAATCCATGCTAAAAATGTCCTGATCCAAGGAATGGCATAGACAGGGACAGGCTGAGTGCACTTAGAGACTGAGGTTTAAATGAGCTTTCATGAACCCTGATAGGGCGCAGCAGTACTCAGCTGTCTATCATTAGCTTGTTTGAACCAATCAAAAATGTTGTTTTTTTCTTGTCACAGCCAATAATGTCAACGATCCAGATCACTGAGTCAATGGTATTACATGGTAGCTCCTCTCATGTTTGGTTCAAAGAAGCTCCGCTCCCCCAGCACTAGTTGCACAGCCAGCTTCTCAATGAAAACCTCGTCCAGCATTGCAGCCTGTGTCTTTATAAAGGGCCTAATTAAGGCTCAGGGCAACATTCATGGCTTACTGCTGATCAGACCAAGGTGAGCCTGCCTGTGTGTCAGACTGCTGCTGTCCAAGGTCCTGTAGGCTTCCTGGGCTGCGGGAGAGAACAGAAACTACTGACAGCAGCAAAGAAGAGGGGCTGCCATATCCTCTATTCCTTCCTCCACTGCTCTCAGAGTCTCAACACATACTACATCACACTAAAATACCATGGGTCAATTATAAGAGATGCATGACATATCCACTGCAATGCTCCGCTATTACATTATTGTGTTAGCTGATTTCACTAATTAGTTCCCCTCCTGGCTGAAGAATTATGCTAATTAGAATCAGCTGGTTTAGTGCATGGGTGGAACAAAAATATGGTAGTTCTATTACCGTCTGAACTTGGGGTTTTCCACTTCTGTCTAATTGTAGGATCAAGTTTAGTACCAACAGAACTGCATTGGTTATAAGCAAAAAAATTAGAAGCTGTGGGGAAAATTAGTTCCTACCATGGGTTATATTTGAAGACTGCTATCTTTTAATGATCCAAACTCATGGCAAAAAAGCAAAACAGAGCTTTTTACTTTACGTAACTGCTGCCGTGTTCATCTGAAAACTCCAAAGCTTCAAGGTCACACAAGTAGAAAGCAACAGTTGTGTAAATACAATGGTCACAGTACATTCCAAACTGCATCACCACTTACGACTGTCAGAATAAAGCTGCAGCTCTTATATCACACAGAAGAGTCCTACAACAGATGTATGGCCATACAGACCGAAGGGAAAAATAATATAACAGTTTTTAATGTTTTTTCACATAACAAAGATTCAAACATAATAGGATACAGATTTATTTTCCTTTTCTCTTTCTGTAATGTCCTGGCTATGCCTGCTGTGGCTTGAAGATGGATTTTAACTTCATCCCCAGCTCTCAGTGTTAGCAGACTGGCATACAGTCCATTGTACTTCATAACATTTTATATCAGCCATCAGTCAACTAAAGGCCATCCCCATTCCAGTTCACTCTATGTCAAGACCAGTTATACTTGCGCAGTACATGAGCTGTGGAGGAACTAAGAGTGCACTTTGGACAGAAGAGTATGAACTCTGAGGGGTGAAAACATGTTTTTGAGGCTCTCCGAAACGACATGCTGCTGGCAAGCTGACAGGTGTTTACCTGCCAATGTTCACCGTCATTCCAAACACGCTACAGTGAAGGAAATATGGGAAAGGCCAGAAATAACATCAGTCCTGCTTGCACATTTATTTGGCAGCAAGGATATTAAAAATTAAAATGACAGCACTGACCTTCTGTGACCCTTTAAGAACCTCCTACAGACGTGTCATGTTATAGCTTCAGCAAGAATAAATAGTATTGATTTGCTACCCTGTCTCTTCCAAGACATATACATGGAGACACACATGCATGTACATATCTGCACATACACACACTCAAAAAAATATGTCCACGCATTCAAACACATTTGCCTCACTTGGGTATTGCGTAGATTTAGGAATATCTGAATGAGGAAAACAGGTGACAGCTTGAGAGAAGAGGAACTGGAGTTGTTTTTTTTCCCTACCCCTTGCTCCCTGAAGTAAAGTCTCACACGCCAATCAACAGTGGTCCTTCGTGGGTTTTGTTTCAAACAGCATCCATTTTGTTCCTTATAAGCAGTGCTTGTCATTCAACACAATATGCATGTTCTCATGCTAACAGCACATGAAGGAGAACCTGAATAAATTAGGACTCACTTTTGCTCTGCAAAAACCTCAAGTCATTTTCTGTTATCGCCTAAAACTTAACAAAATGACATTGTTTTTACTTGCAATGACAACTGTCCATTTGGCAATTTTCATGAGGGCATCAAGATAAACATCCAAAATGGTGCTTAAATGAGACGTCTTTGTTGGTGCTGTTTTTCCTTAATTTATTTATGATTTCAAAGGAACTGTCAAACCAAATTACACTTGTTGTTTTAATATTAATTGTGAGATAAATAAACTATCAATGATTTAGACAACTGGGGTCTGCATCTTCATTGCCAAGGAGATAACTGTCTCCCAAGACCCGTCTGCCTGTCCTGAATTATTATGGGATGTGTTCTGCAAGTTTATTTACTAAGTTGGAACAAAACTACTTTGGACAACATTCAACATTCCCTCTCACTGAATAATGGGTGTTTAACAGAAGACTCAGAAGGGAAAAAAAGAAAACCACTTAAAAAAACCTCATTTGCTATTACAATCAGATTTCTGTTCAGGAATGAAAACCCCCACATACCTCTGCCCTTATGTCAGCTGCTTTCAGTATCCCTCCCCCATTTTGATTTCCCATGCCAATATATTTATTTTTACATGCTTTTCCCTCCCTTTCTGGATTTCCCATTTGTATTCACAGCTCTCATTCTGCTAATTGCCTCAAACACCCTCGTCTCATGGGGAAAGCTGAGAGAAGTATGTGTCTTCAGCCACTGCTTGCCATTCGCATCCCAGTCCACACGCGTCAGAGGAAGACACTTTAAGTGCTGTTTTAAAAGGCATACTATGGACACCCAATTGACCAGCTGGGGGCGCTGGAGGATGCTGAGACACTGGATTCCCACCCAACCTCATCTCTTCCTCCTCCTCCCCAGCTGATGCTGTGGGAATCTGGGTGCGGAAACCTCACCCTCATGGCAAGGCGTGGTCCCAGCCAAACCCTATGGGTGTCCAAACCCCAGTTCAGGTGTAGCACATTTTTTCAAATGGAACATACAGCATTTCTTAATGAAATACAGGATAGGTAACACATTGCAATGCCACTTCAACATAATAATCAAAGTCATGACAGATAAAGAAGACACTGGTATCCTAAGGACATCGAGTACAGAACATCTGAGTGATCTATTCATACCTGTTATCCAGACACAATATAACCCTCCAGATTTACTGATATGATTGAATATGGTAGCTGAGCACTGTCACTTTGGTAATAGACATGGCCTTGTAACACATCAGCACTGTAACTGAGTAATGACAGAAGCGAAGTCACTCACCTACATTTGCCAAGAGAATGAAAGATGTTGAAAGAATGAATGAGGTGATGCCTGAATCAATAATGCATTACATAATACAAGTAGATTTGCAGCAATAAAAAAGATGGCTGACTTCCTGTTTTTTTTTTTCCAAAAATGACTAAGAGGTTTTCACCATCTTCACTACATTCTAAACAGTGTGAAAGCTAAGTTAA
The DNA here is from genome assembly GCA_022829145.1 of Albula goreensis. Taxonomy (NCBI): domain Eukaryota; kingdom Metazoa; phylum Chordata; class Actinopteri; order Albuliformes; family Albulidae; genus Albula; species Albula goreensis. The sequence continues at coordinate 64,337,374 of CM040741.1, read as the reverse complement.
AGTGGAATATTAAAAACATTAATGTTTTTTTTTGCAGAATAATTTGCATTTAAATTGTATGTTGCAAAACTTCAGCTTGAAAAAAGGATGAACTGAAAGCATCATGTGAAAATTCAAAAAAGAGACATACAGTATGCCTAGCACATACACAGACTTTCTCTTCTCTGTTAAGGGGAACGTCGATATTGGACAGACTTGCCTTTGATCTATCAGTGCCAATGCAGTCTTTATTTGACACACAGCACCTTAGACCATGCGTTTGTTTACTCCCTACAAAGTCAAGGGAAGCTTTGAGCTCCTTTCATTCTTGTCTCATACATATCTGCTGCCGATGCCAAGCAAGGATACACTATCAGAGAGCCAGACCGAACCAATGAAAATCAAGCTGGCAATTTCCTCCTGGCAAGCTTTCCAAAGGAAGAGACCTCCCTCAGCCTCTGAAGCAGGAAATAAAGGTGAAGGGCGGACATTTCACACGGATAACCCGAGGGATGTGTTCGAGTATTAAAGCTCTCTCTTTGAGGAAACGCATGTATGCTCTGATGCTGAAAAAAAAAAGATTGTGGAGTAAATGATGCATAATGGATGCACACTTTCAGAACACAGGAGTGGTTATCCAATCAGCTAACCCGCATGAATCACAAACAACACACATTCTTAGAATGAGGAAAAAGAGTTGTTATCCAATCAGCTAACCTGCATGAATCACAAACAGCACACATTCTTAGAATGAGGAAAAAGAGTGGTTATCCAATCAGCTAACCTGCATGAAACACAAACAGCACACATTCTTAGAATGAGGAAAAAGAGTTGTTATCCAATCAGCTAACCCGCATGAATCACAAACAACACACATTCTTAGAATGAGGAAAAAGAGTGGTTATCCAATCAGCTAACCTGCATGAAACACAAACAGCACACATTCTTAGAATGAGGAAAAAGAGTGGTTATCCAATCAGCTAACCCGCATGAATCACAAACAGCACACATTCTTAGAATGAGGAAAAAGAGTTGTTATCCAATCAGCTAACCTGCATGAAACACAAACAGCACACATTCTTAGAATGAGGAGCTTTTCCTCTTTTGACCCATACATCAAAGAGGACATCAAAGAGGCAGGATATGTTTTGTTTGCCACAGTGTATATAGTAGATAGACCGGAATATTTATGCCACACACACACACACACACACACACACACACACACACACACACACACACACACACACACACACACGTATCATACAACAACACTTCAGAGGTCATTTCATTTGAATTATGATATCACCACCTGGGAAAGAGATTAGCTTTCGAATAAACTTCACTGATGATCTTTTTCATTCATCAAGGAATTCCTGGATAGAAATTATGCAACACCAGAAGTGACAAGAAAACCCCTCTTAACATTATTGTTTCATCCATCTTCTGTCGCGTTTGGCCACAGGCGACTAGGCAATCTTGAGAGCCAAGCCATGTTCGACAGTCGTGGGGTTGTAAAAACTGCAGACGATATGTGCAAACAAACTCAAATCAAGGCCACGCACTTACACACACACACAGCATGGCCTTATAATAATTTCATCACAGCGAGGGGTGTGCACGTCCTTCCGAGGTTTAGCCATGCAACTTTAAACAGTTTTAAAGATTTAGGCCCATGCCAAGACATACCACATTAATGCTATGAATGATTAAAAACTTGTCCGCCACTGCTTGTGAGAATCTGTGTACTGGAATGCCGTCTCAACAGAGACTGTGATTTGAGAACCTGCCAGAGAGACATGAGAAAGGGAGAAAAAGAGAGCATGAAAAGGCTAGAGAAAAGGAGTGAGAGATTAGGCTGACGATGTGATTGGTTCTCATCCATTACATCGACTACCAGCGATTCACAACCCCTGGAACACAGGCCTGAGACAAACCTTGAGCTGTAAGTGTCCTGAAACATTCACACGTTTGCACATGTACTCATAAATATCAATACATTTCAGTTCTCTTCCAGCTTTATTGACGTAACCTTTAAACTAGATGATTCCACCAGTAACGACGGTGTAGGGAAGTGCAGACTCCAGAGATAAGAGGTCCTCATCGATTAACATTCATAATTAGCCTCAAATTGTTGTCTGCAATGGTATTCCACTTCAAGTGCAAAGTAAAACACTCTGTTCTCACCTATAACAACCTAAAGCGTCTACCCTAGTTCCAAGATCATTTTTTAAGGTTTAGATAACATATCTAACTCGTATTTGGTTTTCATTTATTTGGCTTTACCCTGACAGAACCTCTTTGCAACAACAGTGTTCCAGGACTGTTTCAGCAACATTTTCATTACAGCGCTGTATTTTAACCATACAACTAACCTATTTAGAACCTCCAATGTAATTCTTCTGGAAAAATACTTTGTCAGCTGGGTAGACATTTCTGTCTGTCAGAAAAGAGCAGATGAGATGTATTCAACAAAGTGACATCGTTTTACTTGCAATGACAACAGTCCAAGTGGCAACTTACATGATGGTATTGAGAGCCTCAAGATAAACATTTAAAAAATTTTACTTAAATAAAAAATTTTGTGGTTTCAAAGGAACTGTCAAACCAAAATATACTTGCTTTTTGAATATTAATTGTGAGATAAATAAACGATCAATGGTTTAGATACACGGGATCTGCATCTGTGTTGCCTGGGAAATAACTGTTTATCGAGACTCTTCCGCCCTCTCTGAATTATTATGGGTTGTATTCTGCAAGTTTATTTAGTTAGTTGGATAGGGAGTTGGGCTGGGGAAACTGTAGGAATGCTGGTCCGGATCTCATAGGAAGCAGCTCTCTTAAGCACACAAGGGCACGATGACAAGAACAGGCTATTTACCCTAAACAGGATCACCAAGTACCTCATATCTATACATCACATGGTCTTGAACACATGGACAGTCTCTGTCTCTGCTTCTTGACCTGGCAGCCTGCTCCAAACCTGAGCTGAGCATAAAACAGCATCTTTGTGTAGTGTGCTTAAATCTGAGTACTGCGTAATTTAAGTGTGTCAGATGTAACCCTCACAGCTTTCCCTGGCTGAGTTACCACAGTGGATATATGAAGCAGCGATGTATAAATTAGGCTATTCATATGCTTGCTCAGCTGTGTATTTTTGGTGCAGGAAAGATGTATGTTTTCCTCTTATTTCTAGTCTGAATTGAACCAGTTACTCAGCCCCACTTTGAACGCCTCTCACAGATTTAGAAACACGCAGCTACGATTCACAGCCACATCATAAGCATCTGACTTCGCTCCATGATCCACCCAAAGGCCCAGACAATGAAGATCTGAAAACAGAGATAATATCCTCTCCACAAAACTGATGTCAATGGGCTGTAGTTAAGCAAATACAGGTGAGGTCTCAGAATTTCACCTCTTTTTCCTGTGCTTAAAGTTTAAATGGAGACCTGTCTCAGTAGCAGGCAGGTAGCTGTCTATACCTCCAGAAAGCAACAAAGCTCAACGTGTGCTGAAACGTCACATGGAGAAGTGCCGCAGTGCAGTCACCTGTGCATTATTTAATAAACTTTGATTTCTTGTTTCTTTTTGAGTAAGTTTTTGTTGCTTTTTACAAACCATACACAGGTGTGCAGGGAATTATCTATTATATTGAATGACTTATCATATATTGAATGACACAGAGCAAAAACAAAAACACAAGTACGTTACATAAAACCCATTAGAGCTGCTGAAACATTGTTCTCAGTGCTTAAAAGTCCTTACTTCTGCCCTGCTCATTTTTGCTGTAGACCTCTTCATGGGAATTATAGCACGCATATGTGATTACAGTACTTTAAAATAGGCAAGGTCATGGGTAAACCATGACTGAGTAGAGTTTTTTTTTTCTTTTGTTTCTCCACTGCAGTGTGAAGGAGAGTAAAGTTAGCAAGGTTTGGGTTGGAGGCAGCAGGGGTTCAGATCTGTCCCTTTGCTAATGGCATGCTGACTGACAGTGCAGTCTCGACCTGGCACTGAAAGATGAGGGTGGTAGTGGAGGATTGAGTGGCACACTGTCTGTCACATAAACAGACATGTTTGATCTGCTCTGGTCTCCAGACACAACCAAACTAAGTGGCAGTGAGCCTCATCACTCATGACTTTTATACCTCTTTTCTTCACACTGTTGTTGTTTTTTTTTAATTCCATACTTTCATCCAAAGGGTATACATAACTGATGAAAACTTACCATTATCACTTTTGGAACACATAGAATATTAAATGACGCAATGTAGAGAGTTTCAGCGTGGTGTCAAACAGCAGCTAATCTCAAACCCAGTGTCACCCTCAGACAGTCAGATCCTGAGATCCCCTGAGACTCCGTCGCCCCGTCTGGAAGCTGCTCTTACTGTGGCAACAGCGGGCATGCCGGGGACGTTCTCGCTCAGACGCTGGTCAGACTGTCACTGGGTAGTCTGTAGTGATGTACTTGAAGCACACTGACTCTTGACATTCAACTGCTTGTATTTCAAGCCTTATTATTTGAAACCTTTCCACACAAAATATATTCCCCCGAAATATTACATTTAACGAAATAGAAAAAAACCCCCAAAGAAGCTTATGTGATAATTTAAAATCTAGTTTGATTGAATTGTGTAGGTCCTTAAAGAGACTGAGTGTGCCTTTTTTGGCAACACAAGGCTCATTTGATTGGCTCCCAGTGGCAGTTAAAAAAAGCCCCCATTTGTATTCACCTTTAGATTGCGTGTCTGAACCTATCTGAATCTCAAAACTAAAGGCTGAAAGTGTTGACTGTTTAGCTGTCATCAACATTACCAGCTATCGGTAACACGCCCACATTTGTTTCTTAGTCTCTTATGTTTTTACTGCATATTTGTAATTCTTCCTCCAAGGTCCAATAATTACAGCAGAACACCATTTATTATGCACATGTACATAAGCTATTTTCCCATGTTCACACTTTAAATGTAATTTTGTTATTTTTATTATTATTGTTTTTAATGAACTGATTTACATTGCTGTGGGATTAGCCAAGCCTGTACAAACTATTTTTCAGATTTACCAATGGAAAAACACATTTTCATTAGCAGAACCTCTTATAAATAAATGCTACCAATCTAAAACAGCTTTTATGAGTTTCTCTGTTAAATTATTCATTGTGCAATAAATTTTTGTCAGTGAACTTTAATCATGTGATTATAAATAAAGTGTTGATCTGCCTTTGCAGATATTCTTCACAGTTTTATCATGGAACAGCACGAGCAACACAATAAAGCCAGTGTCTATCCCTCTGAGATCAGACACGGCACGGGGTGTATCTGGGGCAGTGTGCATGTTCTGAAGTTTACTTTTATATGTTAATAGAATGATTTCCCATAGAAGTGCCACATCAAATTACTTGAAACCATTTTTGTTTTTATTTCAATTTGTAACTTTGCCACACATAATATATTCCAAAAGTACAGATTAGATGCATTAAATTGATGTCTTAGTGACACCCAATCCTCCTTACTTTAAAGGTAAAAAAAATGCATTGCATTAGATGAGACATTTTCCACTTGTGAAAATGTATTTATTTCTGCCCGATAGGTTATTTACATTAAAATTCAAAACTGGGAGGCATTTCTCAGAAATGATTTTAAGCACATTGACCTCACCGCTGTAGGCCACGAGCTAAAATTGCAGGTTTTTACACTAAGCCATTATTGCTCTCCACCAAAAAAAAAAAAAAACAACCAAGTTCACTTAAATTTGAAACAGCGCTGCTCTCTCAAAAATGAGGGCCAGTTTATTGAGTGAGTAAAATTATGAGGCTTTTTTGTTGTTGTGAAGTGTGCTAAGTTAAAAACGCCACAGGGTAACATAATTCATAAGAACAGAAGGTGACACTCATTACCGGCCCATTAAATAAACACAGGGCGAGGGCCATTCACTGAAAACAGCCGTCATTCAGGACTGGAAAAGGGAACTCTGAGTGTTGTGTGCATCAAAACAGGGGGCAGACTTAATTAAAACACACACATTAGTTGATTAACATCAATCTCTCCCCTGGGGCGTGTGTCTTTCACTGGCTTTTTCAGATTCAAAGCGATGGTTTAATGAGGATGAATTTCGGGCAGAAAATACGTATGTCAAGTGGGAAGCATTGCCTCCTTTCAGAATTATTGTTCTTGAGGCCAGAAAAATATTGTTATTATTAGAAAGGAGCGGTGAGTCAAGCAGGCTCTGAAGCTGTGCAAATGAAAGATTAATGACAGCCTGCCGAAGCTCTGTTAGTGACAAGACCACAGACAAACCTCCAAAAATACTGCATTCACAGAATAATTAGTATACCCGTCGATGAAGGGAAGGGAGAATAACTAGAGACAGCATTATTATTACACAGATATGCTTATCTCGAGCAGTTTAAATAACATGCATTATTAATCCTGCTTATACTCTGTGCAGTTACATTGCTGAGGTATACTCCACTATCATCCTGATCAGGACCTCTCCTCCAGTGTACAGTAGAGGTGCCGTGCTAGAACCTGAATCTTCCTGGTTACAGAATTTAAACCTCGTTAACTCATTATGCATGTTTAACTGCATTAAGAGTTTCTTGTATTTACAGTTGCAGAAAAATGTAGTTCCATTATGCCCTTGACCTTTAGTGCATAGCATTTTCAAATCCAGTTTTTAGACCATGCATACCATAAAGCCAAGCCCCAAAACAGACAGCATTTTAATTCAAACAAGGACCCTTGTCAGGACAAGACAAACCGCTTTGTTTGGATTGTAATTGTGCACATCTAATTTTTAATGCATAACCAATCTTTTGGGGGTGAGGGGGAGGGACTATTCAGACTATCTGCTTTGGTTTATTGTCCTTGATTCTGAAAAATGAATGTATGAAAGTCATTTCAGTGTTACTTGAGATATTGACATTTCTTGATACCAGCTTATCATAAGTGGCTCAGAATCCACTGTAATAACTGAAAAATAACAATTAAAAAAGCTAAAACTTGGTTACATAACTACAAGGAAATGAGAGCACAGCTACGCACCATTTCGATTGCAAGCATCTCTTGGTGCTGCATGTTAGCATAACTAAAAAGGTGATAAAAAGAGGACGACATGACAGTTTAACATTGAACATTACAAATGAGCACCGCTAAAGGGAAAGAGGAGCAATAGGACGAGACAAAATGGACACGCAACCTAAATAAAAGCACACTTAACGCAATAAATTATGAATCGCCGAAAGTGTGATGCAAATGTGGGTGAAAGAGTGTAATGTTGTTATCAGGTGCTGCATCAGCATAAATCAGTCCATTACACAGCATGTAGCCTTAAAGCACAGGGCAAAGGATGGTTGAGTGTTTTCTCTCCTTCACTTTGCATAATAACACATTCATTACGGTTCCCCAGTAAAAATCCAGCAATATTCAAATTCTGAATGTGGGAGGCTACAGCCCTAAGCATGTAGGTCTATCATGTTACTGAAAGAAAAACAAAACACAATTTCAGAAATGTTTGACAATGCATAGCCCGTCTGACATTTGCTTTATTGAGTAAGGAACGCATTTATTCGTTGATGTGATGCTATGGGCTGCTTACAGATTAAAAGAAAACGTGTCGAGTGAAATAAAAGTTTTGATCTACATTCACTTATCACTGAACACACTCTATTCTGTGTATCTTATTTAATAAGTTGCCCTGAAGCTCTTCGAGAAGCTCTCCAGGTTGAATTTTTAACATGAAATGTTTCTCATCTTAAAGGCCAATGGTATGATAACTTGTTCCTGGGGACCCCTGTATGTGCTGGCTTATGCTACAGCCAGGCTCTTGATTAGTTAAGGTCTTTGAAATCACATTGTTTAACTTATTTTGCATTATTTCTTCTTAAATGTATTACCATGGCATATGCTCAGCATGATGGTATTTGCTGTGACCTCTTCATATGGTTACAGTCAGGTATCAAGTAGCCACTTGTAGCTCAGTAGCTCAACTTTAAGTCTATAGTCTTAATTAGTTACAGAATATAACAACTTTGTAAACATATTTTCTGCATATCAGACCACAGAAAATAAAACCATCAGTTTATCCAACAGATTAAAACTCATAGGATATGACAATGGTACATTTATTCTTCATGCCATCACTAAATCTGACATTAAGTGACCTTAAGAAGGTAAATGATCCCTGAACACAAATTAAAAGTTTATAATAAGAACAAATAATACCTCATTAGGATGTTCGGTTTGCAATTAGGATTGGAATGAAAACAATCTAACACAGAGGGGCACCACTGGCATAAGTATTCTAACAAAGTAAGTTTTGTTCTGCTGTCCTTGAACTTCCATGTCCACAGGAAGTCAGGGAGACAAATTAAAATGGTTGGTGGGGCAGCTGGGTAATTTACGACGCTAGCCATCAGCGGGTCTCGTTATTGAGAAGTAACCAGGACAGGTAATTGGGAAAAAAGAATGGCATTAGAGGGGAAACAAGGATAGACTTCCTAAATGGACAAATAGCGCAGGCACAGCTGCTTGCTGCAAAATGCTTACCTCCCTGCCAAATGTAAGGCTGCATCTGAGGTCAGTGTGATTAACTGACAGAGCGCAAAGGCTAACAAGCCCCATGTTCATGTAGTGCTACCAAGGACTGGGCAGTGCTAGGATTCTTTCTTTATCTTTCCCTCCTTTTGTTTTTTTTACCCCAACCTGAAATGAACTTACCACCACACCACAGTGACCCGCTCCCACTCTCAGAGAGAAGAAACCGATCACATGACTTTTTCTCCGGTCTATAGATAGCAGAAATTAGAATCTTTAGGATACACAAAGGCAGCATTCATTCACTACTGGATGCAGCACAGATTGTAGGAGTATTAGTAATATATTAGTGGTGTATTAGTGACTGAGGAGGTGGGCAAAATGCAACTCTAAAGCTCATATGTATTAATGGTAATAATAGTAATAGGTGAGAATACTGTAAATCTCCATAAGTTTAGGAATATGTACTTCATATACATATGCATACCCTCCACTACACAACTAGTAGGCACACTGTGAGATATGCTGAAATGCCTGTTGTTGCTGTTCCATTTCCTTGTAAACATTTCCATATCAAATTTGATATCCACAATTCTGTTCTATATTTGATCATGTGGTCATGATAACATAATTGTCGCCTCCTTTTAAATTGCGTTTACGAAGCGATAAATCACAATTCCAATTTCTGTAAATAATTTTCCACATAAGCCACCCCAAGGGAAATAAGCTATAATTTAGTAGAAACCTCTCAGGACAGACGACTCGTTTGGTTTATAGAATAATATTGGATTTAATTTACGCTTCTCATTTATTCTCATAATGGATGGCATTGTATTGTTTTTGTCTTAGATTTGTCTCAGAAAACATGAATATAAATCTGTTTGTCCTAAAAAGGTTAATGTTTCATGGCATACAAAGGATTTCGAGAAGGGAGCGCTTTATAGCTTATTTGCAGTGGATTATTTATTATTGGTGTCAGGTTTGTCTCGGAATAAATAGAAAATTCATGCTAATAAACCACAATCATTCGTCATCACTCATCCTTATGTGCGTTTCAAGACCTTATCTGTCACTGAGTTTGTCAAGCCTGCTCTACCAAGAATGAGCATGGTATGAAGGAGAAGGAAACAAGCGCAGCAAAAAAATGCTTTAAAACATTCATTACGTCTTTAAATAGGATGTCAGTGTGTGAATGCAGAGCTTGAATAAATTGTCCATTCCTTTACAGGCTCAACGACATTCCAGTTTGGTATTGCTTTTTGAAACTGTAGGCCACAGCACTGCAGTCAAAGCTCGGCGAATCGTCCATTTCGGCTCAATTAGCCTCCCAGCGCTTCAGGCTACATATGAATATTTAGCACAAAGAAAGAGGAAGAAGTTGGCAGGCTAATATTCAAAAAGTAAAGAATTGCTATTTGCACCCATTTTGTTTACCATAGTGGTGTTTGGAATGGGGTGCTTTCAGTAACACCGAGGCCTAGCTCTGTGGCTACAGGATGTCTACTGGCAAGGACAGACAGTATTTATGTGAACTTCAGACATTACTTTGTTTTGCATTTTGGTTTAATTACAGTGATAATGGTTCACTCTTCTGTCTGGGTAGATTCCTTTGATATGGGGCAAAATTCATTTGCTTTGGGAGGCCAGATAGCTCAGTCCGTTGAGCAGCTGTCTGATCCACATGTCTATCCCTGGGAGACTGGGGTCCAAATTCCAGCTCCACCCCTTCTATTTGTTCGCCCCCCCGCCCTCTCTATAACCCTCTCAGCCTTCCAACTGTCTGAATAAGAAAATACATAAGGGTGGCGGCTTGGCCACTCTCCTTAAAAAAAGAAAATCTTCTGGGTTTGGAAAATTACTGCAAGTTATTGTTGTTGTGATCCTTTGAGTTTATTGCCACTCAGTTGAGTGGATGTGGTTAATTGAAGTGCAATGACACTGAACAGTATAAAACAGATATGTTTATAACTTAAAAAATGAAAATCAACAATGACAAAGATGTGCAATTAAAGTGCAAATGTGTTATAACATATGGATAAAGTATAAATATAAAGCTATATGTTATAACATATGGATAAAGTATAAATATAAAGCTATATGTTATAACATATGGATAAAGTATAAATATAAAGCTATGTGTTATAACATATGGATAAAGTATAAATATAAAGCTCGCATTTAACTGAGAGTCAAAGGTAAGAAGAGACGAGTCCAGGCAGGGGAATCACTGAATTTGGCCTCCCCCTGACAGTGACAATCAGTTGTACTCTAGTGATGCTGCAACAATAGCAGATGGGTTTCAGTAAATCAGCTGATTCTTAAGAGTTTTCCATCATTAGTGTTCCGTACATACTGTGCCTTCTGCGGGGAGAGACTCTGCTCTTTCAGATTTGGATAAGATGTTCCTACCAAATGCTGTATAAAGTGCTCTTGATGCAAAATGAAAATGATTGCTCGGATTTCTTTTCCTGTAAAACACCTTTGGGATTTTTTAAAGTGGTGGTCAGCACCAATTGCTCTGTCTCTTGCTGCAGACTGGGGACATTATAGAGCAATACAGTCCATTTTCTGACCAACTTTATACCTGAAAAGTTCCTTCAGCCTCATGTTATATAAGGCATGCTTCTTGCCAACCTGAGGATCGAAATATCTTTCAGGTAAAACACACCTTTCCATGATGTAAGTCCCTTGTGGGGAAATGTCTAGGTAATTTTTATTTTCAAAAACCAGAGATACAAATAATAACCTGACTGAAGAAGACTTGTTGGGTTAGCGAAAAAAAAGAAAAAGAAATCAGCTGTCATGCCATACATTCAAACGGCATATAGCCCGACACAGGCGTGTTCTGTGTACTGATGAATGTCTGGTATGAAGCTGCAATGGTACAGAAGCTTGTGACTGGATGTAAAGCCGCCGCCGCCGCCGGTGTGTAGAGAAGAGACAAGAGATACATTTGTAGCGGTTCAATTCTAAAAATACAGCTACCGTCCCAACACCAAAGGAACACGGGGCAGAGGTCATTTCGACTGAAATGAGCAGCAAATACCTAGAGAATGCAACTCTCCTCTGCTGTCTATGCACTGCGTGAAGCATCAAATTCAAACAAAAAAGCAAGAGGAGAGAAGAAAGGGGCTTGCTGGAACATCTTCAGGGTTTTTTTTTTTCCACCCACCTGAGAGTTTTTTGAAGGCCTTGCTGGTTATCTCACCTCTGTGCAAAGGGAGCCATCGCCCGCAGTGTAATAACCTCATGGCTCTCTCTGATTGGAGCTTAATTGTGTCATCTGATCTTCAGCTTCCATGATTGTAACCGGTCTGCCATTTCACCTTGACATGTCTCCAGAGTTTTCCTTATTACAGGGCCTCATTTCCACTGTTTAACCCAAATCGTGTGCAAAACGCAACCTGAATCTAAATTGCAGTGACTGAACCGCCTGGTGCTGCACAATCTCCTAGTTTTAGCGGACCGGTACATGATGATGTGCTGTCCCAATCAAATGGTTCTGAAATCTAAACTGTGATTTTGTTTTTGGGATGAGGTTTTTGAATTTCAAAACATCTTCCAGAATGAATTCAGCCCAAGACAGCAGCCATATTCGTGGTGATCCGTTATTTGATTTGCAATGTGGATGATTACTCTGTAAAGATGGATAGTCTACTGTACACAGAAATGGATGTGCTGACCCCACAGCAAACATCACACCATTATTCTTGCCATTTTTTTTTTACTTCTAAGCTTACCTTAATGTAGTAGCCTATTATACAAGAGAATAGAAGACTGAAAATAAATAGATATGTCAATCTGTCAACCTGTTTTTACCTGGCAGTCTGAGGACAGACGCCTGTTCTGCCAAAATCTCTCCTAACTCACTTGAAAATTGCCAGTTTTCACCAAGTTAAAGTACTTTACATCTTCTACATTGACAAGGAGATACTGTCAGCATACACACACTGAAGTGAAAAATATGAATTTATGTATATATGCTGACAGTATCTCCTTGTCAGTGTTGAAGATATAAAGTATTTCCACTTGGTAAAAACTGGCAATTTTCAAGTGAGTTAGGAGAGATTTTGGCAGAATTTAGATTCATTATTGTGCCAGTAATATCTTTATCCACAAATAATTGAAGCAAAACAGCCTTGTCCTACCAAATAATAATGTATAATCGCTTAAGTTTTATTTTCTCTTCTATTCTTCTATATTCTATTGTGGCTTTACAATGCAGCATACAATGCATTCAACATCATTTTTAAACAGATTTTTTTCTGGGTGAAAACACATCAGCCATGCACAGCAGCCGTTTTTGACTTGATCTCTTTGTGTAAGATAGCTGTGAAATGCTCAAGCCAAAGGCAGCTGGTACTGCTGGTGTAGATTGCATGATTGATTACACTGGAAGTGTTTCATACACAGCAAAAAAAATGCACGGCTCACATCCTGCTCACTCTACTGGCACATAATCAGCTTTAAAAGCTCACAGCAGTCTTGCTTTCTGATTCTACCCAAAGAAATACTTATAAAATTGAGGCTGAGAGTGGTGACCTAAGAGTTCATGAAAATTGTTCTAATAAGGACACTCCTTCCTTTTCTCAGTTCATTTATGGACTGTCACATGTGTGACATATATGCAAGTGTGAAAATATGTGGGAAACAGTCTCAGGAAGTAGCCGGAAGAAGCTTTTACAGCACAGAATACTCAAATTCTCAGTGAATTGACCATTTTCAAACTTGGGTCATTGTGCAACTGTAGAGTGAAATGTCTGAATTGACATATGGAGTCACGTGGCCCTTTAAAGTCATTTTTAATGGCTAGAGGCTATTCCCAAGTGTCTGGACCAGTCAGTTGTGTGCCAGCCAATAGATAACTCTAGTTTACTACTGGGTTTCCATGAAATCAAAAGCTTGGGTTTTTAATGGTACTATGATTTTTTTACGATAAACCCATTAACAGAGATTCTCTTCTCTCCACTGGCTTCATGCCGATGACCTCAGCGGTTTGCCGTGGCAGAGGCCGGTGTAGCAGTGGAGGCAGGTGGAGTACCGCTTGCTCATTGGATGGTTTCCAAGCTGCACTGCAGCAATGACAGCTCAGAAGAAGGACACGGGACCGCTCTCACACGGAGAATCTAAACGGGAAACAGCATTTCCTCCTTCTGCCGCAATGAATCACTCATTATATACTGCCTGGGAGGTTTCCTTATAAATGGGGTCTGAGAGGGCCTGGGAGAGGAAGGAGGGATGGTGTTCAGCTTGGGTCATGCTGGGGAGATGCAAAACCTCTGCCCCTCCGCTGTCTGGTGCTGGGGTAACATGGGGTTATTTTTACGCGTGGAATCGGATGGACACTTCCATAATTAAGCACAAACTTGTATTGGATCAGAAAAAAAACAATGTTTTCCCCCTTTGTTTAATGGTATATTAATATTCTAGAGCAACATCATCCTTTTAACAAAATGAAACGAATCCCTCCAGTGACCTTTCAAAGGTACATTTACAAATACTTGGTGCATGTAAATAGTTTCTCTTTGGCTTATCTTTCAATGAAGCTATGCTAGTTGACCTCAAATGCTCATACAATCTCTCCTTTCATGAGACAATAACTTTTAGCTTCAACATATTCAACATACGATTGATTCACATAAGCCAAGGGTGTACAGTAAGGGTAAATCTGTTTCAGGATTCTCTACAGTTGGGTGATAACGGAGTGAGCCGACATAGGGTTCACTTTGGCACAGTTTAAAACATTAAGGTAGAATAACTGGTGGAAACAAAAACCAGCAACTGCACCAACCCTGCAGGAATTTAGTTTCCCCCCCCAAACTTGGGAAAAGACAGGATTGGTTGGGCTGAATGGCCTGGTCTTGCTAATGTGCTGTCTTTATGTTATAGTCTCTACTACACTCCTCTTCTTTAGACAGAATATGGGTTTGCGCTGGTTGTCAGAGTTAGGAGTGCTCCATCTACAAATCCTGATTAAAGCCAAGAAATCCGTTTAATATCATTATCCTTCAACATCGAATGCCAGCTATCTGAGATCGTTAATATAATTCAAAAGCAATATTATTATTTCATTAGGACACTAATTAAAAAGAAGAGTTCCAATTCAAAAAATAAATCTGTGATCACAGTCACATAAACGGTAAACCTAGTGTACAGATTTCACAAACAAAATGATTTAGATGCTAAGAATGTACAAGCCAATTACGTGCAAAAATAAGCCATTTAATTAGCCCTAATTACTAATCCCACTCATTTTATAACTTATCATTAGCGTAAGAGCCAGAATCATTGTTATATCAGTTACTAATTACTATCTGATTTAGGTTTTAATAAGTGGCCTTACCAGTAGGCTAATCCATGAATTTTAAGCGCAAGACCTAATTATGAACAAATTTTCGAATGAACCAGATTTAGGTCCACATTAATGTTCCATTGAGAGTTTTAATGAACCTCTGATAGATGTTACTTTATTTCCCTGTTTCACTTAGAAATGTAGGGAGGAATTCAGTTGCTGAGGCAGTGACACTAATCTGCACTTGGTTTCGTACTGATTAAGAAGGTATAAAACACAAGATGTATCATGGAATCCCGAGGGTGCCATTACGCTGTAACTCCCATTAGATGCACAAATCTTGCTAATTAAACTCAGCTAATTAAAAACAGACCATAAGACAGCAAAATCAGAGGTGGTCTCAGTTGCTGGTACAGACATAGCAAGGCTGGCTGGGGTTATCTGGCTCCCTGCAAATCTGTGAGCTTTTAGCCTTAATTTGATCTACATTTCCCCTTAGTAAGCAAAATCACTACCTATTGACAAAACAAAGGCAAGATCAGTTAACTTGGCTAGGCACCTAGGTCATTAGCTCAATGAGTAAATCATATTGAATCTGTTTGTGTGCCATGTGGGTGCAGTGAAGAGGATATAATTCCTTTTAATGTGGTTCTGTGCACCTGAGTTTCGTAATACATTTCAATGTTAATAAAATAAGTGGAAAATGTGTTCTAAACTTTTCAATTTGCAATTGTGACCAGATGATTATTTTTATGATGAAACAATGAGCATCATAACATTACATCACAGTTAATGAGAATGGGAGGATACACGTGTGCATCCATAATGTGTGACTATATAAATTTAGCATTTTTTGTTTTGGCAAATTCACTAAGTTGAAATCTCCTTCATTTTGTCCTTTTGCAAGGTGCATCCAAGACCAAGCATATGGTCCTATCCTCCAAGGCCACTTTGTTCTGCCAGTGACTTAAACATAAAGTAGACTTGGGGCAACAGTTTTGAGAACCGACAGAAGAGCAAACAAGTCTGTACAAGGGTAAGACAGCCTCTCCATCATCCATATTTCATGGCCCTGAAACAGAAAGAACGGCAGAGGGGATGAGATGATGGATGGATACGGGAAGTCCTTCCCCTGATGTGGGAACAGCCGAATTTTCCACCTCCCCCTTTTTTTCTGAGCTCTGTTCTCTGTCAAAGCAGCCTATCAGTACTGCCGCCTCCTCTACTGCAACACGATGTACAGGATGTGCCACAGGCGTCTGGAGTCCTGTGAGTTCAACTTGATGAGAGACTTTGCTTTAAGACTGCATCTGCATTGATGAACTGTGATTGAGCTGACGTCGAGCACATACCCTTAAGCGACCCCTGCCTAAAAAAGTGTGGCACATTTCTTTTTTTTTTTAAAGCCTGGGTATTTCTGAATCTTTGACTTTTTAAGATTTAAATTCCAGTCTTAAACATTGCTCTCAGAATAAAAGAAAGGAAAAATAAGCGTTAATTGGTTTTGAAACGCTGAGATGACCAAAGTATTGCGACATTATGACTTCGGTCAGACATTGCAGTGTACAAAGCACATTTTTGTGGGGATTTAAATGTCTGGTATACCTATTAAAAATCCAATTTTTCATCACTGAAATATAAAAGTGCTCAATTAATTTGCGAACATTCAGTCACTTTCACGAGTTATACAAATTCTGGTCAGAGAGTATGCAATCAATAACTGAATGAATTGAGCTGTGAAGCTGAATTGTGTAGCTTACTTCATTATTACACATGCAATGCCAGCTGATTTTCCAATGAGATTCTGTAGTAGATTTTTGAGCCCAAATCCACTCAACAGAAATCCCATGTCTTCTTTCCCATGTAGAAACAGAATTACACTAATTAGCAATTAATTGACTAATTAGCAGCAAGTTTATTGTGATTAAAACATTAACTCAATGATATCTTTATTGAAATGGCTATCTGCTTTGAATCAGTAACCATTTTTCAAAATAATCAAATAAAAAAGGAAAAATAATATGGCGAATACCTGTACCATTCACAATATCAGAAGACAAAATATTTATCCACAGTTTAAATTACAACTACAATCTTTTGTATGCCTTACATTTGTTTTTTGTTTTTTTTTCAGTTTAATATGTAATCAAACTACTGCTTATTTTCTAGGATGTTCTGCTTTGTCAAACTGAGTCTGAAAAACATCCATACTAGCAGACATCAGAACATGCATATTTTATATCAGCAAAACCGATTACCACTGCCCTGCATTCATGATCGCAGTCACCACCATTTCTTACTGTTCACTGGGTTCATACAGACAATGGATTATTCGACCTTTCACCTCCCATCGGCCAATCAATGGCATTATTCAGGGAATCACCTGACAAAGACGTGCCAGGAGGAATCGACAATGTAGACTCGCACCTGTGACATAAATCCATGGACTTCAGGACCAATCAAAATCCTTGGTGCCATGTCTGTCTGAAAGCTGTTCAGAATAGCTCTGCTTTTGCTTTAAAGCATATCCTGGAACAGCTTTACACTCTCACTGAGCACATAAAACCAGATTAACTCCATACAAAAAGGATGTTTATCAGGGATTTGACTGTCTGAATGAGCTGTTTGAGGGTTTGAGTTTCGCAGGATGTTTTTCTAAACAATGGCCTGTCAAGAAATCTTTATGTTGGTGGTCTTCAAACAATTCCCCCACCTACTTCTCTACCAGTCTGAATTGAGCTATCCATGACTGACTTGATTGAACTGGGGGTTATGAAAGGACCTCCACTGAAAAATATAACCATTGAGCAGCTCTAGGCACCCCCTTCCTGCAGGGCTGTGTGAATGCACGTTTGATTCCACTAATTACCTCAACTTGACTAAATGGCTATGTACTCACTTGTGGATTGGACCACAGAAAAGCTTTCAATATAGATATACAAAAATAGTAACATTACTTTGTGACTGTGATAGGTCTGGTTAATTAAATAAGACCAGAAGTTGGCATGAAGATCTAGAAACAGATATGGCCCTCCTTGCTCATCATTGCAACAATGGTGGAGATTAAATTAGCTGTCAATCATTAATTTGAACCAATCAAGTTGTGTTGTCCTCCACACCAAACTCAATAACAGGCTAAAATCATAATGTGTTACTGGGCGGAACAGGAGCTAGTGGGGGCTGCCATTTTGTTCCCCCCGCAGACATATAGAAGAGACAATGTTTTGACTTTGAGTGAACTGACCTTGAATTTAACTTAGCATAACCAATGAGCGTACCATGAGATAGTGAGTAATTAAAATTAGAAAAGGAGATGTAGCTCAATGGTCACAGTGCAGTGATTTTCACAGACACTTATAATAGGAGTTATAGAATATTCATAGCTTGGCATTTGCACAGATGTGTGAAACTCAAGTGACCCTCTAAACGAGAAGCTTAAGAGGCACCTCTGCACAGTGTTCAGTTGCTATGCTACTTTTATACCTCAGCTGAGATCTCTTTAGCAATCATGGCAAACAGTAGAAGAGCGCAACAAATGAAGGTAACAGGAGTAAAACAGTTTTGGGAGGCAAAAATGTGAAAGAAACAATATTCCCCATATCTTGGGAATGAATTTATTTTAGTGTGTGCGACATGCTGTCAAAGTTGTTCATTTCAATGTTGTCAAAAGATTGAAACAAATAATGAAATGCCTAACACTCTGTGGATAATGGGATGTGGGGAAGCGGTAGCTGTGTTTGATATCACGGGATCCAAACACAGAGAAATGATGAACGTCTCATGTACAGTATGTCACTGACACGTGTTGCACACTTGGAAAAACGGGACCATCCAATCATTCACATCGTACAGACTGCAGAGGCAACATCGAAAGGTGAGCATCAATATGAACAAACATAATAAAATAAATACAAAAAATATATATGGGGGTGTGTCTTTCCCTCATTACCTCACACACCGGGCAAGGAGACCTCAGGACTAGATACTGGCTGAGACTCAATCAAATGAAATTCCCTATAAGTGCAAATGCAAACCAAGGAAAACAAACATTTTATCCACATATGATGTTCTGTTTCAAAATGAAAACAACACCTTACACAGGACATACTTTCTTTGTCTATTACAACACAGAAAAAACTCAAAGAAACAAGTGTTACTATGTGAAGCTTGTTGAATAGATTGAATTGGTCCATCAAGTGGCTAAATGCATTTGACTTAATCCCAGGGATTGCCTTTTTGCAGGAAAAATGAAAACAAACTTTTTTAGGGTGGGAGCGCACATGGGATTTGTGACCATAAAATAAACTCATGGTCTCACTGGCAGTTACCCTTTTGCCTCTCTCGATGTTTCAATCCCAGAATTATTTTCTGCTTTGAGAGAGAAGTGAACCCGAAATGACAGAACAGATAAAACAGCTGGTGCGTCTTGGATAATGAAATGCACGGCACAGAGGAATTTGGAAATAAACAAATAAATAAATAAGTTGGGGTCTGAATTTATCTGGCAGCAATGCACGCTGGTTAAAAAAGAAAAGTACATCATTAGCTGTCGTTTTGGGAGTCTCCGCAGGGGGTAGTTCACTCCCTCGGGCAGAAGACAATTCCTTTTTGGAACTACAGCGCCGTGGTAACTGAGCAAGTTTGCAAGCAGCGGTGCCGGCGAACTCCTCCGGTGCTTGACGTGCAGTCGATGACCTCGAGCTGCCGGGAAACCAACACGAGCCTTCGCGCCAGTGCAGCAGCGCCGAGACGCGTGTCATTGAAATGGTAGTTAATGAAAGCTGTGTGACAAGTAAACCCCTGTCCTGAACTCCCTCAGAGAAGCATGTCTGTTCTGCAGAAGCAGGACTCGAGTCACAGCTCTGCAAATGTAAGAAAAAATCACCAGACTAAGGCTGAGACCTAAAATGCCTTTCACAGTGGATAGCTGCTACTGCCAGACCACAGATAAATACTTTGGAATCAAAGAATTCAGGCAATACATTTAGCCACATAAACTTTTCTCATAAATCCCCTTTTTCCATAAATCATACTATCTCCATTGCAAAAAAATAAAATAAACATACAAATGACACCATAAATGTGAAAATGCAAATGAGTTATATTATAAATGATCTTTGCCATCCTGTTTGCAAATCAATGGATTAAAGACCTGAAATTGCAGTTTTAAATGCATTAAAACATGATGAAGGCCAAGCCAGCCAAATCATGTTGTTTATTTATTTATTTTTACTGAAGAGACCTGTTTATTTCCTGTTACATTAAAGCATTGATGCAGTACAAAACAATGCTATCATGTGGGACTTGGAATTGGTGATGGTTAACATTCCAAAGGTTTGGAAGTACAGCGTGAAGCAGAGGTGTCACAGCCCAGACCAGGGCCAGCCCAATGCTCATGGTCCCCACAGCAACACAAAGAGGCCAGTGTGAGTGGCTGACTGCGTAGGAGTGGAAGGAGTGGGCAGGGCAAAGAGTGGGGCATTAGCAAGCAATTAGAAGACCTCATTTGCACCAGGTCTGGTATCGGGGGCGGACCAAAATCGTGGCTGAAGCAAGCGCCGCTCGCCGCCGCCCGCGGAGGTCCTGATTAAAAAGCCCTCAGCTCTGTTTGGTTTGGATGTGGCTCAGAGATATCATGAATGGCGACACTTCAACCAGAGCTCCGCTAACCATGCGGTGAGGATAGTAGTGCTATGTGCCAGGAAAAGGGACAGAAATTATCTTGAAAATTGTGCAACAACTTCACAGTGCTGTGGTTTAGTTCTCTCTCTCTCTCTCAGTCTCTCTCTCCACCCAAAAGCATGCCATTATTTCTGTGTCCTTGCCTGAACTGCTAAGTTGCTGTGTTGTAGAAAATTACATTTTTGTGTTAAAGCTGTGGCTTCTTAGAAACCAGCGGTCCAGGGCGAGCCCTCTGGCCATACCAGGAAAAGTTTACGCATGTATTAAGAATTGATGAAATGCAGTGGAAAGGTTTTTTTTAAGTATTTATGCCCCTGGGTCAGATCAAACCATACATGTGGTGCAGGACCACTCTCCTGACTCTCGTCCCATCTGTCCCTTCTCTTATTTTTCATTTCCAGCGACCTGTCAAAGAGCAGGATGTCACGCATACAAAAGAACAAATCAAAAAAACAACTCCAAAAAGGTTATTTACATTTTATTTACCACCTTATCACACATTTTCAGAAGCATTCATTCCCTTATTTTTCAGGGTCCTGTTTCTTTGAGGTAAGATCAGTTTGACCTTGTTTACATTTGGCCTTGCTCTGGGGTTGATGGACTGTCTCCTTATCACCTCCCTCCACATCAAAGTGATGGAGTGAATCTCAGAGTCTTTGACCTGTGATACTGCCATATTAAAGACTGGGCCCCAGAAATATGTAATCACATTTTACTGTGTGAAGGTAAACTGCCCTTCAGCTAAGCAGGAGAGGTTCTGGGTAGTGGTGTTTGGGAAGTGGGGTTTGTTAAACCAAAATTGGGAAGACCTACCATATAAATATCAATGATCTGGACCAATGACCACCTGTGGTCTGGGGTCAGAGGGAAAGAAATTAGTTCAATCAAGTCAATAATTGACAGCTGTAGGTGTATGTTCATGAGACTTCACTACAACCATAAATATTTGGATAGGAGACCTCCAGGGGAAGCTGTTCTCAAATCAGTTGAACAGGAAAGATCAAAGCTCAGCTGAATCACTGAGCAAACAACTCAGAGAGGCGTAACCAGACAAGAAGTGATACTTGCCATGATGTCATGCTAACAATTTTACATTTAGACAAAATAGCAAGTGCTACTGAGTGGGAAAAGCTGGGAACATACCATACAGTGTGGAGAGCCAGGTCTTAAGGCTGTGTCAATACTTCTGCTCTCCTGACCACCCTGAGGAGATCATTCCACCACTAGGGGCAGTATAGGCAATTTTCTGCATGCCTTGCACCTTATAATTTATAATTATAATTATCATTTAAAACAGCATAATGTGATTTAAATATTTCTCTAAAAAAAAAAGAATAGCTAAAGACAGCACTTTCAAACTGAAATATATTTCCTAGTTTTGCACATCAGCATTTAATCTACTACCTTTAATATCTTTTTACTGCCTGCTTTTCCATAAAATGATATATTTTTAAAAAGATTATTAAAAGCAAAAATGTTCATTTAAAATGTAATATTGAGGATTGAAACCATACATTGGTGAAGGTGTAGAGAGAGATTCATGGATGTTGTTGAGCAAAAGTAGGCTAGAGGAGAAAGCTGTGATACAGGAAAGTTTTTACATGAGCCATTTTAGAGACCCCAGAGGCAGCAGGAATGAGAGCTCAGGTCTTCATGAATCTCAAACTGCCCCTGAGCTGTCACTCAGCTGACTCACTCATTTGGACCAGTAATGCCTTTCTCCTGGAGACACCAAAAGACTGTGATTGGTTCAGATAAGTCAGTGATTGACAGCAGACGGTAGCTCCACCCTTCATAGTATTCACAAAGTTCCTTCCACACATCACCAGTGCTGATGGTGTAATCTCATCAGAGCCTGCCTCTTATGCACTCAGATATAAACAGAAATGTGCATGACCTCAGACTAATGGTCATCTTTTTATAAAAAAAGCAGAGTGCCTCAATAAAAATTAGATTCCTCTATACAAGTTCCACCCCATAGCAATAGCTAAACTTTTACTTCTTGGAAACTTTACTGTTTTTTTTTTTTTTTTTTTTACTGTGACTGATGCAATAAATCAAAAGTTTAGTGAAAGGTTTCTTTTAGCCAGCCCTCAGATCACAAGTCTGAATGATGATTTAAAATGAATTTGAACAAAGCCATGGTCAGTCAGGGAAAGAAATAAGAAGCAAACAGAATATTTGATAAACACCAGTAAACAGTATAGAGTCTGGCTGCCAATAGTCCAAATACATTTAAAATTCTAATGGAGCTTTGAGACAGAAAGCAGTATATTACTTCCCTTCGGTGCTCGATTTCGGAAACTTAATGATATGCTGTACTTTCTGAATGCAAACGCTCCTATTGCCTTGTTTGGGTAAGGAATGATTTGCATGACCTCAAACTTACAAACAACTCAGTATTGAATTATATCAAACCATTTTGCCCACACCCTTAAATCACCAGAAAGCATTCTTTTAAAAGGTTACGGATTGCTCATATTTACATGCCTTCAGTATATTTCACATGCTGCAGTTTGAAAACGTTATTGTACCAGGATCCAAAATACAATTTGTATGTCAGTGATGATGTCAGAATTATGGCAGTAGTTAAGTAGTAAAGTAATTTCTATGTGCTGTAATGTATGCTCTTGCAGATGTTAAAAAATGTGATATAGCTATTCCGTTCATTAAGTTAATGAGCAGATGAGTGGACAGCACTTTTCTGACCAGTTCTGAGAACTCCTTTGTCACGGCTTCCATTTTACAAGTGTGTCTTGTAGTAAAATCATTAAGAAAATTTTCCTTGTGTGGGCCTGTGAACTGATTGACACATTAAACAGTCATTCATATGACGAAATGGCCGCCATGTTTGCTAATCTAGAAGACGCATTATGGGAGGGATTATATTTCTGTTCGTTGGACATTTGTTTTCCACTGCTTGGCAGCTTTGACATTTGTGGTGGAGGTGCCGCATTTTATTCCTACCGGGTGATAAGGAAATTCATCTCACGAAACAAGCTCCATTCTCTCCTGCGGTCCGTCCAGAGCTTCGGAGCTGCATCTGAGCGCATCAGTCACTTTACCCAGGAACAGCTCAGCTTTCCCCAGCACTCACCTGCAGGTATGGGAGGCTGATGGATGTGCCTGTGACACAGTGTGCCAAGTCATTCTGTTGGAAGTTGTCCCTGTTAAGATGATGAATAACAACAAACGGGGATTGGTGGTAAAGCATTTCCTGTCTGCAAAACTGTCGCCGCCGTCCTCGGGTCACATCGGGACAGCACTGAGAAAACTTCATTTCTGTGCAATTGACCTCAGACAATATGTCTCCACATGTTGAGGACAGCACTTTGCTTATGATACGAGTCCACCAAGACGTGTTTTAAACTTTAAATTTTGATGTGTAGGTAGTGAACAAATAATGTAAACACAGCAGCCAATGGGGAAAGATTCTGGTAATTCCGTAATCGTTTGGAGAACCCTTACATCTCATGAAATGGCTTTGCTCATACCCTTAAAAGGTATGTACCCACTTATGTAATGATGCTGGGATTCTACATATACACTTTCTCTGGTCTGACAGTGCTGTTAGCCAGGTCTATATCACTCATAACCCATACGGATGCTCATAAAATCTCATTTTGTATGAAAGTATTTACTAAATGAATGTAATGTAACACATTCATTTAGTACAAACTACTCTACTGTACTGCTGTACTCATCATCTTCAACCATATTAAAGGATCTGTTCTTTTTCTGCACATGGGATGTCTTCCCAAAATACAATTTCCTCAATTTACAGAACTTGGGAATTTGCCCCGAAGTTTTGAAAAGCACAATATTGATGTAATCCACACAACATGGCCAACCCATTCTCCAGAACGGAAGCCAGTGGAGCATTTGAAGGTTATTCTGGTACAAAGCCTGAGGCAGTATGTAGTACCTCTATTGGACAGCCATTATTTGGACTTTCTAATGGAAGAGTAAGGCTGTGATCCTCCTGCAGAATTTCAGATGCTGTAGACCTGTCCTTCTCAACTGATGGGTCACAGGACCATTTTTATTGGAACGGCGAGTGTGTGATAAAAAAAAAAAATTTTTTTATTTTTATTTGTTTATATTGTGTTTTTAACAGTGCATGAAGGCTATGCGTGTTATTTAAAATTTTAAAAAAATGAACTTAATGACCAATGAACAATATGGGTCTCAAGGCTTGACCAGTACAGAACCACTCCTGTAGACACTAAAAGATGGTGCCCACACCAGCTACACATGGTGACCCAGTACCCTCTTAAGTGGCTCTACAGTATAGTTTTCCATTTTTGTTGGTTTTTGGGTTTGCTATTATGGTAGGAACATTTCAAAAGAATCCAGGCCCCTCTTGCAAAAGTATTACAAGGATATGAGATATCCCTGTGGGCAATTTCAGTCAAATGCTTCTACTGTATGTACACAAAATCAAAAGGTCAGTCGTAAACATAGATGTTTTAGGACAAATACATTTTTAAATGCTTTAGTGAACCTGGGGTTGGGACAGATGGACAATCCCCCAACTGCTTTTCAGATCATGACATCAGAATTCAGATAATCTTTCTGGAATCTGTGCCTCAGCAAAAACATTGCGTTTCATTTTGTCACTAATCTTATTCTTACACTGCAAGGGTCAACAAGCAATGTTTGGAAAATTAATCACTAAACCACTGACATTTGAATTATGTTGCATGAATACTTCAAATTTGAAGAATGATGCTTTTTTAATTACCTTTTCACTTTCACAACAAAATATTATTCATTTACAAGTGCTCTTTTTCTATTCTAATGCTTTTATGCTCCATGACGTGAACTGATGTTACTTAACATGAATTGGTCATATTTTCTTTTTTGTGTTTGTTTGTTTTTCTTTTAACAGAATATCACTTTACCTCAAATCTTGTTTGATATTAATATTTCATCTCAGGATATCAACACTTCATAGTATGGTGGTCTGGGGGAGGGGGGGTTGGGTGGTGTAGCCATTTTTACGCCAGAATGCTCACCACACAGCAGCTGAAAGAGATGTAGAGGCAATATCTGAGCCAGTCAAACTGGGGGACAGTTAGGTGGCAGACAGAGGGAGCCATTTTTGGAAATTCAAGGACATCAAGCAGCCCCTTAATCTTTGCCTTAGGTACCACGGAATCCCTAATGGCCACTTTAAATCACCAAAGCAAACAGACCCTTCATTGATCACAGGTGTTGTTCAGTATTTTTACATTGTGGTATCAAGTGAAATCACACTTGCAAAGCTGCTTGCAGAGCTATAAAACCATATTTCAAGTCCCATCTAAGTGAAAAGATGGTGATGCCGTATTACTTTTGTCTGTCATCACCGGTGTGATGCTGTATAGTCCCTAGTGTCAGCTTGCCAATGAGAAATGGCAGAGCACATGCAGCAGGGAATTATGGGATACATTTGGATGACAGCAAGAACTTTTTCATGTTTTGTTGTAAAGGGGTTTTTCCTTTCACTGTCCCATCTGTTACACCAAAAATTATTAAAACAATGTGACCCGCACAGTACGGGGTTATAAAACATTCTGAGATCTGAAAAAGATTCAGTTTCAACTGGTAACTCACCAGTACAGGGAGCTGTTTTTGGCAAGGCAGAGGAGACAGAGCCCTGCCCACAGTGGATGCAATAACCCAAAAGCTCATTAAACTGAAGCTTGTTAACCGATGTGGCAGTGCAATGTTTAAGATTCCAGGCTTGTAACTGCCTGGGAGCTGTAGGCTCAAACCTCAGTCAAGGTTCTGCCTTGTACCCTTAAGATATTTAACCTGTATTACTTTAATAAATGTCCAGCTATATAAATGGATAGTATGTAAATACATGACCTGCATGAGTAATGTATTAAGGCGACAGCTAAGCTAATAAATAATGTAAATTATTACTTTTCTGATAAACTGCAGGCAAATGCAGGATTGTGGCTTTCTATGTCAGCTGTGCTGATAGTTGCTCCCAACACAAAGGCATGAGATTTCAATGAGAATATACCTAATTAAGGAGACATGGAGACCTTGGGAGAATTTACCCAGTCGAATAGATATAAAATGCAATATATGAGGTGTGGCTTCTAAAATAAGGAGACTGGGCTTATCTAAGTTGAACCATAGAGCACATGCGCAAACCACGGTGTAAACATTGACCAAGTTTCAATCCTCTCACGTCTTCAGTTTGCTGTTACGCATCCCTTGAAGTAGACATGTTTTTCAGATGTGTCATAAAAATGGTCAGTTCAAAAATCGAGAAACGCAGCAAAATGGCTGCCAAATGTTTTGTTTTCTTCATTTAAATTGAATTACAGCATTAGTCTCATTATTTAATAGCCACACCTCGTAGCCCATGCCTGCAAAAACATGCTCTGTTTATGTGTATCAGGGATCATTTATTTATTCATTGGTTTATTGTTGCTTTTATGCTTAGCATCATAGTGAACCGTGCAAAGATTTAAAAGAGTTATAAATTAATATTCAGTACAGTCCATGGTTGAGAAATACAAGTTCTTTCTGCTCTAACCTGGGATGGTTGATTTATTTATTTATTGCATGATAATATCATAATGAAAAGTGTAATGACTGCAGTCTTCCCGAATTCTTGGCTCAAAAACAAATATTCACAACAATCAGGTAGCACCACCATGTGGACAAATGTTGGCTGGTGAATGACAAGGCATTGAAGAGAGGTAGAACTATGTAATGTAAGCCATTTTAATCAGATTAGAGCTTCTCAGAAAAAAATATTTCATCTTTTTTTAAATGATGACACTAACTGCAGAGAAAACGACAGCACTTAGTTACATAGCTACTGGTACAATCTTTTCCAACAAAGCAAGACTACTGAACACAATTGTACATTTTAAATTCCAGTTATGGCTTGAATTCAGTTATTATTTGTTCTCTAATTGGAATCAAAAGTAAATGTGATTGTCATATGTATCTCCATGAAAAGACCAGCCATTACAAAAATGAACTCAGCAAACAATGTACCCATTACATTACATTACAATGCAGTCATTTAGCAGACACTTTTATCCAAAGCGACTTACAGTTGATTATGCAAGCCAAGGCCCTTAACCCCCCTGGGAGCAATGTGGGGTTAAGGGCCTTTCTCAAGGGCCCAACAGCAGTGGTGTTCTTGCAGTGGCTAATGATATTTATTTACCCAAGTAAATAAATAAATAAATAAAGCATTAATTTGTGCTGAGCTGTAAATCAAGGCCAGACTTATTCAAGGCCAATGGATAATGATGATGATGCTGATCATGCATGTGATCATAAGGAAGAAAGATTAAATTTAGACATAACTAAGACATGCAAGCACCATTGTACATGTGTCATAGTGGTTTGCGTTCGTTGTGTTGCATTTTGGGAAATAAGGTCACTGAGAGCTGCTTCCTGACAGTGCATTGTTGCACTGCTGCATGCTGGGAAGTCCACAGTTCATAAATCATCTCTGCTCCCCACTGTTCTCTCTGAAAAGAGTTCCCTCGCTCTCAGTTTGTCAGACACAGAACAACAGCACTCAGAGCAGGAGTTTCACGGGTCACAACAGCTTAAAACAAACGGAATGATGCTGCAAGCATTGCATCAGATTTAAGGGCCAGCGTCTGTGCTCAGGAACGAAAGGAGTCCTCGCCATACCTGATCGCACACAAATTGGCAATCACACTTTTTTTTTATATCTGCTATTTGGAATTTCAAGTTTTCGCTTTCAAGTTTTTGGATGGCTGCAGGGCGGTGTTGAGGTCTTACTGTTGAGTTTAAGATGTTTTAGTGTATTTGAAAGTGTTTCTTGGGTGTTTTATATGCATAGAAAGGTCAAATATATAGTATATACAAAGACAAACATTTGACTCATGATGCTAAATATGAACCGTATGTATCTGTTCTAATTTACATACAAATTCAACTTAAAGACAGACTTAGGAATGGATCTCTGAGTTGAAATCTTTTCCAAATTCTGACTGTAAGATACAGTTTTTATGAAGACAATGTCTAAAATGAAATGCCACCTTTGAGGAAAATTTATGTGTTTAACTTAATACATGGAACAAGATTTGTTTTAACGATCAGTCAATGAAAACATACAGTACATGCTATAGCCAGGCACCAGTCTGATTTTGCAGCTGGAAAGCTCTGCGCAGTTTGAATTTCACAGCCTTCATCTTGTTTCCCAGGCCTTGTGCTGTAGAAAAAAATCTGATCAATCATTCCTCAGATAGATTCTGATATGATCCAGTGCAGTTCTCTCAGTTCATTTAAAGTGGTCATGATAGATCAAAGTTAACATTGCAATTGTATTTTCCAGTTTTCCCTGTATATTATAAATCATAAATCATGCTTGTACTATCAAGTATAAATCCCCAAGCTGCAGTTACAGAGAAACCTACTGAAACGGTTCAGCTGAGGTGAACTCAAAC
The DNA here is from genome assembly GCA_022829145.1 of Albula goreensis. Taxonomy (NCBI): domain Eukaryota; kingdom Metazoa; phylum Chordata; class Actinopteri; order Albuliformes; family Albulidae; genus Albula; species Albula goreensis. The sequence goes on along the minus strand of CM040741.1, from coordinate 64,308,443 downwards.
CAGCTTGACCTCATGTGCATGTTGTCATGCATTCAAATGTGCATCCTTAGAAGAACTGAAAACAGAAAACCAGGAATGTTAGAATACAACATGAAAACAGAAAAACATGAAACAAGTCTCTCTGTCCTGATACGCAGAATCATCAAAGCAGCATTCTTAGACACAGTTTAAACATTTAAACCCATTTGGGTTACATCTTGATGAAATTGAATTGTTTTAATTTGAACCAAAATTTAATTTTCAGGATATTTAAAATCCTCACACATCACAGTTGTTACTTGTGTTACACAAAAGAAGAATGCATACTTCATACAGCTGCCCAGCAGTACACTCTTATAAAACACACGTGCTGGATGACTTTAAATGTCAGCATTAATGTTTTCTAAATATTGGTATTAATATAATCGAGTGCCAAGAATACCACAGTGACATTTTACTTCGCTTTGTGTTTTGGCGGGAAGTTAAAAGCAAAGCTCATTGCGAGTGTAATAGATTTCTTGTTCTTGTGTTGTCGAGTCTCATTGAGTGAAATATGTGTTACACTGCCACCCACTGTCAGTTCCCCAATACTGCACCAAGGCAGACAGAGTTAGCATGTTCTTGTCATGGATGTAAGCCTTTTTAAGACTGTTTTATTGAGTTGATACCTCAGAAAGAAAATTGATTTTGACAAGTTCACTCCTAATGAACGAGTGCAAAGCTCTATTCCACCCCCTTTTTTTTCAGGTCACCAATGTCCCCAGCCATAGTTTAACACGCAGCAAAGCACCGTCGCTTGCACAGAAGACAGATGGAAGTTCAGCAGGACCGTTTGTCAAGTCCTCTTTGTACAGCCTGAACACATACTGCACCGGCTAAATCCGAGGAAACTAGGGAGCTTACATTCATAGACTTGCTTGTAATGGCAGCCAAGGGCTGTGAATGCTAAAATGTGTACTAGTGTAATATATTTTTGCATGGCATATACTGAATGTAGCAAATGGATTAAAAACTGATAATGAACTAGCTATGCTAAATTAATGAATTTTATATTGAAAACATGATTGCAACTGAATTAAATGATGACTTGCTGAAACTTTTTTTGAAAAATTTGTTGCAAAATATAATTCACAAAAGCTGTCCAATGAAGTTTCCAGCTAATTGTTCTTCATGACGTTTTGCTCAATTTTTAAAAAAGTTCACTGTCCCCTTGACAAAATATTCAGCAGTTTCCTTGTCCAGTTTCAGGGCTTCTAGGTGTATTATGGAAAATGTTTATGCAACTATAATACATCTGTAACTCATCTGTGCCTCCTATTGAGACTGAAGGTAAAATACATGTTTGGTTTGCACAGCACAGGCTAATTAATGACTATGATGCCTCTATGTCAGAAAATGACATATGGGTTTATATAAATATCATGTTGTAGACAGTCTAACACCCCCTACCTGTAATCAGCTGCAGTTTCATAACCATGCACAACTCCATTACACACATAATAAATCAGTATTATCATTTGCATAAATTGGCTAATTAATCTTTTTGAGCTCTCCTAATAGGCCTAATCACAGTTCATAAACTCTGTAAGAACTTCCCTCAGTGAGCCAGCACACTTAGTGATGATGAAAAAGATAGCAGACCACACAAGCCAACAAGGTTTAGTTACCAGGACATATTTGGTGGGAATTAATTCAATACATTTGTCTGATTAAAGAAAGATAGAAAATAGAAAAACCTTCAGTAAGGTTTGTTGTTTTCAGTTATTTACAATATGGTCTCCCAGCATGGCTTGTCCCCTTTTGCCTCTCTAATCAGATTCTGTTTTGCTTAGAGAGAAACTTATTCACTGATAATGGCTCAAACCACAGAAGTGCTGTTTGTGATTCTGGTCCTGATAAATACAGCAATGCTAACATAAATCCTCTCTTCATCACACTACCAAAATAATGCACTAGTTCAGCTTCAATCAACATCCATCCTTAACACTGATTTACAGCTACAGTAGATGTGTTTGACTTTTTTCCCCTTATAATCATAGTTTGAGGACATCTGCAATCACTGAAATTATCTCACCAAACTGGTTTTGTGGAGACAAAAAACAATGCTTGCATTTATTTGCAATGCCCAGACAACTGTTTGCTCTATTAGTCCGTAACTTTGCTTTATACATTAATACAATAGTCTGATTTTGTTTCCCTTCCACTATAATTTAGAGAGACCAACAATCTCTGAAATTGTGCCTACAAACTGTAATTGTAAAAAAAAAAAAATCACATTTGTATTGATTTTCAATAATTCAGTTTAGGGCAAATACTTCAGACCACTGCTTGCACAGAGAGAAGCCGAACTGCCTGTTGTTTTAGTTCAAGTGAATTCCCCAGGAAGGCCTGTGCTTGAGCGAGTGCAGAGTCCACTTCACAGGCAAGGGGGCTTATGCAGAAGTGTAGCTGTGGCTATTATGCAATTAGTGCATGGACTTTAGATCAGTACTTTGGTTATGGAGCTACAATATTCTTTCTTCCTCAGACAGCATACTCACCTATTAGCCTTATTGCCATTAATACATATGAGCTTTGGAGTCACAGTATGCCCACCTCCTCAGACAGTATACCCACCTATTAGCCTCATTACCATTAATGCATAGGGGCTTTGGAGTTGCAGTATGCCTACGGTGTTCTTACAGTATACTTACCTCCTCAGTTACCACTACACTGGTCTGAGAGGACCCTTCAGTGTAAAAGGCTCCGGTACCACCGTCTCCATCGCTGGTGTGCTTTTCAGGGCTGTAATTAAACAATGAATCACAGATGAAGTGAAAGCGCAGCCCAACACAATGCTGTGCCTTCACAGCGTGACCTGCTTTTCCACCGTGGGCCGGGGTGCTGCGTCTCTGTCCTCTCCATTCATCACACACTGGAGAGGGCTGCAGCTTCCTCAGGCAGTTAGGCACCGGGCCCATTGTCTTTAAGTGTGGCCGGAGGCCATCTCCCTGTCAGCTGCAGCAATAGCTGGAGGAAAAGTACCACCTGGGACAGGCAGTGAGAGTCATTCTGCATTTGTCATGAGAACAATGTCCTTTGTTTTTTTATTACAGTCCATTCTGCACAATATGAACCATTGAGTCGGCGCGTGGTGCAGGTTGGGTTGGCAAAGCCGCTCTTGGAGGACTGGTGTGTAATATGCAGGTTTGCTCCACCAGTGTTCCCATCCCATTTAGCTACCAAGCTGTCTGCTCAAATTTCAGATCACCCATAGACTGATTACAACATAATAAACTTTTCCATAAAGGTATGTTAGAAAGTTTTTTAGCTGTCACTTTGTAGTTCAATAAGTGTCAGATTTCACACATGGCTGGGTTTGATAAATAACAAAAGTCTTGGCATGAAAATGATACAGATCAACCTGCACACACTCATAAACACAAGCTCTATTATAGGAGTTTACTACAGCCAAATCTCTGTGATTCAGTCCTGTCAAAAGGTGAAATTCAGTATAATTATTTGAATTATTTTGAAACAGGGCGTGTGTTTATACTTTATCAGTGGTCCACTGGCAGGCTAGCATGCATGTGCATATGCAAATATGGGTAGGTTTTTTTGTCTTTGTCAGGTCAATTGTTCAAACTTTTGGAAGGGATTCTCATTAGTTAGAAAGAATATTGATTGATATTCCTATTGTGAAAGATATATATTTTTTCCTTACCTGAACAGTTAAAGATGCCCTACTCTTTTCTCCTTTGAAAAAAGCAACTCATCTATCTGTGGGTCAGATTTACCGGACCCTGTGACTAATTTACAGAACTAAAAATATGAAAAACAAAACCATGGTAATCACTACACCATGATAATGTTTATAACACATGATAAAACATGTTCAACAAAAGGTGGCTTTATGGTAATGATCAGTAACATTTTTTCACTTATGTCTTGGCATCATTGTTATACCCCACTGTTCTAATCAGTCTGTTAAAAATGCTCCTCAAGTTTTCTTAATCTCTATGCTTATATCGCCATCTGTTGGATAAGATAGTCTGGACCTCACTATATTAAACAATGGAGGCCTGTTTATTGACTGTTAAATTTGTTTTCTGATTTTTTATTTGTGTGTATTAGAGAAGGATTTTCATTTTATTATCACATCATATTTTTTAAAATTATGAATATTTTCCTCAGAACTAACAACCATCATTGCACATGATAATTTAGCAATCCCATGGTCTCAAGTCACAACATTAAATGAATTACAACATGTGTCAATTTCTGATATTAGTATTCTTATGGTTGGGCAGTTTATTTCCTAAAGATGTGAGAGTGGTAGCAAATGAACTCATATTTTTTTTTTTTTTACAGAGGAAAATGTGAAGGTATGTACTATATGTGTATAAGTCATATATGAGTCTGGTGTCAAATGGCAGATCGTATTATTTACTGAATTCAAGCGAAACTGTAAGCTCATTGCTATCCTCTCAGATATGTTAAATGTTAAGATGGCTGCTCGGTTTGCTTGACGGTGCAGAGGCGCTGCATGGTCTAAAGAGGAGGAAGACAGAGTGAGGTTTGAGCCGCTGTGAAGGTGAAGTGAATTAAGCGATTTTGGAGCTCTTCAGTGGAGCACCTCACAGTTTGATGAGTGAACTTGCATGAACCTGGCCTGATGCTAGGCAAGTGTATTGCTGGATGAAAAAAGATTCCAGAAACACAGGGTCTGCATTAGGTGCACCAAATTACATAAACTGCTTTCCAAATCCCCGGTAAAAATAGCTAGGGAGGTAAATTGCAATGATTTGTTGTGGTAATTGTTCCCATAGAAATCCCTGAAACACTGCTCTAACAATGGCAGATGTAGAGATCAGTGAACTTGTGACTTCAGTGCAACTTTATTTGTTGCGTAAGTACCATATACCCTGAAAAGTCTTGTTAGGGTTTTTGTAATTCCAGATAAATGGGAACTACGTCAGTAGTGCGTAATAATAGGACCTAGGCTATGTACTGGCACAGAACTCCTCATTTGACCTTTTACTCATTTTCAAGTTCAGACCTACTATCTAGTTTTTTTATTATCTTTTTTTGAACCAGCCTTTATTATATCTTCAACAACAGATAAATAAAAACAACAAAACCAATGTTCACCTTGGACTCTATAAAATATTGTTACATTTGTGGTGTTAAGGGTCAAATTTGACCTGGCAGAGAATGTTGGTTGTTGAAAGTATGATACTCAGCATGAAAAAGTTCTGGGTAAATTTGACCCAAAAAGAAGTTTAACAGGAGGAGCTGAGCAGACCTTACCTGTATGCAGTCTCTGGGCTAGAGGAGAATCCCACCAGTAAAGTTAGCAAGGACATGCAGCAAGCCTCTGATCTCATGGCTGTTTAGTGGAGGGTGCTCATATGTTGAAGATGGTAAAAAAGAGGTATATCTATTTCTTGATTTCACATCTCCTGTTCTTAGTTATGTAACTCACCCAAACATTTATGTGATTTCTAAATTTCATATTTTGCTATTGACAACCAAACACTGTTCTGGAACATTTTACCATTCATTTTACCAAATAATGAATGGGCAATCATGCAGGTGGATGATCCCCCTGCTAAGGGTGATTGGTAGACACTAAATCCTGTATGTTTTTGAATGCATTCCAATTACATCTCTGAACGGATATTTACAAACCACATACATCAAGACATGATCAAGTAAGCCAACTACTGATTTATTGAAATATTGTGAGTTATATTTCAGATCAATCTTCAAAATTAAGATTGCAAATCTAATAACAAAGCATAATTTAAAGATTTTTGTTGTGAGTTATCCTGTACTGTCACTGGGCACTTCATCATATTTGTGTATTGGACAAGCTGAGTTCCTACCCATTTTACTTAGTTTAACAATCCTTACGGTACAATGCAAGACAGATTAGTCTACAAAAAGTACATCCATAAATTACATGCACTTACATAAATAATACAAACTAAGCACTGCCATGTCATACCCATGCACGGTTGTGGTATCTGCAGTACCACAAATGGCCTGAAGGTTGCAGCACAACCAAACACAGAGAAACACAGAACCCACTACTTATCTCACCACGGGAGGCAAAGCGATTAAACACCAGCCCATTCTGTGTGTATGCCATTCGTTATTCTTCCAGCATCAATATCTGTGCCTCCTGTCTCTGGTCAAAGAACAAAGAACCTCAGACACCTCAGGGCCTGGGGGTGACAAACTGCCAGTACTGCTACTACAACAGCACCCCAAAACACCCTGTTTAAAACACCGTCTCTAATGGAAGAACCAGTGAGCCATGTGGCCCGTAAATCAAACATCCACCAGAGAAGATTTAGTCAGTTCCAGCTTTCTGGATTTTGCACAGGGGTGTGCAAGGAGGGTTATATCTTATCTGGATTCATAATTCACATAGTATTTCACTTTTAATTATTTAACTAGCCAAATTATTTTTTTGTGATTTGGCAATTTTGATAAAGGTGTTTATAAGGCTATACATGGCAGCTGAAGATGGTGTTTGTGTCCCTGTAAAAGCAGTTTGTTGTGGTCTAATCTGAGTGTGAACTGGTATTTATACATAGAGCTAATTAGTTAATTGAGCCAGCACAAAAAACCTGAAAAGACACTGACTTGGTATGAATGGACGTAACTTTTGCTCTTCAGTTAACCAATTGTATATCATATCCATTTCTGCTCGCAGAGGAATATGCTGGCTGCAGCTCCCTAGCCCCAGACTCTGTTCATGTTGTCCCCTGTTTCTGAAGAGTCCACAGATGTGACATGACCATGAACTCAAGAACAAGTGAGAGGAGTCATTTTGAGTTTGTGTCCATGCTTGCATTTTATCCTCTTCAAGATTTCTCCCAGAATGTGTCTTTATATGGTGATTCTGTTTTTTTTCCTTCTTCATATCTTCAGGTGACTTGAGTCCTTCAGAATGTTCCTTGACACAAGCCAAGTGACCAAAAACAACAGTACCGCCACAGAGGTAAGCAGAATACTGTTGAGCCAACAACAACATTGTGAATCTGATTCCAGTTATGAAAAGTGATCCATGTAATGTTTTGGAGATTCTCCAAAATAAAATACGTTAAGGCCTGTATGCTGACAATCTGGATTTGTGGTGCAATGCTGAATAGTTAAATACTAATTTTTATTGGTATTATTTGTGAATTTGTTTTATTTATTTTTAAAAAAAAATTTGTGTGATATCTGTGTCAGCAAAAAGTTGTAGCAATGCAGAATGTAATCAATTGCAGCCATGAAACTATTACATTCTACAGAAAATTGTCTGCACATTGTTTTGGAATAAATGCAGCAGAAAAAGTTATTATTATAGTATTAGTAGTATTATACATTTTGGCCATTACATCATTAAGAGTGCCCTAAGTATTGTGCGAGCACTTCCTTGCAGTTCATTAACATTCTGTGCTGCATCAGTGGCTAGCTGACAGTATTAAGGGTTCAATTATTAATCATCACATGACACACTCTGAAATGTCATCTATACAGAGTCATTGCTGTCTATTGTTATATAAAGATACTGCTGATAACTCAGAACTTAGTTCCCCTTTTATTCCCACTCACAGTCCTCAGCTGACCTTTATTTAACTCAAATCAAAAATCATTATTTAGATACTTGTCCAAAGCTTAAGAACAATTGCTCAATCACATGTCTAATAATAATAATAATGATAATAATACTTTGACTTGACACATGACATACAAACCACCCACGTTATTCCAGAACAATCCAGATTACAGTTTTGGGTGGAGTTTTCCAGTTATGTGCACCTAAAAATACCCTCAGCTGCCGGCAGGTGAAAAGGCCCCTGTGTTTCTCTGGTGAATTGAGTCATGCCGGCCGCAGCGTGATCGTTGCCGAGAGAGCAGACGGTGGCCCTGCAGCGGCGGCAGCAGTAGTCAGGGATACACCACGAGCACCGTGCACAGATGGGCATCCGCCAGAGGGGCCCAGTCTCGGCTGATCGCTTTATCATGTCTGAATTCCTCAGACAGCCTTCATGCAGGAGCCTGCAAGCTGTCCGTCAGGATTATCCTCTTATAGGTTATTACTCTTTTCACATCATGAAATAAAAGACAAACCATGGACTCTGTTAGAATATTGACCATGTCTGTTTCATGTTTCAAATCATGGTCATTCTAAATTGATATGTGAAATATTGCGGAGTGAATCTACATTCTTCCAAAGCTGAGAGCTTTGAAGAGGATGTAGTGGTCAGAGGATGTGTCACTGTACTACAGCAGGCTGCATGTTCTTCTTTAGAGCTACAAACATGAACCAAAATGGAGATGAGAACACCAACAATGACTCCAGCGAAGACATACACACAGTGATGCATGGCTTATGTACTGATTCACAGCAGGACACAGTGGGGGAATAAAAGAGCTGCCATTGCCATACTGTATAACAATTGTCCAGTATGCTGATACAATAGAAATCTTTTCTATGGGAGGTTGTCACTGGACAGTGGGTGAGGACAGACGAAGACTGCCCATGCTTTAGCTGATGACTCAGTGCTAACCTGAGAGGCATAAACAGGGATCTTTAACTGGGGAGACAAAGAAACGTGTTTTTCAGAAGGCCTACAATCTAGACAGAAATGAGCAAGAGAGAAACTATTTAGATTAGAGCAGGAACCATACAGAAATCAAACATCTCTGCACCCTGTATTCTTATCGACTTCTTCAAGCCGATTTGTCTTTCAGTCATGCGCCTTCAAGTAACAGCTCAATAAAGATGGCCAATTTTTTCAACACAGGTGTGTCATAGTTTATCTCCTGCTGTGTAATCTCCTGAATCTAGATCATTTACAGTGAATTATGTTGAAACTATAGAAATGGCTGGAAATGGTGAAAAAAATATTCCTAAAAGGATTTTCAAAGTTGTGTGGACATAAATACTGGAACACTTTTACTTAAAGCATTCTAATCAAAATATATTAAAGTGAGACTGTGAAGTATTGCTCACTTTTGGCAATTGCAAGTGTCCTGAAAGATTTATTATAATGAAAAAATCTCATCCAGGGCAGTTAGAATCCAATTTTGCCCATTCTGGATAATACACATTCATCACAAACGGAGGACCATAATTAAATCTCACATAAATTAGCCTCAATGGTAGAAAATGGCTTGTCTTCATTTATCAGAGGAACTTGCCAAACTGGCTCGGGAAGAAACAATTGCATCATGTGGAATATATCAGGTGACTACTCTGCTTTAAGGAATTGCATCTCAAGTGAAAACATGTCCAAACAGCATCCAGAAAGACTATGCACAGCCATACCATTACAGCTATGAAAGTGAATGGATATATTATTACTAATTATAATACAGATGGCTGGCTGTACTGGCCCCCCAGTGGTGGAACAAACCTTCAACTAAAGACAGCACAGCAGAATCTTTGGCTGTCTTCTGATGTAGACCGAAGGTTGACCTTTCCAACTTCAAAACATTCATAGAGATGATGGCATTCTATGTTTTTGGTTTTGGTGGCATTTTATTTTTATGGTGATATTATTATGAATATATGGATTATATTAATGAAATATTATTTATCTATTTTGATCTTGGAATAACATAGTTAAGTTTCTTTGGTCCTTTAGCAATGGTACATGTTTTCCCACTGTTCAAACGGTTATGTAACAAGTGAGGGGGTATTATTTCTCCAGCTAGTCTCATGAACTTCTCCATCTCCCCTCGCTGCGATTGAGACATACCCTGAGTGTGGCAGGATGGCATGACAGCACTGCTCTACCCATGCACTCAGATCTCAGTTCGGGGTGAGGGTCTCCATGTTGGTAATCATGCAGGCACCGTCTGGAATGGGGGTCGCCGGCCATCCTGCAATCTGCCACCACGTCTGCGCCAGGGGAGAGCCCGTCTGGCACGCACTTCACCGTTGATCACGCTATGTTTCCCACACCACTTCACACTGGTCCAGGGTTCATGCTCCTGCTAATTAGCAATTATACTGAGCTCAGAGCAGATTTGCTAATCAACACTATATCAATACAGGAAAGAGCTCTGTGTTACACAACCAATGTTTTATATCCATACAACCACTTTGCATGAATTTCTCACAATTTTTCTTTTTTTAAATGACCCATAAAAGAAAGATATGAGAAACAAACAGAAAATCAAATAGCCAAGCTGAACACAAAGAGATTTTCTTTGGAGTACATGAATCTGACCCCACCCCCACATGGCTAGAGTAACAATCATATTCCGGAAACATCCAATAGAGAAGATCTGCATTACTCTCCCAGATACACATGTGGTTTAAGGCATTCATTAGGATGTAAATCAAGCTGAATTAAACAACGCTAATGTCAGGCGGTCATTAGATATCACCAAGGGTGATGAGATAGATATACTGCAGTTGCAAGGGACCTATTACAAGACTGTATAATCTTTGAGCCGTGGAGCTTAAGGGAGATCAATACAACACGATAGCAGACTGGGAGCTTTGCAGATCTACCAAGAAATTAGGGATTACTGGTGCCAGTATCAAGCAACTTTGGAACAATGCAATTAAAATGCTTGCACACAGACATGTGGACACACACACACACACACACACACACACACACACACACACATACACACACTTCAGGGCTCTATCCTTCAGTACCATCAGCAGTACTCTCCTGAAGCTAACTGGTCAATTTGCACACATGCTTCAATTCATGAATGATTCTGTATCTGCATATCACATGTTTATGACTGTGAATAAAGCTGATTAATGAATCTCCAGAGCGTTAAAATCCACCAGAACAACCCTTGATCTTGAGGTGGAATGCTGAGGAAACTGACTCACAGCTAAAGCATTCTCTGCTGCTAACCGCTCGCCAGCTTCAGACTCTCCGCACATCAATTTGTCTTTCGCTCAGTCTCTTTGTTCGCTCTCGTTTGGATCCGTCTCAAGGATTTGTGTTTGTTATTGTTCTCGGTCTGAGGAGGAGGAATGACGCATCGGCACCGGGCAGATCGAGCAGTCGCTGAGGTACCCGCACTGCTTTCCCTGCGAGGTCCATTAAGGGCAAAGGCTAAGGCCATTTGAAGAATTCACTCTCGTTCGGCTGCTCAGTGGTGTATTGATCCGAGAATCCCATTAAGAGAGGGATCTCAGACTCATCACCAAAACGGCTGGAGCAGATATTGAAATGTTAGACATTAAAAGTGGTATAATATTATTAGTTATCTACTTCAAATTAAAGATCACGATACAAATGTTTTGTATTGTATTATCCGTAGAAATGTCAATGTCTTTGTTTGTTGAATTGCATACAACAACAACAACAACAATAATAATCATTATTATTAGGATTTTGACAATACGACACAATAACAACTGTTAGATGCTCATGATCAGTGGAAAGTAACAATTGGTTATTCAAACATTCGGTTTTGGGGAATGTTTAATGGTAGAATTTTCTGATATTGATTTAGTTTTATTTCTGCTATCCCTCCTGACCCAAACATTCTGGATGATTAAACCTGATAGGTATGAGCTGGAAGGCCACACCTGTGTTAGATTTACAACAGATTGCAGCAGATGCAGAATGAGTAGCAAGTAGCTATAGGCTTGGCCTTTTGCATGGATATCCATGCATTTTTGAGGAGGGAAAGCAGAGGACAGACCTAACCTCAGAATGTCTTTGCTGTCATTTTTATTCTGCCCCCCTATGGGACCGAATCAGCCTCAATGAGATCCATAGGTGGCTCAGAATAAATCAGAAAAGCAGCTTAAGGGAGCGGGAGGTGGAAATCGTCGGGATTCGCAGCATGGCAAGGGGGAGGGATGGGGGGGGCACCTTCGTATCCAGGAGATGAACTCATGCAAGCTGTTGAGGGTGGATTACCTCACCGGAGCTTTTTACAGCAGGCGATGACTTAATCCGTCCACCGCATCTCGGAAGCTGGCCATGTCTCATCTAATTGGCTCAGTGATGATACTGCAAGTGTGCTGTTGTCAACAGTTCCCCCCCGCCCGACAACCACCTATCAAAGCTGGCCCTCTCACTGATTGGAAACATATCCCAACCAAAAGTACTCCGCCATTAAGAATCAACCTCACATTGATCCAGCTTCACCACTGACCTAAACTCTTACTAATGCCAGGACTGTACTAAATCTCAAAACTGTACAGCTCAGTAAAAAGAGAAATGCATGTGCATTTTTAAACACTCAGCCAGTTCTTTCCTCCTGTGGTACAATAAGACTTACAGCTATCGTCCCAACAAAGACTGGAGCTTCAGATCTGCTATTAACGGTTTTAAATCTTTCACAGGTTCTCTGTGGTGCTAATTACTCATGTCTTCCTCGCTTAGCTATGTAACAGCTTCCTGTGAAGCAAATGTTTCTTCTTTATTCAAAAGAACAGAAATGACTGATTCATTGCAAGTTCCCCATATCTAAACTTTGATGTGGGTGTTGTGTAGCTACAAAGACTGTTTCCTCTTCTTCAAGGTCGATTCCCCTTGCCGGTTCCAGCAATCAAAATTCTTTGCAGAGGAGCCATTGGTTAACCTCAGGATTTGGCAAAAAAAATTTGGCACTGACCGCATATGGGTTTCACCCATGATAAACGGATGAAATTCACACACATATTTCTCCATTCTTGGTGCTACCTAGCAACTAAATTCTAATTGGCAGTTGGAGTTAAATCACCTCAGAATGTCTGACAGAATGCATGTCTGATGTTCTGATGCTGTATCTCTATAGGCCCTGTTAAACTGCTCTTGTACAAACTGATTTGACAAGGAGCATTTCAGTATAATGTGAGAAAATACATAAGCCTGTGACTAACACACTGAATTTCAATAAGCTTGCTATTGATTATTGTTTTTGGAATGGAATTGCTGTGGAGAGGGCCTACATATTCCTATAGTGACCTCAGAGTGGCAAAATACCCTCTTACTCAGGAAGCTGGAGTGATGTCATCGGATAATGACATCTACACCCAGGCCCTGAGCCATCCGATGCATTTTCAGCCAGGATCCCAGCTTCTGTGGGCAAGTGTGTGTGTGTGTGTGTGTGTGTGTGTGTGTGTGTGTGTGTGTGTGTGTGTGTGTGTGTGTTTGTATTTGAGATATCGATCGAGCCAGAGGAATTCAATTGAGATATAACACAATATCAGAGACAGGAAATAATCACCTTCCTTCTCGGGTCTCTGTGGATTGTGGGATGTGAGAGCTCAGTCCTGTAGTTACGGCCAGTCTGATGGGTACGTACCCGCACCTCTGGAATTTATGGTTGAACAGGGACTTGACAGCACTCAAACACATTTGTTGCTGTTCCAGAATAAAATCCTTATCTCTTTATAAAAATTAAATTTCGAAAATTGACTATTTCTGTGCTTTTGCCCTCAATTTAAGTATGACTGCAACACTGAGAATGTTGGCCTTAACACATTCATGTGCTTACCTAATGCATAATTTTCAGGACCAGAGCTGGTGGACTGAGAAGATTCTGGGCAAATGGAATACATATAACCCCTCACAACCTCTCAACAATATGATGTTTCCATTACATTATGCAGAGTAATTGAAAAAGGTAAGTATTACTAGCAGTAACAGTGAAGTATATTGAACTGCATTTGTTTATAATTCTGCCCTATGCAATAGAGGAACATTTTCATGTGTGAGATCATACCCATTGGCATCCCCTTTTGTACAGATTTTTCCTCTTAGACAAAAAACCATCCAGCAGACATCCCCAGTTTCAGTATAACCGAGTGTAATTTGTTGTATTATTTTTCATAAAGCAAATGTTAGGCCATCTGTTTTTGTTCAGTCATGTGCATGGAGCAGCCCCTAACTCTCGGTTTTATGCTTCGTTTCTCAATAAAAGCATGAAGTGCAGCGTTCAGCTGTCGCGCCTCTGTCATAACCCAAGCATTAGAAACCAACTTCAGCGCCATTCGTTTATTGACTGGAAGGAACATTCAAGCATGCATCCACTACTGAATATCATGTTCATTCAATATGTATGTATTAATTTCATAAAAGCAGTCCTTAACATTGTCTCACAAATAAATACGTTGCTTTATCTATTCATTTTATCTACATAAACTGTCTGAGATCTGAAATCACCAAAATTAAATCATCAAACATTCTCATGAAAGAAAGTTGTCCGGTTATATTGTGAAATTCAGATCCATTAAAGATGGAATAACTGTTCAGCTGAATCAAAGCCATAGATTTGGGACTGGTGATTATGCCTTTTGTCTCGCAAGACAAAGTAAAAACAGAGACAAATAAAAACATGGTTATCAGAGCACTGTAAGAACATTCAACACAATGAACAATGACTCTCATTTCTATAGCTCAAAATGGGATATTTTAATGTAATAACCAAAGACTTATTATAATCTAGAAATGACTTTATGTTCCTCGAAAGGTCCAGTTCTCATACAGTCACTGTGAGGGTTTCTAACACGTCTTGCCAATCATATGTCATGCAAAATGTGATGCACACCTCCTGTCATTAATCTGATCTTTCTGTGCATTTTCTTTGCTCCTCATCAGATCTTTCATTTTGCAAATAAACCTACACATTTGCTGATGTGGAGTAATGCCAATAGCATAGAAAGAGGTAATTCTGAACTTTGATTGCAGAAACTGAGAGAAAATCAAAAATTCTAAAACTCACATCCATTTTCCCTATGCAACGAGGGACATGAAAAGAAAATATAGGGACCAAATGCTATAACCTCACACTGCCATAACCTCACATCTGACAACTGAAGATTGTGTCAGCAGCTTAACCTACATACTCTTTGGGTTCTGAAGACCCAAAAGGTGATATCAACCAAAAAAAGAGGGTTAAAACAAAATCAACAAAACATTAAAATGATACCGAGTGTCTGTAAGGTTACATTTTTTAAAAAGCTCATTAAGGAGTACTTCTAAAATGTGCCATGAATAGTGATGCTATTGAAGTATTCAGTAGAAAAATAATCTCTCCTGCAGAGTTCCATTATAACTGTAAAAAATCTGTCTTTGAAACCAGACCCTTTGTAATACTTTCATTAATGTGTTGACAGACCTAAGGCAAGTCAGACTGTCTCCGGTTCAAGACATTGGATTCTGAGAGTGGATAGTGTAAGAGTACTGCAAAGTTCGCTTCAACACTAAATAGAGTCAATACTCGGGTGCCTTTGGATCAATAAGCCAATGACTGTCTGACCTGCCTTATTGGATTCATTGACTTCTTTGGCATTACAATCGTTTTTGTCAGTCTTCTGGTTTTAGATCTGCCTTTGTTTCTTACACGCTGACCTCAGGAACCTTACAATACAGAGGCTGCTGTTTTTGTGCCATGTATAGTGCTGATGGTATTTGTTAAGTTTGCCTAGATTACCACACTCCAAAGCAGCTTTTAAGAAGTGAGGCTTGATTAAGTTCAAAATAGGAGGGGTTATGATGTTTTGCCAGTGACATGAGAATCTCACTCTTCCACCAGTTTCCCAAGCCCACCAACCTTCAAGTATGATCTTTTCTCATAAACTAATGATGGTCAGTCACTGCTTCTGGCAGGAATCCACTTGATAACAACTATTCAGTATTCCAAGTTTGGAGTACTTTATGGTTCCTCAGGCCTTCAGAGGTGAAGCACACAAAGCCCATGACCACTGTGTGTTATTCAGTTCTCCCTTGAGGTGTGGAATAATCTAGGAGCACTGGGAAGCTCTGCTACTGCAGATGAGGCCCAAATTACAGCAGCATTTCATTGTGCTTTTTTTTGTGGTATCAACCTACACAGTTCTGACATCACTCAATTCATGGGATTTTTTGCTTCACTTTATTCTTCTTTATATTTCAGTCAAGTTGGCAATGGAAAGCTTAGGTGACTAAAAGATAACATTGCAACACTACTATATTTTTAAATCAAAACGTCAGCATACCTGTATCCTGTGCTGTTAAGAAAAAGTGTAACTCATTTATTCCCGCATTTTTAAGACAAAAATAAAATGATTTTTCCAAAGATTCCTGCCACACAGTGAAAACTGAGGCAGGCATACTCTGTGGAGCTCAAACTCAGGCCGGGGTTGGACGGCTGCCCACGGGCAATGGGCCCCCTCTGCCTCATTCTGCTGCGTGACTGACTGGACCACGTGTGCCCGTCCATATGTGCCATGGAGAAGCAGCTGTGTGCCACTCGGTCCAGGCCTCCATTCCCACCCCCAGCCCCGTCTCCATCCCCCTCGCCTCCCGCCGTCTCCCAGGAATGAGGGAGCCCGGAGAGGCTCCCGCCATCCCGTGAGCGACAATGCAGCCTAGATTCACAGGCCTTCTTTCACATGCCTAAGCCCTGACAGATATTGAACATACTGCGGTATACCCGTATGCTAAATATATGCACACTTTAGAAAATACGTGGATGGAGTAACACACTCTTGATATCACAGATAATGCTCCTGGATACTTGTGTCAGACACAGAATATTTCATTACAGAGTGACTTGCTGAAGAAGCGTGGCAGTAAAACTCCCATCTGCTTTTCCCATGCCCCAAGGGGACCTTGGGATGTCGCATGTTGTAGCAAACAGCCTGCATTCCTAAAGCGTCTTTATTAAGATGACACCAGCGAGGCCCGATGCAGCCGAAGCAGTCGCGCGGTAGCCATGTCAGAACATCTGGAGCGAATAACTACACAGACGCCTTGCTCCGTGTCGTTAACGTATCACACCATTCAGCAGTGACAGAGGGGGCCTCACAATTACAGGGCTGTCTGCCAACGACGCCATATTTAAGATAAACTAAATATTCTATTTTCCGCAAAGTGTGAATACTAATGAGACTGCCTCACAGAGTGCTGATGAAGCATGTTGTCTGCGCATTGTTTCGAGGGTAAAATTTGCATACCTCTTGTAAATGGGGAAATCCCATATCTGAATCAATCTGGTTTTTGCCGTGTGCATGTGTGTGGAAATGTTAAATCTCTCTTCAACCTGAAAAATGCACTGCAGACACTGGAAAGATTTTCACTGCTGTCATCAGGTGTCCATGGTGACTTCACTTGTAAATCTATAATTTAATCAAATATAACATAGAACTTCACATATCCCTATAGGTGAATTAAAGCATTAGCTTACTCTCTCTCTCCCTATACATATATGTATATATTTCTATATATAAATGTCTTTCTTTTACTGAAATTCCTCTGACAACATATGAAAATCTTGCCAGATATCAATTTTTTTCACACATGCCCTTCAATATTGCTAGTGTGAGCAGAAAAGCAGGAGGGAATACAGAGAGAGCATGGCGTTGATTAAAAATGAATCATTAGGCCAAAGCTCCATAACACTGGATCAGTGCTGAATTGGGCGTACTCATCCAGCTCTCCTGTCTCTCTTAAAAACAGTGTCCCTTCATGTGATTTTAAGTGCAGTCACCATTCTGCTGTCATGTTTCCCCCCTTTTTCTTTTCACCCCTCTTAGTCTTTACTTCAGATACGGAATCTCTGATACAGATTACATGCATGCATTTCTTACATAGGCTACCTGCAAGTTTATTAGTGCCCACCGATTTTTGAAAAGCCCAGAAAAGTTTACCTAAAGATGTCCACCTTCACTACAGGAGAATGACAATATGATTTGTGCTTCAAATTGTGGGCTCAACTGCATGATTAGTGTGATTATTCAGAAGCAGTTACTGAGTATCGGTTTATTAGCAAGAAAAAAAAACAAAAAAACATCCCCAACATTGAATGGTGTTATGTCACAATGGAGACAGTCACCTGACTGCTCCATATTATATGTCACAGTTATGAGCCAGTCCTCCCTGGCTGACTGGTGTGATGCAGAGGCACAGTGGTGTGGTGTGAATACATGCT
Source organism: Albula goreensis (assembly GCA_022829145.1). NCBI lineage: Eukaryota > Metazoa > Chordata > Actinopteri > Albuliformes > Albulidae > Albula > Albula goreensis. Next base: position 64,290,596 of record CM040741.1, on the reverse strand, counting down.
TCACTTTGTCCCCTCAGGCACAGGTTCTGTCATGTAAAGTTCTTTCCTCAGTGTGGTTGCCTGCATCTCTGATGCCATTTACAGCGTGCCTAAGCACAGCAGTGATTACCCCCTTAACTATCACTGAAGCCGCAGAGCAAAATGTGGATTTGTTCTACCTGATGAGTCATCCCTTGTATCACAACATTGCAGTGTGTTAGATCTCTAACAGTTTTTAATAGAATTAGTTTAATTGCATTAATTCTCACAGTGCAAGAAAGAATGTATCCTGTTCTAGAAAATTATACAGATGATAAAATTAATTATGAAAATGGTGTAACTCATCTGCCAAGTTTGATTAATTATTGCTTCGCCAGCAGGTGACATATTTTAGTGTCACTTTGATACATAAAAAGCAATTCTGGTACCAGTAGATCATTCATACTCAGAACTTAAAGCTTCAATAATATATGGTAAAGGTTTGCCTATATAATGTACTAATTTTTAATCCAGACAAGGCATGTGAATGTCAGGACGAGACAAAATGTCATCTACTGCCTTGTAAGTAGCTGTCGCTTTAAAGCATGATTTCCCTACAACTGCACATATCTGAAAATTCGTCCTGCGAAAGACACCATGAAGTTCTGCGCAATTTACTCGCCATCAATACGCGACCCCGAGGGTCCCCTGTTTCACCTGGTAATAGCATATATGGATTAAAAACAAAACAGCCGACGCGACAGACAATGGCTCTCTGACATCTACGGCACACGCCCTGTTTTCATTTTCCATTAACTGTGACACCATGAGTGCATGAGAGCGGAGTGACTACTACACTGAAGATTGTCAAATCAATACGCGCCTTTGTATTTACAGTTCACTGAGCCCTCTCCTCGTAAAGCACAATAGATTGACCAACACTGTGGCTCGAAACTAAATTAGGCTGGGCAGGATTTCTCAGACGGGAAAGGAGGGACCTTTGGCTCCTAAGGTGGTATTGCTTTTCACACTTTGGTCTCCAGTCTTGATAATAAGTGCTGGTCGGCCAATTCAAAAATCACAGGAGCAAATAAGTCCGGCGAGGAGAGAGAGGGAGAGAGAGAGGCTCCTGGTAAATGAAATAAGGAGCGCAAGACGGCTCGGGGCAGAGAGGGTCCAAGGAGACGTGACAGGGACAGAGATAGCGGGCGACAGCGGATGTCGAGCAGCGTGTACCGGTTCCCCTAACCGACACCGCGACCAGTTCCAACAGAGCAATTTGCAGGCTCGCTCATGGCTGGGGGAGAAGATGTTGCGTGACGTGTTATCTGGAAGAAAAGGCAGAGAAGCGCTGACACAGATACAATGAGGGCAACACTGAGGTGTCTACAAGAGGCTAGCGGTGAAGTGGTAGGTGCTAGAGGGCCAGTGGAGGTGATTAAATACGCCGCTGAAAGCTGTTGTCGACCCACCCCTCCACAAAATCACCGAGCCGAACTGATGAAATCTGACGGAAATGTCCTACTTTTCTTGCAGCAGCGCCCGATAATGATACACCTGGCCACGTTGCTGTCAGTGCGCATTATCACACATCTTTATTCTGTGCTCAGAGCACACCATGTATGATTACGGACATCTAGCCTCAAAGGGCATTGGAAATGGTGATAGGGTACCAGAGAATGGTTGCATTAGCTGTCTTTCTCTGGAAATGCAACATAGGCTGCATTGTGTTACATACTGTATACTTAACATAGTCTATTACAAATTACTCTGGTACAACACAAGCATGCAACAGACATTGGACAAGAGTAGACTTTTTTAATGCCAATTTTGGCATTACTGAAAATGATCTCTGCTGATGTTACACTCTTAGAACAAAAAGGTTCCTTAAGGGTTCTTTGCTTGTCCTGCTGGGGGAACCATTAAAGGTTCTTCTTTGATATGGATTTAACTGACAGGTTCTCTGTGGAACCTTATTTTTATGGTTATATAAAGGCCCCTGTAAAAATATCTGTATCTAAGATGAACCATTAAGGGTTCCCCCAGCATAACAAACGAAAAAAACTTTAAAGGTTTCTTTTTTAGTGTATGAAGGGCAGTCTCACTGAATTAATGCCAATTAGAAGGGTAAATGGTCTTATTTATTACCATGGTCGATTCAGCATTCAGGAAGGCAGCAAGATGGTTTACATGTTCTGGAATAGTCTGGTTCCCCTTTATTCCTTTATTCTTAAATTGCTTAGCTTTATCCGCCAACCATCCATAGTTTCGGTATCCTATGCCAATTTTCAATAGCAGTAGAAAGTACCACACACTTAAAACCGCGGACATCATTTTTGCCTGAATCTCAGTTTGTAACTGGTAAAAAATATACAACTTCACCACTCAATGAATCTTCTCAAATCTTGGCCACAAACCAAAACCAATGCCCATGATAACAGATACAATGGATTTGAGACGGCCCCTGTACAGCCGCTCTGTGCTCACTTAGCTTGGCCTGCGCGTGAGCGAGCACGCGCTCCGACAGGACAGGACAGGACTGGACTAGAGAGGGGAGAGAGAGTGAGTAGCGGAGACAGAAAGCTACCAGTCATCATGTAATCGAGAAAGAAAAAAAGAACTTGCGCAAGAAAGAAACACTGCAATTTTCCCACCCGGCGGACTAATAAGAACAGATTGAGTGCTCCGAAGATTCTCATCGCAGCAGCGTGACACTGCCGGAAAGTACATAGCTAACGTTAGCTACGCTTGGAACTCACCGAGAAAAAAAACAGGAGCACACTGACAATAAACACACTCCCCGTCAAGTGGACTGCTACTGCGAGAAACTGACAAAAATAAGCAGAAGAAGAACATACACACGTTATCTGCTTTCTCTTGAGGTATTTTAGTGTATCCAGACACTTTGCATTTGTTTTCCTGAAACTCAGGAGGAACAATGAAAACTTGAAACTCTTTCAACGTTGCTCACTGCAAGCTAGCTAGCTAGCTAAGAGCTAGCCAGTGTAGCTTAGCTTTCTTCGTAGTTTTGAGTACTGCGCGGAGTAGCTAGCTAGTTAGCCGTGTTGTTTTCCAAGTTTGAAGTTTTGCAGTTCTTTGTTTTTTTCTTAAGAGAGTGTCCTAAACGGGAGGAGAAGGGAAGGTTCCCTTCTTAATTCCCTCCGTTTCACGTTTTCTAAACAAAATGATGGCCGCGGACGACGGCAGCGAGGAGACAGGTTCGGTTTCGGCGGGGACGGGAGTTGCAGGCGGAGGAGGCCCCGAGACGGCCCATTTTCCGTTCTCCTCCAAGCAGAGATTGCGGGTGATTGATTCCGGCCCAGGGTCTACCCAAAACCTCCGCAACTCCCCGGACACGTCCCCCGACACACTCTCCGAGATACTATTGTGCTCGGTTACTGGAGGGGATCTACCGGGATCAGCCCTGTCCGCCGCTGGGAGTGGCAGTAGTGGTGGGCACGCTGCGTTTGGGACAAACTCCGGGACTGGGAGTGGAGCGTCCCTTTCCCCCACCCTGGAGGGACCCGCCAGTCGGATGTCGCCCACCTCCGGGAGTCCGGACGGGACTAGCAGTTTCCCCCCACTGCCACCCCCTCCGCCGCCCCCAGTTTGCGGGACACTTGGCACCGTAGATGAAAGCGATGCCTTGGATGGACAGGAATACGAGGAAGAGGAGGTGGCATTCCCACTAACCGCGCCGCCCACGAACCAGTAAGGATCTTTTTTATGTTGTCTGTTAAGATAGTTTTGCTGATATGTCAAGCTGAACTCCCCAGTTAGTGCAAGCTAGCTAATAGATAACTAGTTAAGTGTCCACAAACTGAAAGTCTTTTTTTTCAGCTCGCTATCCTGCTAACTAGCTTGCTACAACTTGTTGCTGACGTCCCAAAATCGACTACTCATTCCAATTTGAGTGGTGTAAAAACCTGCAGCGATGTTATCATACAGATGAGTGTGTAGCTCAGCTGTAGCTGGGTACTGCGAAATCCTGGCAGTTTTCTTACATTCCCTCAGGACAACACTACGCAGTTGCCCTCCTGGCTACCTCGCAACCTGCACAGAAATGCTGGTACGGTCAGCGGCAGCACTCATGTTGGGTCCGTTTGTATCTATACAGTGGTTTGAGCTTTTGAATGAGTGAGACATACATTCAGCTGGCAGGCTAGCTACTTCTGTACCTAGGGCGGTGTGTAACACGTCCGAAAGGATTCATGTTCTCTCTGCAGTGACTTGCTGAGTGAATAAATGGTACTGAGATCATATATTTTAAATATATCTTGACTGTCCAAAGCGTTGGAAAACACACAGTATATTCAAGGTGGGTTTTTGGCGTTTGGTGTGCAGGGACGAATTTCGTGACTATTCATTCACACTTTGATATAGATACATTTTAAAGTACACACATCCTAAGGCACTTTCCGTGGGTCTCTACTTTGCATCAGATGACTGTGTTTCACAGTGTGTCACTGTAGTTACAAGTACAATTTTACTGCTTTTGGCCACAAACTGTCCTCCAGTCATACATTACATTTTATGTACAGATTCTCCTGAGGTCAAACTTCTTTGACAGGTGATAGCTTGTGTAAGGTACTGTACTTCATAGATGTTAGACAAGGGTTTTCCAATCTTAACCAGAAAAGGCAGGTTTGAGTGCAGGCTTTTCGTCTGTCCAAGCACTAAAATACCTGATTCAACTAATAAAGGTCTTGATGGAAGAACATTACTAGTTGAATCAGGTGTTTTGGTGCTGAGCTGCAGCAAATGCACTGCGCTCAATCCAGCACTTCTCAGTTGAGTTTAGACAGGCTGTCCCTGGATATTTAATCTGGAGTCTGATTGTTGAACTTTTTTTGCCGTTTCAAGGCCTTTTGAATTGACCATCATGACAGTGCGCCCACGTAGGCGGACTTATCAAGCTTTGCTGGCAGGCCCAAACTGCGAGCCCACGCAAAACATACCAAGTATGTACCTACCAATTGGCAGTCAGGACACAGTATTATGCTGAATTCCTCTGGGTTACTGTCAGTAAGGCTGGTAGTCTCCACTACAGGACAGGGCTTATAGATCAGGAGAGGGCGGTGTGCATTGAAGTTGTTGTTTACTAGTTCAATTTGTTAATTGGCTGTGCACACTGTTATCAGTTCACCGTAGAGTAGATCATGGTAAGAACTCCATACAGACAGGAAAGGACAGTCCCCAGCTGTCATGCATAATCTTGTCAAGAAATTGTAAAACATTAGTTTTTGTCACATAAAGAGTGTTGGGCTGTTGGTATGCAAATGGATGCATCCCCCTTTGCCCACACCTAATCTAGTAGATACAGCTATGGAATGCATTTACACTACCTTCCTCAGCCTTTAGTGCCTTATAATATAAGTATTATACAATACAATATTAAGTATTATAGTAGTATTAATATTAATATTAAGTATTAAATAAGTATAATATAAGTATAATATAGTGAATGGGGGAAGCTTTTATTACAGAACAGGTAATCAACCTTTTAAGGCGACAGTGTGCTGTAGTAAATTCATCCAGTCATGCATTCCTAAATTAGAAGCGTGTCTCGGTTTTACCTAGTACATGTACAGTTCAGTAATCTGTAAAGTGTAAATTCTCTTCAGCTGTCAAACAGCGCATAGCAAACATGTGTAATCTACCTTAACTCCCGAGTCAGCAGAAACAGCAGCAAATCTATGCTTTTGATGGATGGATAGGAGCAACTTCAGAGAAAGAAAGTGGACTTAACACAAGAAAATATTACATCTTGCTGTTTCTTTGGCAACCTTCAGACCATCCATTCAATGTAAGGGAAACGTTTTGCATTTATTCATAACTCTGTACATTTAAGGAAATTGAAAAGGCCTGTTTTGGTGGGGTGCTTCTCTAACTTGTGTAATTTTATTTGAGCATATTTACCTCGTTTAGCTCATGACGAACCAGTTGTCTAGCATCCTGGTTATGGACAGCCATTATGGTGCTCTTGTTTGTGCTGTTACTCATCTCTTCATTGGTCAGTTAAAGCGGTTGAGTCGATCCATATCGTTCCTCACTCCCTGTGCCACAAAATGAGATCCCAATCACCACAGGTTGAACTTTGTATCTTTGACATTGTTAGCTAAAGTCTTGGCTGTTGTGTTAGCTCACTATGATCAGGTGTTCTAAAGCAGTGAGGTGACAATTGATCATGCTGGTTATATTACCAGTTGCCAGTAGTGACAGATTTGCCTCTTCTCTGTGTATTCTTAGCTGTGCTACGGTATACTGTATGCCATACTGTATGGGAGTGTGCACTTGCATATCACTTTTATTCAAATAGAAGCTCACTTGTGGGTGAGTAAATTGGAGGAGAGTGCTCACTTCCTGCTAGGGATGATGGTGGCATAGAAGTGACATTTGAGCATACTACAATTAAATTTGTGAGTTGAAATGGGAGGAAAAGGTCGAGTGGGGGGGTGGGTGGTTGGCAGTGAAGATCTCACAGAACCCAGAAATGAATTTTTCGTATCGTGGATAATACGATTTTGGAATCCCTGATTTAGGATGGCTCATAATGGGAAAAATTAGCATTAATTCAGAATCTCACCCAGGCGTAACCAGTAGCCAGCTGAGGTAAGGTACTGGTGGTCCGATAAATTCTCATTAGCACAACTTTGGCCATAAAATTTCTCTCTGCTGAGGGAGCATTTTAATCCTTTTTTTGGCTAATGTGGATGCTCAGCTAATATCCCTGTGCAGGTCTAGTTTTATGTTAGATTTATGCGAAGCAAAGCTTCATCTGAAAGGTTGAGATTTGAATGAGCTGTTCCATTCAACTTTGTATGAAATATCTTCTGATTGAATCCCTGCAAGAATTATCATAGGAGTAAATGGGCGAGCGTTGAACTTTAATCGATTCACACAGTAAAATTCCCACATCCTGAAGGTTTCCTTTCTTAGGTTATGGGTGCTGTAACAGTGAATTAAACAAGACAAAATGTACCCCATCAGCACATTCTACAAAATGCTTCCAAAGGGATTTAAATGCAGTAAAATGACATTAGGACCAAAGAAGTTGAGAATGCACTCTTATGGACCAGAAAGAGTGTATTTTTACAGAAAATTTTGCTGTATTTTCTGTTAAATAAGTTTTTAATATATTAAGTGTCTTGAGGTGAGGTTGAATTACATTGTACCGTGAATCTTTTTGCCCTGAATGACCTGTTCATGTATTTCTTTACTTTTATGCTCAAATTATACACATTGTTTTGCCTTCAATAAATAATGAAGTAGAGGTACACATATCCTGTGTCATATTTTTAACTGATGCCAGTGCTTTCATCAGCAAAATCTGTTGACTGTTCTTAATAATTCAAGTCAACTCTCCGGCTATTTAGAGAATGAGTTAGTAAGAGAATAATCAAATTTGTTGGATATTTAGTCCTCTTTTGAGGCCTTTTCAAATATTGCTGGTGTTGTAGTTTTTTTGTTTACATAGCTGAGTGGATATGAAGTTGCAAGCAGCTTCAGTGAAGTGCTTTGTCCTGGTATGGTATTACTGTCTCATGTATCTTATGCATTGATTTTGCCTGTAAGCCTATACATTTTAAGGTAATTATGACATTTGTACCGTAAATATTTTTATGATACATGATTTTCTTGCTCACTGTGGTCCCTTTTTTTGTAAGAATGACTTCATCTGTATATTTGAAAGAGCATTGTGGGTTCTTATGTGCTTTTGCTTTCCTTAAAATCTTTGTTGAAAGGGAGTCGTATGGTAGCGCTGGTGTCAGTATTTCAGCTGAGAAAATCTCAAAGTGGGATCTTGGAGAAGTTTAGAGATATGGCCTGTCATTCGTAGTGACTGGATGTAAAAGTGCTGATCTACAGTGTGGTCTTGGTTGCGCTTTGGTATCCAAACCTTATCCTTTATGAGCTTGAGGGGAAAAACCTATTCTAGATCCCTAGTGCACCTGTTCTGTGAAGCTGCTCTGTGAAAACAGGCTCTGGTCTGCTATGTGACAAGGGTTGGAATGGGGAGTGGTGAGGAGGAGGCATGGCCACATGCAATATATAACACCTGCCTTGTTGCCTTTAGTATTCAATAACACAAAATTAAGTCACTTATTCAAGCTGACCATTTTGTACAATTTCAAAAAGCCAGCACAACCACAAAATGTATCGGAACTGTGTCTGTGTGTGTGAGCCTGTGCACTCGCGAATGCGTGTTTCAGGGGCTGTGATCAAAGAGATCTATGATAGATCAGCTGTCTCCGCTGGTACCTTTATCATCAATGTAAGCTGCCCATCTCAAATCCTGACTGGCAGCAGAGCAGTGAATGAAAGCACAGCAATCCATCCAACAGAGCAGGTATATGGTAGATGACACTAAATCCATCTGTAAGTCCATATAGGGGTATTTTAGATGTGCTCATAGATGTGTCAGACATTCCTGGATGTAGGCTATGTGCTGATAAAGAGACAGTTCTGGTAAACATAGTTCTGGGTAAATGTAAATGTGATGATACAGTTTGCATTTCAAGTTATACACAGTCATAAATGTTGTACGTTAGATATTCTGCTTGAAATGTAAACTTATGTTTTGGCTGAAATGTGTTTTACTTTGTAAAACAAGTTTATGTAATGGTAATTCTTTGCTCTAGTCGTGAGGTACAAGTGAATGCAAACTAAACAATTCTGACACATTTCAAAAAGTAGTCATCATGAATTAGTCTGCTTAAATCCAGTACAAAGCCTGAACTGTGTATTTGAATGGCTTGTCAACAGCACAGAGGAAATATTCAGAATTAAAATGCGCTATCACTTGAAGCCGAGCATTAATGGAGGTGTTGGTTTAAATCTAATCGCCATTTAAGGCCCTTTATTAAAACCTGTTTATTCATTGAATTACTTTATTAAAAGGAGTTGCCTCCTATCCATCAAATTCACTGTACACATGGCACAACCTGGCCACATGTCCTAACTGACTTTCTTCCTCTGATAGTCTTTAATCAGCAGTGTTACTTAATCACCTCTTAGTGGAAGGTAGAACATATCAATGCACCATTTCTCTGCAGTCCCCATTTTGTGGTACACTCATATCTACTATAGGAGCTTTGTAAGCACAATAGTAATGCATGCATGTGTGGTGCCCCTGGCTTTCTCGCAGGGGATTCCATAGGCATCCTCATTAAAATGCATTTTCCTTTCCTGGGATTCCGACTGAAAGCCTCGCGAACGGAAACGGCCGACCCATTCAAGCATCTTTAAAGCACGTCTGACCTCTTCGCAAAGACGGTAGTTTGCTTGCATCGCTCCAACAAATTTCAGCGTGCATCATTATATACATGCATACAAACCATAGAACTTTTTATTGAAAATAGTGACCCCATTCTCCAGTGAGTGCTGGTCTCTTATAAACAGGTGTACTTGTATGGTATTCACATAGTTCTAATGCATTGGTATGTGGTTATAGTTAGAATTAATGCCTTCCCCACTGCCATGTTTAGCAATGTATCTGGCAGCTAATATGAAGACCTCTCAAGGTAAATGGTGCAACACTGTCCTCTCAGTAGATGTAGAGAAATAGCTGATGTTTTTGGTTGTGGAATAAAATAAATGGCCCATTGATCATTGGAAGTTTATGTTAATAGCTATGCATTCATTCATTTGTACATGCATAAAAACAGGCAAGTGGATAGTACTTCATGTTATTCTGCGTGAGTATAACAATGGTATTGAATTGCCAGGTCTTGTTGCTTTGATGTGGCCGTTTTATGTCTAGGGAATGTAAAAGTTGTGGCATATCGATAGAGATGTAGAGATGTAAAAATGGTACAAAGGTGATAATGATCTAATCATGGTCTCTGAACCTTATGGCATGTTGTGCCACCATTGTCTTATCATTGCTGTGGTTAAATTGGGAATACAAACCACTATACTTAAAACGTGGTTACGTCAATTAAGTGGACTAACCTATGACATACACCAGTTACTTTTAATAAAGACATGGACATACATCACAGCAAGCAGCAATCAGTTGTGCTGATTTTTCAGCTATTGGCCTAGTTATATTCATTCTTTGCACTTGGCTGTAACAATTTTTTTTGTCACAGGATGCGGGTGGCTGTAGTCATTTTGTAGACACATCATGCATGCAGGCCTAATGCAGATAGGTTTCCGCATCTCTCCACATGACTCGGAGCAGGTGTGTGTAGGTGGAGCCCAGGCCATGAGGGACTGAAGCGTTAGGCCCTGATGATCAACAGGAAATTTCATTTTGCGATCCTCTCTTGTCGTTCACTGATGTGTCATGAAAGACTGTGAGAGAACTGGTGTAATGGAGTGTGATTGCACCACAACTAATAGCCTGGAACATAAAGTAGTGTACGTGCATCATTTGCTTTCAACAGTCAGTTTACGAGTTAGTGCTTACTGTTTGCTCATTTAGGACAGTGTTTGCTATGTCATCATGAAAAATTCTTTTCTTAAAAAAAAAAAAAAAATCCTTCCAGGCATACTAATTCCTTGTTCTGTGCCAGGCATGTTTAGAGAGAATTCGCCATAAATTACTCACAGTAGGACAGCTCAGTGCTATTTGGCGAGCAGGTGCACAGGTGGGTCTGCAACACTGCTGATTAAATCATACCTCAAAAAGGTAAAAATCAGCAAGAAACATTGTTAGAAATTTGGCGGTTGTTAAACTGAAATACTTTTTGGTTTGACTTCAGGTTTGCTGTAGAAGATACCAGGTCCTGATAATATAATATAATATAATATAATATAATATAATATAAAAAAACTCCAAAATATATTATTATATTTGATTATTCCCTGGTGATGAAGGCTTGATAGTGCGTCAGCAGGAATAAACAGATTTCAGAGGAGAAGTTTCAAGTGGAGAGCTGGATCAGGGCCTGTGTTTGCAGTCGGAATGAGTGCAAGAATTCTGGTCTGCCCTTCATCGTTTACGCTTCCGTACAAATGGTACCCATTTGTAAACAGTGGAGTCGACACTTGGATAAATATTTTACAAATTCTACAACTCCACAAAGAGGGGAAGGTGAGTGTGCTTAATGCCCCTGTGAGCCAGTGCTCGGGGGCTAAAACAAATGGAAAGCTTGAAATTAGCCGTTGATTTTGAAGTTTCCACGAGGATTAGAGAGGATTTGAAGTCATGGACTGTTTTGTTAGAAAAGCTGGAGTCCGTGTTTAAAGCAGTCGTTCAGTGAACATCTACGCTGAAGTGCCCATTGGTCCTGCAACACTGAATTTGCATGAAGAATAACTTCACTTCCACATGCTCCCTCTTGTGTGCTCTCTGTCAAAAAAAAAAAAAAATGTTACATACGAGACCAGCATATGTTTTCCACATTCACTAATTTTATACAAAATATAGGATTCATTCATTTCAGCTGATTAAAAGAGAGTTAACAAAAACACTAACTTCTTCACAGATATTTTTTTCCTCTCTTACTGATTTTATGCAAAACATTGCTATGTCAATTTCAGCTGATTAACCGGGAAGTTTTTTCAGAATGAAGAGCATACTGGCATTCGGTGAGTTGGCTGCAAGTGCCTTGTTTGGTGAATTCAGCTGGGAAATTTTTTGATTTAAAAGTACTTTAAAATCATAACCAAAACAGTTCATAAAAATAGTGAACTGTTTTGGTTATATTTTTGATTAGTCATAGTGACACAGCTCTGTAGATGTGGAATGTTTTTAGGCTGATTCTGTGAGGCTCTGGCTGCCCTGTTGTGAGAGCCATGGGACGTGGCTGCGCCCTGTGTTTGATAAGCCATCTTCCCACTGTGAGGATCGATGGGACTCATTACTCTTCTTTACCCCATGTGCTATCCAATTTATATCCACAGTTCTAGTTATAAAAATGTTAAGGAAATAGAAGTCCCATAAAGGAGCAATTTCCTTTAAAAAAAAAAAACTGCTTTGTTTTTATTACCAGTAAGATAAATGTGACCATAAAGGTATCAATAAATGCCATTTCTTTAAAAAAAAAAAAAAAAAAAAAAAAACTCAAGGGAATGTTTTGCTCTTCTGCCTTGTGCTCATATCTGTCTTTTGCCATTTAGAAAAAAAAAATGTTGCCGTTACTCTTGGGTTTGCCCATCTATTAGCTAGGATGTTTTGTTTTCTTGTTCACAGTTTTTGAGAATGTCATCACAAGGTTCACGGAGTGCAAACTTAAATGCATCCGCCCAACTTTAATTGATGAAAAATGAGACAGGACTTTGACTGGTAGATCCTGTGTTTAAAATGTTCTTTATGGTTCAGTGTTTTCGGAAGATTTCTTCCACACAGCTGCACCCCCACCGGCTCTGGAGCAGCCTGGTTTGGCTCGCACGACGTCTTATAACAGGATCATTGACAGAGGATGGTTTCGCCCCCGCGTTTAAGACAGGTGTGATGTGGAAAATGTGCGGCTCTGTGCGTGCTCCTCATGGAAAATAAACTGCCCGGAGCATAACTTGGACAAAAGCAAACCAGGTTGTGCAAGTTAAAACATTACAGTTTCTTTTTTTTTTTTTTTTTTGGTTTTTTTTGTTTTTAAAGGCCATTCAGAACCTTAAAAGGTATTTGTTTTTAGGAGGCAAGGTGCAAATAAGTTAAAATGTGTTTTACAGCGCTGGTGTGTAGGTTGGATCTGTAATCTCTGTTGCTTGACAGTGAGGGTGATATCAACAGTGAGCGTGTGCAGTGAGAGGGAGCATGCTGAATGCCGCGAGGGTGACCCTGGGGTTTAAGTACTGTGAGCTGTCTGGCCCCCAGGGTCTGTGAAATTGCACCAGGCCCTCCTCTCTACTCTCCAACTTTATTAGCTTCTTTCACAATGGTTTTATTCCACTGGACTCTTTGATGGAGACAAGCCCTAAGATGGGACGAAACGGTTCAGTGATTCTTCTGTAGTGAATTGGGAACTTTATTATCTTTTTTCTTTCTGTCTTTCTTATCCCCCCTTCCCTGTACCACCAAAAAAAGACATTTTCTTCAAAACCCACGACTCAAATCATCCAAACGGATTATTATGTCTTTTTTTCTTTCTTCAATCAATAAAAAATGAAAAAAAAAGAAGGCAAGAGAGCCTGGGTGAGCATATGGGAAGTCCCATGGAGCGACATGAGCCGACGTTGCTCGCTGACCGAGAGAGAGTGGGGGGGTGGGGGCGGACGGGCTCAGTGAAGCAGGAGGCTTGAGTGGAGAGCTGCATTGAGTTGCGCCTCACCGCTGAGACAGACCCAGATACTGAGACAGACCCAGAGTTTGGCAGAACCGACTCAGTTCTGCCCCGGTGAGGCACGTCCAGGCGGAGAAGCCAGAACACCTCCTCCCTCCCCTGCCCCCCCACACAGCCTGTCACGGTGTGAGGCTCACAGCCACCGGAGGAGATGCAGCACAGGTCCAATGCACTGTAAGTGGGGGCAACCGAGCCGATCATCTGCATCCAGCCAGCCATGCAGGCAGGCAGGGAGGAGATCAAGGGGAAACACCTACTCCATTTTTTAATGTTTTTCTCCCGTCAAACTGGTATGGATATGCTTTGGGAATTTTGTAACTTTTTTTTAAGGTCCGCCCTCGGCGGATCTTCGTAGTTGCCTCTGCATTTCAAAAGATTTCAATGAATTTGTCCTCTATCCTATTCTTTGTCATCTTCCTTCATGAAAACATGCTTGCCTTTTCGTATGATGCCCCCATATCTAGTCGTAATGTTCTTCCTTGCTCAGTTGTTTTTTTAAAAAATTTTTTGGAGGGATGCCGTGATTTTTGAACTTCGTCAGTTCAAGGGCAGGTAAGTAGATTGGAGGCAGTCTCATGGGGTGCGCTCACCACTGGAGGCAGGAGCCTGGAGCATCGCTTCTGCTCATTTTCAAAGCTGCATTCGTCGGGCCGGCAGGAGTGGCAGGAGTAGTTTAGCTCACTGAAGTAAGCTGCTGTTCTGAATCAGACCGCTTCTGTGCAGGATTTGTCTTTACGATTGTGCTCCAAGGAGAGTGCATGACTCTTCTTTTCACAGCAGTTTTATTTATTTTTTTGCTTGGTTAGCTTCAGCCGTGGACATAAATAAGAAAGGCATCCCTGTTGAACTTGACTGCAGGAATAAGGGTTTGGAGCTGATTTTACAGACTAAAAATACTTAAAATGGTCAACCTGATGCTTTTGATTAACTTAAATGGAAACACAATGAATTTTTGGCTGTCTGAGCTAAGATGACCTCTGTGCACCTTTGGTTGTTGGGGGCTGTCAAAGTGTTTGTGCGTCATTCTCTTTATTCTTTGCCTATTCTTTATTCTTTGCCTTTTTTCATTGTTGTTATTAGGGTCATAACCTGTATTTACCTGGCGGTGTCTTGTTTTAGGCAAAGATGTGGTCTCGGATGTAAAATCCGAACACGTCAGAACGAAAAAACTGTAGATCCAGATGCAGCTCACCTTGTGGATGGTTGACAGTGCTGGCTGTTCGGCGAAATGCGGCGCTCACGTGAAGCGGGACGGTTTCATTATTAATCAACACAGATGTGAGCTCGCCGGATGTCACCCGCAAACAGTTTTGCCTCGCAGCCTCTCAGCCTGCTATCTCCATCAGAGAAATGTAGCACAGTGAATGCAGAAGTTTCCCGTTTTTTACCCCGTGGCTTACAGCACACACTTACTGAGCCGGCCTCAAAGGTATCAGAGTACTCTGTTGGTTCAAGTTTAAAAGATGATGTGATAGGCTCTAGCCATTTTTGTGTGATTTTTTGGAGGGGATTGTGGTGTAGGTGTGAAAAAATGATGTGTCTTTATGATTAAGACCTGATAAGGACAATGCTGCTCAGAGAGAGAGCGCACATGTGAGTTTTAGGAAGTGTGGGAGGAAAGGGCGGGAGCAGTGGGGGAGTTGGCATTTCCCACCAGTATCTTGCGTGGGCAGGTAAACGCACCTCACAGTTAGCCTCCCTGTGACAGCAGATTCAATAGATAGAGCATGTCTCGGTCACCGGTGTGGTTAGAAAGTGCTGACGATTTAGGATTCTCTTCCAAAAGTGCTCATGTTATTTAGTTTCAGGTTGTGTGGTTGACGAACATGCAAGTGTGTGAAGAATTAAAGAAAACTTATTTAGTCTGTGGTCGATGAAGTGAACATGATTATTTATTATTTCTGTATTTGGCAGATACTTTGACCCAAAGGCACTTGTTACTCAACCAAAGTGGGTGTAGAGCAGTAGTTGAGTATAGGAGGACTCAACGGAGTACATCAGAGTAGAGAGGCTTTGTGAAAATGGTTGCATTAAGTGTAGCAACACGCAAACACAAATACATTCTTTAAATAGTGGCCAGAGGTAACAACAGCACCTGCGACTTAGCCTAAAACGTTATAGGCTATTTAAGCTAAACAATTTTGTGGAAATTACCGGGTGTGTGTGTGTGTGTGTGTGTGTGTGTGTGTGTGTGTGTGTGTGTGTGTGTGTGTGTGTGTGTGTGTGTGTGTGTGTGTGTGTGTGTGTGTGTTTGGAGCCTCTTCTATTTACAGTCATTGTTGTTACAGGCATAGATGAATATGAAGCATCCGTCTTTAAAAGATTAATTTAATAAAGGACATGATGGCAGCTGTTACATTTCAGGAAATTGAAATTTGTGCCACAATTAAGGATAAAAACAACGCTCGAAACCTCATCGAGGACCCTGTTGCGTATAATTTTGACCAGTGTGATCGGTGTGGCTCGAGCATTGACCTGAACGCCAGCGTAAGGCAGGAGCTTTCTCCGGATTGCAGGAGCGCCTCGGAGGCTCATGCACAGACATGAGCGCGCATTCCTCACCGCTGATAACACACAGCACCCCCTCTTTCCCTTTCGCTCTCTCTGTTTATCACCCTGCAGCGAAAGCCTCTCTGTAACCCAGAGCTCGGGGAAGGATCGCTTCTGAATTTGCTTTCAGCCCTTGATGCAAGCCGTGAAAACGAAGCTCATTTCCTTCATTAAGCTCATTTTTAACATCTGAAGTCAGCTGTAGGTTGTTGTTGCCCCCTCGCCCCCGACCCCCTTTCCCAAATATGCGCAGGCAGTGAACATGGCATGGCATAAAGTAGGCTATAAATAACTTAAGATTGAGCTCCGCTGAGTTGATGGCGAGGCTTGCAAAACATTTGAAGTAGTCAATAGTTCAGGCCAGTCCAATTGGTGAGGGAAAAAAATGAGCCTCATTACATGCCATTATTTATTTCCTTTGCAGATGCGTATATCCAGGGCAACGTTCATAGCTAGATTTTTGCATATTAGGACTGTTATTGAAAACAGCCATGTAGGGGGAGAATGGCAAGCAAGCATTGATGTTATGCACTCCTTGCGAATAACACAATGGCATGGCAAAATTTGACAGGCATCCAGCATTGCGTTAAACATAAAATACGCGTTTCTTTGATGAAAACAGGCGTTTGAATTACATAATTGCACCTTACTTGATTACTGCCGTTATATAGACTGTACTTTCACCGGGTGGATTGGGACAGATGGCAAGCAAACAATGCAGAGGCTTGGTTGATGGATGGAGCCTGAAGGGTCACGTATTACATCAGTTTCACACCCCATTAAAGGTTCCGAGCTTCCCGACGTCCGGCAAGAAACTGCAAAGCTCGCAAATCCCCAGCAGTGACTTACGGGCAGATTTCGTTCAGCTAATCGCTCTGTCCATAGTGCTGAGGCCGTCATGCCATCATTTTTTATTGCCCGCAGCTTGGCGGTGCCAGCCAGACCATATGCGTGGCATTGAGGGGAAAAACGGCAGCGGTGTTAGCATGATTCAGATGCAAAGCACTCGCGTGTCCTCGTGTGTCCTTTCTGCTCTCATTTGAGGCTTTGCTCTGTTGTCTCTCTGGTCATTGTGAAGCTAAAGCGCAGGGTATTTTAGACTGACCAGCAGCCCCCAGTGGGGTACCAGCTGTTTCCTGCCTATTAGTGGCTGCGGGATGATGAGTGATTGCTGTTGAAATCAGGCCCCTTCAAATTCTCATTGCCCCAGGACTTAGAACGTGTTTTTTATGCCTCCTTAAGTTGGGCTTCGGCAGTGCAGAGATAGGCCTCATAGTTTCACTCACTTACTGTTGATCCATGTGCAGCAAAGTGTTTGAAATACTGTTGTTTTAGGTGGCCTTAGGAATGGGCTTCACATTAAAATGTGTTCTCCTCATTCCTCTCGTTACCTACGTACCCTGATCCTATTAATCAAGTCTGTTCAGGAGCTTGCTAAGTACACGCACATTTCAATCAGTATGGCCTAGAAACCTGTGAAGTGTTTTTAGATGTTCCTCTTAGCTCAGAGGGATGCTGTGACCCAGGACATCTCTTGCTGCTGCAGATTAAAATAAAATAAAATAAAAGCCCTCCAGTGGTAGGGCAGAGAACTCTTTGAGACGCAAGGGGAGACCAGGGCACAGGCCGTCTGAATGCACAGGCCGTGTGTCAGAGCGCTCTCCCAACAGCTGCTCTGATCACCCAGCCCACTGGAATGCATGCCTAAAGTCAGGGTGGGCATAGCCCAGCAAAAGTAAAAACCAAACCAGAATAAGACCTGTCATTTGGCTGGCAGAAAACCGGGGGATTAACTGTGTCATATCGACATTGTTGTGTTAGATTGCAAATGGCAATTGCGTACAGCCAACCACAGTGTCACATCAGGTCAACCCAAGCAGCCTGGCCTTGTTTCTGAGGAATGTGCCCTGACAGTCATGGTGAGTGTTAAGTCCTAATCAGCTATATATACATGATATAACTCTGCAGCATTCCTTGAGGATGGAGCCACTTGGATGGTTCTCTAAACCAGTGAAGACAAGTTTATATCTCACCAGCGGTCTGTCACGTGGCTGAAGTCTGATCATTACTGATCCTGTCTCAACTTGAAATGGTCAGATTTAGCTCATCACTGGCATGGTACAAAACTCTACGAGCCTGAACCACAGTGAATCGAAACATGATGTTAGCTCTACCATGACATGCACCTCCTGGCCTCCGACAGGACACTCTGTAGTATCTCAAATACTACTTCATTGAGTTTTGAGTTCAATGCAGAAACAGAAAACCAAAATTCTTATGCATTGTGGTTGACTTTTGTGTTTGAATCCAGGAAGACCAATGACCTCTAAGGCATTAGCCTAGCTAATTCAGAAGCCAATAAAAAATTAAACGTTTTCCTGGAAGTGACTGCTAACCCTGACTGAATTATCAAGTGGCAAGTGCCTTTTGCTCGATCAGGGTGGCTGGGCTGAGCTTTCATTTGAAGCCTTGCACTTCGCCTCACACAGCTAAACAGCGTAACTGCAGAGCTCAACATCTCTCTGTGAAAGGGTATCCTTCCTCCTGTGTGCCATCTGAGAGCCCATAACAAGATCCCAAAGCTGCTTTGCCTAGCACCTCATTCATCTTCTAACCGTGGCAAAGAGCTCCAACCTGGGAGTGAAATCATCGTTTCACTTCAGGAGGGACCTGAACCATCTTAAATTTTAATCAGTGTTGTGAGAAAAGCTACTGTTTAATTTATAGACCTTCTAGGTTTTAATGGCTCAGCAGCTGCGTTAACACTTTGAGACATAGTACACATCACATAGTACTCTCTAATGTTTTATTTATGTGTCATATTTTGGTGTCATGTTGAATTCTTGGACTCCACTAGTCTTTCTAGCTGATTTTATTCCTTTTCAAACTTTTCTTTCTACAAAATATCTACTAAAATCTTTTTTTAGACTTGAATATGTATATGTATATATGGAAATATGTATGTACCTTTTCTTTGGTGAGAAGGTGTGGGCACATCGCAGACTGTTTTTAGCTGCTTATTTTGTGGTGACTCTTTGTATGTATGTGTTTTCAGTGGAAAGTTTGTGATCATTGTTGTCATAACCATTTGTTTGGTGAGCGTGTGCTTGAATTGTTATCAAGATTTGTGTGGTTCTGGTTTGCTTCTGTTTATCAGTTGCAGTTTGGTGTCTGCGTGATCATGTTCATTTGTTATAATTTGATCCGCATGTATTTGTTATCAGTATGTGGATGTGTCATTCATTATTTTGTATTCGTGTGAACATGTTATCAGTTGTCGTTAGGTATATGTATAAAAGGTATGGTGTTTATCTCAGTTGTTGTTTGTAAGTGTGTATAAGTCATCGATTGTTGTTGTTTGATAAGTGTGGTAATTATTATGATTATTTAATTATTATTATTATTTGTTTGGTAATTATGTGATTGTGGTGCCGGTTGTTTGTACATTTGTGGTTGAGATCGGTGACTGTGCCTGATTCGCTGACGGAGAGCTCTCTGCCGTGCAGGTGGTATCATGGGAAGCTGGACCGGACGATCGCAGAGGAGCGGCTGCGACAGGCCAGGACACCGGGCAGCTACCTCATCAGGGAGAGCGACCGCCGGCCCGGCTCCTTCGTCCTGTCCTTCCTCAGCATGACCAGCATGGTCAACCACTTCAGGTGAGACGTCATCGATTCTACAGTCACAAATTAGTGTTTCAGAACAGAATATAATCCTCTATGGAGACTGGGATTTTCCAGTTGCAGCTTGTAGGCCCTGAAACTCCTGTGGCCATTAGAACTGCAATATCAGTGTCACCCCACAGAACTCACATTTTTATAAGATAGCTTTAAATACCCTTCAGTATATTTTGTTGGTCTCCTTGGATCCCTTTTATAATATTTTGTATGTAAATGAAATTCTTTATGCATATTTAATTACTGGTATCTGAATACAGTAATTCTTAACTGATTTTGTTCTGATCATCTGTCTATTTTTTTTTTAAACCATTGTTTGATAAATTGCTTGTTTGTCGAGCACTTTGTCGAGCACTATCCTGTTTGAAAGGCCGTGTATAAAGAAATGTAGTAATAAAATACCGGCCCACCATATTAGGCTGTGTATTCTTAATATTGGAAGTTCCCATTCCCTTATCATTCAGATTGAAGCATAGAGCTGCAGTCTAGCATGACGTAGTAGTGTCGGCTGCCGTATTTGGCAGTGGGCATTGTGCTCTGTGATGTAGCACAGGAAGCCAGCATTACCACATTGAACCTCATGCAGCTCTGAAGCAGAGAAGAGTGTTCCCAAAAAAAACTCACCAGAAGTCACTGTTGGCTCTCCAGAATATCGCTAAAAGTCGCCAAATTTCTTGCTAGTCGCTTGATAGATTTTTTAGTCACTAAGGAAGGTTGCTAAATTGGCAGCACTGGCATCGAGGATGGAAAGAGCGCAGGAGATTATTATCTGGAGAGTGTAGAGAATCTGTAACCGTATCTGTCTGACCTGTAATGGTAAAAGATTGGTAAAACTACCTGGAGGGGGCAGTTCACTGAGTAAATGAATGACCATCATGCAACAATTTTTAGTACTGAGCACTCCAGTTGCACAAAAAAAAAAATCTAATCTTATATTAAAGCTACTGTTTCAAGTGCTGGATCAAATCAGGTTTTTGCATATACTAAAACACTTTCACAATATGAGCATACTTATGCAGATGCTTGAATGTTTTGATGAGATTCGATGTTATGCGGTGAAATGTGATATTGCCTGTGATATGCAGGAATTTTACTGGTCTCTGAAGAGTTAGGGTCTTTCAGTTTATGCATATGCACTAGTATGCTGAGCATTGGTGAAAACTCCTCCATGCATTATTGAAGTACTCATGGTATGATGGTCTTTATTGTGATTAAGGTGTGATTATTGCTTTCTGCTTATTTTATGTAATGTTCTCATTCACTTCTAATACCCCACTTTCAGTACCCTTTCCTCATTTATTTATTTTTTTTTGTATTAGTACTTGTCTAAAATGTCTTGGCATCCACATGTACAGTTACATAGCTGAATGCACTGTGCAGACATATGGCCAGCTGAAGGGATTATAGCATTTAAAAATCTGTATTTGATGACTAAGAACGTGAAATCTTACAGTGCATATTCTGTGTATTTGTGTGCAAGCAGACTGCCAAAGCTGGGAAAATATGAAACTTGAGTCAAATGGTTTGAAATCGGCAGCTAAGCAGATTCAGGACATGACCTCATTATTTCTTATACCTCATATCCAGTAATATTTTAACAGTTTGAATGTTCAGATCTGATCGTGTGTCTTGAGAAAATCTTACTCAGTACATTAGGATGTAACTCAGCCTATGTTAGGATAGTCAGTGTGGAAATACAAAGGGGGTTAATTATTACATTGTATTCTTTTCCTGAAATGGTCCATCATTCCTCTTAAACCCCAGTGGCTCTCAAAGACTCAATGAACTGAAATTTTGTTTTCATTTTGGTAAGCCCATGTAGCTGGAAAAATGCAAAAAAAAAAACAAGAAAAAAAAACTTAATATCTGTCAGCAATAGAACAGCAAAGGCATCAGGCAGAATCAGAATGCAGTCTGTCCATTTTAGTTCCTGGTGAGCCTCCTGTATTCCTCTGAATTGTTAGTTTCCCTGCAGATCCGCTGGGCCGGTTGCTCTCTGCTGGCACACAGACACGCTCCTGTGATGTGCCTGAGCATTTGTGCGACTTTGTGCATTTGTTTACAGGATAATTGCAATGTGCGGGGACTATTACATCGGCGGCCGGCGGTTCTCGTCCCTGTCGGACCTGATTGGTTATTATAGCTACGTGTCCTGTCTACTGAAGGGTGAAAAGCTCCTGTCACCTGTGGCTCCCCCAGAGGTAAACACACAGACAAGAAAAGCAACCAGCCCCTAAATACATCACACTTGCATTGAGGAAAGAGCTGCAAGAGGTTTTTTCCGGGGGGAAAAAAATGCTAGTTTTGCCATTTTCATTGAACCTTTCAGTCCACTTGGGACTATGCAAAGTTTTAGCTGCCTGTGAAAAGGTGATAAGCATTTGTCCAACCCAGGAAAGCTTTTGGCTGGGCATACAGTATCCAGCATGCATCAAGAAGCTGATCCTTTGAAGTGATTGGTATCTCCAAGTGGGCAGTTCTCAAGGGCCCTATAGTCATCAGAAGGTTTACCTCAAGCTCCTATGTCAGCATATATTGATCTTCCACTATGCACCAGTGGTGTATTTTGTGTGGCTGTGTGCATGCATGTGATTTTGTGCGTGTGTATGTGTGTGTACATCCATATGTTCTTGCACATGTGTGTGCGTGCGTGCATGTGTGTATTGATTATGGCTGTTGGGTAGCAAGGTGTGTATAGCCTTATCATGATCTGAGTTCAGAACTCAGTATAACAGAACCCGTGTCTTGTTGCAGCCTGTAGAGGACCGGCGACGGGTTCGAGCCATCCTCCCATACACCAAAGTGCCAGAGACCGATGAAATCAGGTGAGTGCCACTCGCTCTGGATTTATGTTACCTCTAAATCTGGAAATCGCGTTCTCTATTGCGTTAAATAAATGTGTAAGCGGCAATTGATAAAGATTTAGTTTCTATGGAAAGTCAAGATGAGCAAGTAGGACTATATGTGTCTGAAACAGTTGAAGATTTGTAAATGAACTTGCCTGGGCTGAAAATGAACCGTAAAGGCCTGTGATGCTGTATGTGGGTTTTAAACTCAGATGCCTTTGTGAAAACCCTCTATTTGAGAGCTTTGGCTCATAGGAGACCCCTGCAGCTGACATTGTGTCATTACAATGAAAAGCCTTCAGCAAGAGGGCTTTTCAAAGCATAGTTGAGGCTAGGTAGAAAAAATGCATTATAAAGTCTGGAACAGGAAACAAATCAAAGTCATTTAGTCAATGAATTGTCATGTTGCTAAAGGATAATGGACAAATAATGTTGTCGTTTAAATACTGTCTGAACTGTTGTGTTCTCGCCCCATCAGTTTCCTCAAAGGAGACATGTTTATCGTCCATAATGAGCTGGACGACGGTTGGATGTGGGTGACCAACGTGCGAACGGATGAGCAGGGTCTAATAGTGGAAGACCTGGTGGAGGAAGTGGTAAGCCTGCCACAGTGTCAGAAAGAATGCCCTTTAGGCTTCAAGCGCTTCCACCCCAAAATAGTACTTCTGCTGCTTGTTTAAATGTCATTTGTGGTGGCAATTTTTTTTAAAAATGAGTATATATGTAGACAATGTAGGGTCAGTATCTAAGATTGCATTTAAACTCTATTCTGGCAATTGGCAGGCAATACATTTATATACTGATAGGTTAAACCACAAGTGGACCTTGTATAAAAATACTGTTTGTAAAACCATGTCTTTTGTTTAACTCTGGCTTTTGTACATTAAACCTCTCTTGTGCTTAATTTTAGGGTAGAGAAGAGGACCCACATGAGGGCAAAGTGTAAGTCTTCACAGTATATTTAAGTGACACACTGATGTGTGCTGATGGTTTCAGCGCTATGATAGAGAACCTTGCCATAGGCATCAGGAGTGGACCTGTCTAGACTTGCTCCAAACAGATTTGTTCAGCCCCTTGTCATCATGTCAAAAAATGTAATTATTGTAGTTCAGGATATTAATTTGTCAGTGGCCTAACCACCCTGAAGCCCTTTAATGTCAAGCTGCTGAAGCTAAGCAGGTGTGGGCTGCTACTTAAAAAAAAAAATAAGTTGCTGCCTGAAAAGGTGTTGGCAGGCCAGTAGGGGGCACTCTTCCTTTAATTGTCCTCTGCTTTAAGTTCAGCACTCCCTCTGTCTCGCATGAATCAGGGTCGCAGACCCCTTTCTAATCACATTATACCAATGCAAACTTCATGCATCTGTTGGCAGAGTAATATTTGCCCTCCATATACTGAAATTAAGGCAGTTGATTTGTATCATTTTCACATCCAGCCAATTTCACCTCACACCCTCCCTTTCCACTGAAAGAACAACCCCAGAATGCACTTCTCTTTCGGAGAGTGCTGTATGCAACTTTACTTGTAATCTTCTGTGAGGAGGAGAGTGACCTCCTGTGATTGGCTGCCAGGGTAGGAGTTTGAAAATGTCCACCAATAAGGTGCAGGTACTGGCCCTCATAGCCTGTGTGAAATAACGGACTGTTTCTGTGCTCTCTCCAGGTGGTATCATGGGAAGATCAACAAGCAGGATGCGTACAACCTCTTGATGACAGGTACCTGACTTTCACAAAGTGATGCTACCACTATTATAATATGACCGTATGACACTAGTAGTCATTTATGGGAAGTGTGAATTGTTTTTACACAAATAATTATCCACATTTGACATAAAATAGACATAAAAGTTCCCACTATTTATTGTGGCCAAGATACCATAATGCAAGAACAAATCTTGACAAAGCTTCTTTAAACTCGGTTGTGTTTGGGGAAGTGCATTGATTCATTTGTGTGGTGTTGTAGCACACTGATTAGGAAGCTGGGCAAGTAATTCAGACTTCGGGGGTGTCTAGTTTAGGTACTGCCATTGAATCCTTGATTGCGATATTTAATTTATAATTGCTTGGTAAATGCTAACTAAATGGATAGCATGTGAAACTGTTAGCCACCATGAGTGTTGGCGGAATGCCTACAATGAAATGAGCTCATCTGTTCCAAATGGCCGCATGCATTTGACTGGCCTTCATGTTTGATTTTTGAAAGCTGACATTTGTGTATTTGTGTTTGTCTTAGTTGGACAAGTGAGCAGCTTTCTGGTCAGACCATCAGACAGCACGCCGGGGGACTACTCCCTGTACTTCCGCACCAGCGAGAACATCCAGCGCTTTAAAATATGCCCCACTGCCAACAACCAGTTCATAATGGGAGGGAGGTACTACAACAGGTAAAGGAGACCCTTAGGGATCTCATGTTAAACCTCACTGCTGTACTTCGCTCATTTGAGAGGTTACTCTGACAGTACCCATTTCAGAGATGTGTTTGCTTTCATCATGTCTGGATGAAGAAATATCTAAATATCTATTATCTAAATATCACATCTGTAATTTTGCTTAATATCATGATGATGGATTTGAGTAGTGAGCTTTTGAAATTGCAGTGATAGTCTTTATGAGATAGTTTTTGTGAGGTCTCCGGTCATGTCATTCTCTTTTTGGGTGAAGCGTATTTAACAGTGGAAGGTGTGTGGTTTAAATTTGGCTCACAGAGCTGGTAGCTGATGGTCTCATTCCAGTTTTTTTTGCCTGCAGTATTGATGGCATCATTGACCATTACAAAAAAGAACAGATTGTGGAGGGGTACACCTTGAAAGATCCAGTATCAATCCAGGTAAGTTTAACTGGGGGAAAGTTCACTCAGCCCCCACTTTTCAGTTTTCAAAGTGGATTACCTGCATCAGAGTGTGGGCACTGACATTGTTGCTTTCATCAGTACCAGGAACAAGTACTGTCCGACATGATGGACAGCAAAGAAATTTATAACACTATCAGACGGAAAACGAAAGACGCTTTCTACAAAAACATTGTCAAAAAAGGCTACCTCCTATTTAACAAAGGTATGTCATTTTGTGTGTTATACCATGCTGCAGCCTATAACTGTATTTACATAGCCCGCTGTTTGGGCCCCTGTAGCTGTAAAGATGGCATATGGTCTTTCAGTCTGGCGTATCTGCATTGCTGGGGTTCAGTCAGTATGCTGTTGGGTTGGATAGCTAGAGGAGGTGTGTGTAAAAAAAGCAGCGCGCCTGTTTGAATCGCTCTCTGTGAATTTGAGTGATGTCTGAGCTGGCATGTCCCAGGGGTGCCAATTAATTCTACAATCAATGCTGTGCAGACAGTAAGGTGAGATCTGAATATTTGGGCTCCAATACTAGACTCCCCTCTAGCTGTTATTCTGATTTGGATGATGGTGAAGGACTGATTTGGCCCCTGCCATGCTTACAGTGTGTTGATTTCGCCCCTCTGTGTCTCAGGTAAAGGAAAGAGGTGGAAAAACCTGTACTTCATCTTGGAGGGTAACGACTCGCAGCTCATCTACTTCGAGAGCGAGAAGCGCGCCACCAAGCCCAAAGGGCTGATCGACCTGAGCGTGTGCTCTGTGTACGGAGTCCATGACAGCATGTTTGGCAGGTGAGGAACGTCCGGACCATCGACAAACCGGGAACGGCGTTACCCAGGAATCGTGCACTCTCTGGTTCGATTTCGTTGGGGTTTTATTTAGGCCTCGTTTATTCATTTGCTGTTTCTTTTCAGGCCAAACTGTTTCCAGATTGTAGTTCAGCACTTTAGCGAGGAGCAGTACATCTTCTACTTCGCTGGAGAGACTCCAGAACAGGCACAGGTCTGTCCCACTCTTTATTTATGCTTGTTTTGGTGCGCTTTGAATATTAAAGTGGCGAATCATAATCAGTCTCTCCACTCTGCGTTGCCGGCCATCTGGGCCGCGCTCGTTATTCATGTTAAGCTCCTCTTTTTACATCTCTCCAGCATGTCGGTAAGCGCTTGTGTAAATATGTTTTCTGTTTGCGCAGTCGTTGCCCCTGATGTAATTACATTCCATGTTTGTAGGACTGGATGAAGTGCCTGCAGACCTTCTGCAGTAATCTGAGGAAACAGACTCAGCCGTCCTCCAACAAGCGCCTTCGTCAGGTACGCACATCTGTCCGTTGCATGCATGCATGCACACACGCACACACACACACACACACACACACACACACACACACACACACACACACTGTAGAGAATATGCCCCTGGCCTGATCAGCCCACATACAACCCAGCTGTGGATGGCACCATAAAACTAGATTACTCATTCATTACATTTACTTTTAGGCATTTATATTCTCCATAGTTTGTTTACATAACTTACATTTCATATGCTATCCATGTATACAATTGAATATTTTTACTGAAGCAATTAAGGTGAAGTGCCTTGCTAAAGGATACAGGGGCAGTTTCTTGCCTCAGAATCAAACTTTTAACCTCTGATACAAAACCCCAGCTCACTAACCATTGTATTACACCGCTGCCCATTTGAGTCAGAGCTGAAAACTGAGTAGATGAACACTGGAGGGAAAAACCAGACACTGTGTCATTTATGTTCTTCTTTAATTTTGTGCAGGTGCTTGGCAAACAAAAAAGTAAAAGTAAATGTAGAATGGTCAAGCATACCCGTAATATTTACCAATTATGAAACTTCCATTAGAAGTCATGATTTCTGGATTAGGCAACGGTCATGTGACACTAATTTGGTCAAGATGGCAGCGCTCAGAAGTGTGATCTGCAGAGCCGTGCAGTGGAAAAGTAGCCATGCTGTTCTGAGTCAGCTAGCTTCAGCTTTGGGCCCCCTGGTGGAGCAGCAGCACTACTGCAAGGGAATGTTGTTACAGTGCTGTATATATGTGATGCTTCCTACTCAGCTCATCTTTACCTTTTTTTGTCTCCCGCAGGTGAGCAGCCTTGTCCTGAACGTGGAAGAGGCCCACAAGCTCCCAGGCAAACATTTCACCAACCCTTACTGCAACATCTACCTGAACAGCGTACAGGTGGCTAAGACCCACCCTAGAGAAGGCCAGAACCCAGTGTGGACAGAGGAGTTCATCTTTGAGTGAGTGTCCCGCTGCCACCCTTAAAATCCCAGTCATCTTCCCACATATTTTTTGTTTTGTTTAAATACAAGGTGGTGCATTATGTATTCAAAACCCAGAAGCGAAGTCACAATAAACACAGTACCTGTTGTATGTAAACTGTACATTAAAACTCGACGGTGACCCTTTTCACCATTGTAAAATTTTCTCTTGTTCACAGTTCACATCAGTTGACATGGCTAATTTTCCATTGAAGTGCTAGAAAGTCTATTCCTGTAACTATTCCTCCTCTACACCCCCACAGAAAGGAATGTGTTTTTTTTTTTCCCCACTGGTCTGGATTCTAACATTTGTTTATTCTCTCATTCCACCAGTGACCTGTCCAGCGAAATAAACAGGTTTGAGATCAGCCTGAGCAACAAGACCAAGAAGAGCAAAGAGAGCGACATCTGTAAGCTAGCGCAGCCACCTTTGTCTTCCTTCTATGTGTTTTAATTCAAGACTTTTTTTTTAGTACATTGCCTTGTGCCAGTTCTCTGGTGTCGTTTGTGACCGTTTAAATAATTAGAATGGGTGTCTATATGCTGGACTGGGTAGTTACTGCTTACATATAATGTGCACTATGTAATCGTATTACGAAAATGAAATAGCTGTTATCATACCCATAATTTATGAAGCGATTCTCTGTAACGAAAACGAGAATCGACAATTGGTCCCCTGGAACAAATTTGTGAACTGGATTGATTATTGTTGTGCTGGTGTAATTTGTAATCAGTAACTGATAACATTGTCTTAGGTAATGTGTTATCTCTCCACAGTGTTCATGCGCTGCCAGCTCAATCGACTCCAGAGAGGCCAAATGATCGATGAGTGGTTCCCCCTCAGCTCCCACGTACCCCTGAAGGGCATCGAGCCCGGCTCCCTCAGGGTCCGGGCCCGCTACTCCATGGAGAAGATCATGCCAGAGGAGGAGTACAGCGAATTCAAGGAGGTGGGAGAGCTGTTAAACTATTCTCTTCAGTGGTGCTTTCAATGTTAAGACTTCTGCAGTCATCACTCTAACAATTGTGTGATAACAATTTTAAAAAAATGGCTAACAAAATAAAGCTTACGCCTCTGCATGCGGTCACTGACCTGTGTGGTTGACCCGTTGTCCAGCTGGTGCTGCTGAGGGAGTTCCATGTGATCTATGCGCTGGCCCACGTGTGCGGGCAGGACCGGACCCTGCTGGCCAGCATTCTGCTCAGGATATTCCGGCACGAGAAGGTGGAAGCGCCTCTGCTAAGAACACTGAACGACAGGGAGATCAACATGGAGGGTGAGAACGCTGATCCATAACATACGCTAATGATAAAAGGCCATTCAGTCATGGAGGGTGAGGATGCTGATCCATAACATACGTTAATGATAAAAGACCACTCAATCATGGAGGGTGAGGACTCTGAACCATAACATACGCTAATGATAAAAGACCACTCAATCATGGAGGGTGAGGACGCTGGATCATAACATACGCTACTGATAAAAGTCCATTCAATAGAACTAGGCTCGTCATTTACCTACAGACTATGGAGTACCTAGGACTGCATCAAGCGTGAACTTCTAGGATTGTCATTTACCTACAGACTATGGAGTACCTAGGACTGCATCAAGCGTGAACTTCTAGGATTGTCAGCACTACAGACTAAAGACTGCATCAAGCGTGAACTTGAGCACTCCAAAGAATCGCTGGCTCTATAAATCGAGCTGGCAAGCTGCCCCAAGCATCTGCATTTACATTTGGGCAAACAACTCTGCAAAAGTTTCATAAATGCCATAATGGGTGCTAGAAGGTTATTGTAAAAAAAAAAAAAAAAGTGGACTGGAAATGTTGTCATAAGGAGATGACACAATTTTAGGCAAACCATTAGAAATGCTCAGATTTCAGGAGCAGTTGCGCTGAGACACAATTTACAGATGTGTTATCCGTCTGCAGCAGAAGGTAGAGTGGGAATCAGGTTTCCTGAGTGTAGCAGGAAGCTCTGAATGTCAGGCAGATCAATATGGAGCAAACACTGAGGTGAGCGTGGGCCAGTATAGACTGCTGAATGTCCTAAGCTAACGTGGGAGGTCAGAATGCTGATGTGAATTGATTTAGTTGTTCATGTGTGATGTTTTATTTATTTATTTTTACTTTTATTTTTTTTTAAATGTTCTTCCCCAGATGAAGCGACGACGCTCTTCCGTGCCACCACCCTGGCCAGCACGCTGATGGAGCAGTACATGAAGGCCACGGCCACGCCCTTCGTACACCATGCTCAAGGACACTATCCTTAAGATCATGGAGTGCAAGCAGTCCTGCGAGGTGGGTCCTCCCAGCATGCCTTTCTGTAGGCTGCACCAAGCATGTTAGCGCTCTATCACTACAAGCACATAGGCACAGGAAAATGTAGTTTAGCCTGTGTAGGCTGGGTCTTTTCTTACTGCACTGGTGCTGTGGAGGGCTGTGTGCATGCTTGAGTTTAACTCCAGCTCCTGTCTCATAATTAACTCTGTTAGTTGCTAATTTTGTCTTGCTGGTTTGCATATGAAGTGACTTGAACTGTTTGTGTTGTGTGGCGGTACATGCATAAGGCTGAATGAGTAATGTAATTAAGGCAACATTAATTGGTTTGAATGAAAACCTGTATATATGCACTGCTTTCCTTTCCCTCTAGATGAGCCCTGTATAACTGTAGGTCTGGTGGGTGGCATTTTACGTGGGTATTTTCTCCAACCACATACTTTCACCTCCTTATTCCACTAAGCAGTTTACCGTGTTGGAGGTGGAGCCGCTTACGGAAATCAGGTGGTGTAGAGTGTGGTCAGAGTAAATACCTGCAGACACTGTTCCCCTCAGGACCTGGAGCTGAATAGCCCTGGTCTAGACTGTAGAAAGAGAGCAGCACCACGTCAGCTCCTCTCATTGTTTGAATATTTCATTCTCATGTGATTTGCCTGTAGTCTTTTTGTTCCCTTTTTGGGCCCTTATCTACAAGTGATTGCTCATCACAGATCAAATTACAGCTGTAATGGAATGAATGGGTGGCATTTACAGTGAGTTAAGCTGTCCTGTGACATGCTTACGACACTTCCCGCTGTCTTTTCATCAGAGAACCGATACTATACCATTGTTTATGGACTGATACTAACTCCCATGTGATTTGGCTTTCACCCCGTCATTTCCAGCTCTGACCCTTTTTTTTGTCCCCCCCCCCGACACTCAGTCATCAAAGGAATGGGTGAGTCGCCTTGGCGATGTTCCCTATTATCCAATTGGATGAATCTGCTTTAGGATGTGTAAGAAGTGGGCATGACTCAGCTCTGCTGTGGCCAATGGGCTACATTCCTGCAGGTGATGCGTGACTGCAAGCCGCTGTTCACCAGGGACCTCCTCCCCTCACCAGCTGAGGTGGAGGTGCAGCCAGCCACACTGGCGGATACTGGAATTAAATTTAGCGTGGGCGCTCACCAAGCGAAGTAAAACTTGAATCAGTCTCTAAAGGCATTCATTTCCTGCATGTAGTAGGGGAACTTATTCTGAGTGACTCAAGCATCTTACATTTTTACTCACAGCTGATTTAAATGGCTGGATGTTTACTGAAGAAATTCAGATAAAGTACCTTACTCAAGCATTGAGCAGCAGTCCTCTACTGAGGAATAAAACAAGCAAACTCCGTTTCAGCCTCAACTCCCTGACAGGCTAAACCACACTGCCTCCTGTACAGCGTGTTCTCAGTCAACATAGCTGTACATTTCAGTGTCGGTGTTGTTGCTTTCCTGTTACCAACTGTAACCAACTGCATGTGCATCTGTGAGGTTTTTGTTTCCCGTTAACTTGCGTTCCCGTTCCCTCCTCAGCTGAATCCCTCCAAATTGGAGAAGAATGAAGATGTGAGCTTAAACCTGGCACATCTTCTCAACATCCTGTCAGAACTGGTGGAAAAGATATTCATGGCTGCAGAGATTCTCCCTCCGTAAGTTGCAGCAGGAACATAAAAACTGTAGTTACTTGGGGTTTCAAATTTCAGCGAGACTCCAGGGTGCCCTCTGGTGGTGTGATGGATAAATCCTTGCTAAATCCTGCTTGCTTAACCCATCTTTGCGTTCATGTTGCAGGACATTGAGGTTCATATATGGATGTTTACAGAAGTCTGTACAGCAGAAATGGCCCAGAAATACAACCATGAGGACAAGAGTTGTGAGGCAAGTCATTTTCCAAGGTCTACATTAACATAAACCTGTTTGGATTACTAATACAGTTTATCATGGGAAAGCTAAAATCATAATCTTTACGTATCTCCCCATTTTGATAAAAAAAATAAACCTCTGATGTATCACTTCATTTGTGCCTGACTGTTTTTTTTTTCCATTAGAAGAGATCAGACTGTCAGAAAGTGGTTTGACTAACTTTTTTTTTTTTTTTTTTTTTTTACCATTTTAGTGGTTTTGTCTTCCTGAGGCTTATTTGCCCTGCGATCCTAAACCCAAGAATGTTCAACATAATCGCAGGTGAGATCCTGCTGATCATAACAGTGACAGCATCTACATAATGGCATTGTATAGCATTGCACATTTAACTGAAGCAGAAGGCTTTCTCAAATCACCTTTTAAGTTTAAATCTAATTTCCTCTGGAGGGGTAATGAGGTCTAAGTACCGTGTGTGTGTGTTCATTTCTCTCTTGCAGACCCCCCATCCTCCACAGCTGCACGGACGCTCACACTTGTTGCCAAGTCTGTACAGAACCTGGCAAACCTGGTTGAGTTTGGTGCCAAGGTACAACTAACCTTCACCAGAAGGGCATTTTTTAGGCCAGCTATCTTTGTCCTTTGCTCTGCTCCATTCATTCTCAGTCAACTTGATTTTTATTTTTTTTTAATGCCCAATTTCCACCCAGCCATTACTTTCTAGCAAAATAATTCTACCAGTGGAACTGAGTGTCATACAATAAATGAATATTGGTTAGATAATATTGAAATTATATCTGTATGGCTTGCAGCATATAGTATATTAAAAACATGTAAGGAATATCTGTATGGATTAAGGCTGTCCTTTCTTTTGCGTTTGTGTAGGTTACGTCTTGTGTTTATTCAGAAAAGTGAGTTTCTCTTCTGCACTTTTTGCTCCTCCAGGAACCTTACATGGAGGGTGTAAATCCTTTCATCAAGAACAACAAGCACCGAATGATCATGTTTTTGGATGAGCTGGGGGTGAGTGTTTCTCCTTTCTCCAGCCTCGTATTTTCCAAGGTTTTGTCAGCACTCAGCAACAAAGTAAAGGGAACACAATTGTTTGGAATCAAGACCTGGTATTGTGTGCACCTTACGGTGGACCGTGCCTCAATAGATTGCTCTTTAAGAGATGGGTGTTTGTGAAAGACCAGCTGTTTTGTGGTGGAATTGCAATATGTACATGACTAATGAGGACCTTGCCATAATGGAGTGCTCTTAGAAAGGTTGGCGTTTGTGAAGTACTCAAAGTGTGTTATTTTGTGGGTGACAGTGTAGTTTGCATGTGCGTTATGAAGACCTAGTCTTGGTAGCGTGCTCAATGGAAAGTGTGTGACTGGGTTAGACTCAAAGCTCTCTGCTCTCCCTGCTCTCCAGAATGTCCCAGATCTCCCAGACACTACAGAGCACTTTAGAACTGACCTGTCCCGTGACCTCGCCGCCCTGCACGAGATCTGTGTCAGCCACTCAGACGGGCTCCGCACCCTGAGCAATGAGCGAGGGGCGCAGCAGGTGTGTGTGTGTGTGTGTGTGTGTGTGTGTGTGTGTGTGTGTGTGTGTGTGTGTGTGAAAGTGAGTGTGTGTGAGTGTGTGTGTGTGTGTGTGTGTGTGTGTGTGCACACATTTTAGGTGTTACAGTAGTGGGAGTGTTTGCCTGTGTTTAGTCACTGTATTAATGTTTTATTGCATATTGCGTAATCGTGTTATTACTTTAACACCATTAGCATAAGAGTTATCACACCGTGTGTGCCAGACACAGTAGATGTAATGGTAGATATACCAGGGACAAATAAAAAAGAGCAGTTACAGAAGTTATACAGTTACAGAATAAATCACCTATTGAGTCAGAGTTGAAAGTGTAAAGTATGTCCTCATAGAAGGCATGAAAGTGGAGTAAGGTGTTGTGAATAAAATGTTAGCGGGTGTGGCTTTGACTCAAGCTGTTGACGTGTTATGCCGCGTTCACTGTGTTTGTTTTATGTGTTGCAGCATGTCCTGAAAAAGCTCTTGGCGATCACAGAACTCCTGCAGCAGAGACAGGTTCACTATGCCATGTCTAACAGCAACAGGTAGTTAGCCTTTTCCCCTCTCCCAGTGGAGTCATACGTCATGGGATCCAGCATGCTCCGCCTCCATCACCACGGCAACACGAGTCAGCCCCTCCTCCTCATCCATCCTCCTCCATCTTCCAGCAAACCTCTGCCACATTCTCTGTGCCATGTGTGCCATGAACCCCACAGTGAAATGAGTCCAAAAACAGACCCTCATGCCCCCCTCCATGCCCCCATCCCCCCCAAATCCCCTCTAGAACCTGCCCTGTCTGCATAACCCCCCTGGGTTGGGTTTGGTTGTTGAGTGAACAGTGCCCAGTTCTCCAACTTTAAAAAACTAAATCTTTCTCTGCACCTAAGAAGACTTAGTTATTCTCAACACCGATTGCCAAAGTGTGTATCCCTTTGTCTGCTTGAAATGTGGAGTATTCTGAATAGAAGAGGCAACAGTGACCACTTATAACTGGATTACAAGCTGCCAGTGCTTTTTATACTGTAATCTGTGACTGATTTGTTTTATGGTTATGACAATATATGCAGATGTGCTGAAAACCATCTTTCCTGTCTAATTGTATGTAGTATTTTGTTCCAACTTTGCAGTATATGTAGGAAAGATTTATTGCAAAAAGGAAAAAAAAAGGTTATTTTATACCAGAATATAAATTCTCTTGGCTGGAATCATGAGTATCAAATTGTGACATTGAGGATTTTTTTTTGTTCTGCTTTTTTGTAATTCTACCATTAATTTTGTTTTTGATTGTTTGTTGTTTGGTTCAGTCTTCCTTCTCAGTACCAGACAAGACACATAATCAAAGGAAAAAAAAACGAAACAAAGAAAAGCTAAGTCCAACGTTTTCAGCCTTAAAGTCTTTGAATAGAACAAATTGTATCTGGAATGCATGCACTTATTAAACCATTTTTGTAAAGTAAACATTGAGTCTTATTTTCTTACATGGTGAAGGAAAATATAATTGAATGATGTCATGAAATCAGTTATGAGATACATACATACTGTTCTGCTGAAGCACTGTTTTGAATGGAATAGTAGAGTAAGATGCCAGTGTAGTATGTTTTGGGTTCTGGGCTCGAATGTCTGAGGCTGCAGGCTCTGTTTGCAAGCAGGGCATTGTCATTGTTTGCAGGATCATGGTACCACACCTGAACTGCTTCAGCTTTTTAAATGGGTAATCTATAAAAACTGAATTGAAGTCACTCTGCTATGTGCCTGTAATGTGGTAAGATCAAGCCCTCGCTGTGACACACCATGGTGATGATCTATGGTCTGCAGAACTCAGAGGGTGCTTCTGCAAAGGTTAGGGCAAACCGAGGTCACTGAACACTACAAAGCAGAGAAAGTGAAAACAGAGGCCAAAAGGTCAACTGCAAATGTTTGGAGGCATCAGAACGGGCATGGCCCAACATGAACCCAGCAGCAGCCAAAACCACAGAGTACTGTATATAAACATTAGCTGGAAATCAATCAATATTTGCCCTTTTACTTACAATTTATTGAGTGTTTTTCTTTTTTCCTGTGCAAGAACAGTTTGATAAATTTTCATGGCTGCTGAACTTGCCAAGCTGTGCCAGGTGAAGATAAAAATGAAATCTTGAATTTAATTGTGAGCCAAAGACAAGGACAAATTTTGATTGAATGTTGATCTTTATTTTGTGGCGTAGATTAGAATATAACCATACCAAACCTGCTTGCACCTTCTGTGTTCACGTTTCCACATGTCATGGATACTCCATGTTCTTTCCTCCATCGTTGTCTACAAACATGTAGCTGTAAAACCCGTCTGTAGAATTCATCTGAGTACTGCACATCCTACCATTCTTGGTTTTGTGTCTCCTCATTGATGTAAAGAGTTTGTTCATTATAATCAGTGGTGTAGTCAAGGTTATACATACTTACACAGAGTCTAATGCCCTGACCACCCTGGAAATATGCAGTATACCCGACCATTAGCTTTATTGCTATGAATGCCTGTGGGCTTTGGAGTTACAGTATGCCCACCTCTTCAGACAGTATATTCACCTCCTCAGTTAACACTGCTGCTCTGATGATATGATTATTGATACCGTTTTAAGAATCCAAGCCATTCTAGACATTAAGCAGCCAATGGGAATGTCAGCTGTGTGTCCTCTATGTGGGGTCAAACTCTGCCATGGAGGGACATGTGATTGTGAAGAGCTGGTTTTTACTTCAACCACCTGACACTTAGTTTCACTGTTTGCTAAAATGATCCTGTTTGTTTGCACACAGAATATGGTGAATTAAGATTGTCATTTTTATTGTCTCGGTTATAACTGATGCCTATGTGCCGTGCCTTAACTTCGGAATGGCACAGAGGTCCATGCATATGTAACTGAACCAGCAACTGAACCAATCAAGTGACAAGTAATGGGTTGGAGTGAAAACCTGCACCCAATGAGGCTGAGACTACAAGGTATAGGTCCAATCCACATCGGATTTCACTAATATTTTGTTTTATTTAAGTAAATTATGTAAAATCATAGCCTTAAGTAGTGAGTGATGGCAGCAAGACATTCTCCACTCTCAAACTGGGGACCAAGGCCCATATCAGTGGTGGTCTGTCACGGTTTCTTGATGTCATACCATCATTCCAAATTCCTTTTCGCATTTATGTAATCAGTACATTTGTTTGTGATTTTAAATTGTTTTGCATTTCCTTAAGCTCATGAATGTATGCTGAAGATGATTCCCATGTGCCAATAGGGAAAGTTCTTTGTGATTAAAAACTTCAAGTGCACCAGCGTTGGTGCATGTACTGTAAGCTTAATTGAGCCTAGGGAATATGTGGAGTCAAAGGAATGGATCTGCTCGCCCAGGGTTTATATTCATGAAGGCCCACTTTCAGCAGACTGGGCTTGCTGTAACAACTTGAGGTAATTTTGTTTGCTTCAAGGTTTGCTATAGAACCAGCTGCAGGGTCTAAACATAGGACTCTCCTCCACTTTTTTCTACCTGGTTATTTTGTTTTTCTTGTTTATACTACTCAGGAACCTGTCAACTGTACAGTGTGCTGTCACTTTGTGCACAGATATGTTTGAGCATAAATATGCCATACTCATTAAAATACTTTTTTTTTTTAACCCAACCGAACTTCAACTGAACTAGCTGGTGTCCTGCTGCAGCCATGTCCATTGACTGAAGCTATGAGAACCTGACTCCCCTGATTCTCATGACTAGACCTTGCTTCTCTACATACTGTTGATGCCCCACCAATCACATTCAGTCCAAAGGCACAACTGTGACACAAGCCCCTGATTTCAGGGCTTAAGCTTTGCATTCAGAACAAGTATCTTTACTGCATAAGCCATCCGGGGGCCATAATTTGGATTCTTTTAATCAGCCGGTTCGGCTTAGCCCTTTATTATTTTTCTATGAATTACATAGGTCCATGTAATTGAATCTAAACAGCACAT
Source organism: Albula goreensis (assembly GCA_022829145.1). Classification (NCBI taxonomy): domain Eukaryota; kingdom Metazoa; phylum Chordata; class Actinopteri; order Albuliformes; family Albulidae; genus Albula; species Albula goreensis. The sequence continues at coordinate 64,253,504 of CM040741.1, read as the reverse complement.
TACACTTTTCCTGTTTTGTCTCATTTCAGGTGGAATGCACAATTCTGTCTGTTGCGGCTACCATCCAGGTAACGTGAGACCCCTGCAGAGCTGACAGGTGGGAGTAAAGAGGTCCATAGCCGGAGCAAAGCGACCTATGGCTGCCTGCTTTATCTTACCCCCGGTACCTGATGCCACCGAAGGCAGTGAGGGGGCAATGCTTGCTGACCAAAAATCTGAATGTTCTTCAGTCCTTCTGAGTGATATACAAACCAGCTAACAATTCCTGTGTGAACCCCTTCTCTCTCTTCTCTGACTTTCTTTTGCTGTCCCTTACTGTCTTTGCCAGTCAAGCTTTTGCTCTGTCTTTCTCTTCATAAACATATCAGCACTTGCTACTACTGACCTCCTTAATGCCCTTTCAGTCTGAGGAACTGTTTAAGATAGAGAGGTAGCAAAAAATGGCCTTGATGAAGAAGCTGTGATGATAAAAAAAAACCTTGGTATCTTCAGGGTTCACTCATTGGTGTCTTTAAAATAAAAAAAATGGCTGAACACAAGATGCTCATATACACATGCATGCAAGGATGTGTTAATATATACATAAAACAGCTTATCCTGGTTGAAATGGTAATATTGCAAATAATTGGTCAAGTACAGCAGTTATGTAAGACAAGCCTTAAATCTGATCACATTTATTTCTAAATGAAAGGCAGCTAGTCTCAGCTTTCTGCAGTAAGCACCAGTCAACCAATCAAACCGTTTTTAGTGGATCAAATACATTTTTAAAAACAGTTCCGATAACTCCTCTTCATGTCAGAACTTAAAAGCTGTAGTACATATCACATTTGTATTTTCTGTCTGTTCAATGTGCAACAGATGTTTTGAATTTTCCATTGAACTAGTTTACTTGAAAAACAGAATTTCATGTTCCTTCCAGCTGAGTATCAAAAGACTGTTCAAATTTATTATGCTAGCAATAGTGTTCTTGGTATGCATTCATAATTCCGCGTATATACCTCTATACTGTGAATTTTCTAGCACTCCAAACAGGCAAAAATCTTTCCATTGTTCCCTTTTTTTGTTCTTTGCATTAGAATCAATGTGTACTCAAATTTTCAACATAACTGCATAGGAGATTTGGTATAATTGAACTCAAAATATGCTCAAACAGTTACACTCCCTTATTGCTGCATTGCAATTTTGCGATTAAGATTTGTTGTGATTTTTATATGGTTGCTGAAAGTTCGTCTTCTGAAATGCAGTACTAAACTGCGGATGCTGACTACTGTTAGGTGTAAGGGACACTCCGAAAATCACATTTTGAACTCTTCAATGCACAGGACAGTCTAGTCTCTCAAATGAGTAATGAAATTAAAAATATCCTGAATGTTCCAGCTAATGAAATTTAGATAATGTAACTCGTATACAGTAGCGTAATTACTCCATGTATGTTTGTGCCTGTCTTTTTTACGTCTCCCTGAAGACCCTGTCTAATGCTATTGTATATCAGGCAGCTGTATTTTTTTTTCTAAAATAGTCGATATGACCTGTATTTAAGCATTTGCAAAGATTTCTTTTCCTTGCTTCCTTTTCCCTTTTTGTGACAAATGCGACCATGAGTACATTTGCAAAGATTGATTTTGTCTTTAAGAGATATAAAGTCCTGATTGAGCATGCTCTCATACCTTACCACGGAACTGTTCTCCAAACGTGAGCATGTGCATTTCTACTGAAACCAATGACTTATCTCTGTAGCAGTGATTTTCTTATGCTTGTATCACACTCTTATATTTTTAAAACTTTTTTTTAGCTACATGATGAATTGCAGTTTGTAATATTTGATCTTTACATTTGTAATATTGATTTATTTTCCACTCTACAGTGTTCTTTGAACTTGAATTTAGTTAATCTATTTAAGTCTTCCTTGGTAGGTTTTTTGAACAAAACTGATGATGAGAACAAAGATGAAAGTGTGAGAGCTTTTATTTCTGTCTTAGGCTCTTCTGGTAGTATGTTTGAGATATCATATTATTATTTTTTTTAATTTCATAGCATTGCTTTGTATTACAACCATGTTAGTTTATATATGTATAAACAAATACTTTCAGATGCTTATTCTGTTTGATATCAAAAATATAAAAGAATTATTTTGAGATTCAGAAGGAACCCTGTAATGCTAAGCGCTCAAACCGTGTCATCATTATGACGCAAACTGCCATTTCTGCAAGTAACTCAAAAGCTTTACTGTGGATGAAAGCAGCATTGCTTTGGTTTAACCGTTTACAGATTTGCACTATATCAATTATAGGCGGTTTGGCCAGATCACAGTATTTAACCTAAATTTACATTCATTTTAATGCCCAGGTTAAGTTTAGACTGCATAATTTTTAAGATCATTTTATGAACACTTTATTATTATTATTATTTTATTATTATGATTTCTATATGAAAGGGTATCTTTGTTGACTGTTCAGGTGAATTGCACTGAAGATCTGGCAACCCTGGTTACAGACAGATTGCATCACCAGGCAATAACAACTTCACTGTTAAAAGCATATCACAAGTTCTACCATAGAGTTTCCATAACGTTACAAGTTCACTCTTCTATTAAAAGGTTTTTGTGAACATGAAATTGTATGGATTGTTTTTGACTTTATACTCTGATAAATGCAGCTTATTGATGTAAATAAACCAACAACTGAATGAATAATCACGTCTGATGTTTGCAACAACAGTGCCATCAAGTGGTCAGTAAGGGAATGACAAACCATGTTTAACTGTCTAACAATGTTGTGAACAATGACATCAGGGATAACTCCCCAAACTGAATTTCCAAGAGTATGACCATGACATCGCCCAAATAAACCTATGCTGTAGACTGTGAAATTGAATTTCTTCTAATGGGTATCATTTGTAAAAGATGTCAAACATTGCTCTGATTATTTTAGAGGAACTGGTGGAACCTCCCTTTGCTTATAGTCCCAAAATATTAAATTCTGGACTATTTCCCCCTTCCCCCACAGCTGTTCATAGAGTTAGTTGTACATCTGTGGATGAATTGCATTTTTGCATTTTTATATATGTTGCATGTTAGCTCAGGCAGACTGAATCAACATTTCTAAAGGCTTTTATTTCTGTAACTGTGCAAAACATTTCTACATGCCGTGTTTCTTTTTGACAGGTAAAAAACTGTGATAGGGTAGGGGACCCGTCTTTTTAAAACATCAGTGTGAGAGGCTTTAGTGATGTCATGGGGCTGAGAGGGACGAGCACTTGTTCAGTGTGCGTGCATGCGTGTGCGTGCATGTGTGCGTGTGTGCCTGCGTGTGTGTGTGTGTGTGTGCGCGTGGGCATGTGTGTGTGCACGTGCGTGCGTGCATGCGTGTGTGTGTGCATGCGTGCGTGTGTGTGCGCGTGTGTGTGTGTGCATGTGCGTGTGTGTGTATGCGTGCGTGCGTGTGTGTGCGTGTGTACACATGTGTGTGCGTGCGTGTGTGCGTGTGTACACGTGTGTGTGCGTGCGTGTGTGTGTGTGTGCCCGCGTGTGCGTGCATGTGTGTGCATGTGCGTGTTTATGTGCGTGTGTGTGTGTGTGTGTGTGTGCATGCATGCGTGCGTGCGTGCGTGCGAGTGTGTGTGTGTGCATGTGTGTGATGCGAGTACCTCAGAGAGTCTGCTGTTGTCAGTCCCTCCTGCAGGGGAAATGACAGCAGGATTTTAATGGCAGTTCCCCGCAGCAAAAGCACAAACACACAAGCGCAGTCCCTTTATGTCCACACTGTGGGAGGCCCGACAGGTAGGCACTCACCCTCACTGGGCAGAGGTAGAGAAGAGGAGGGGCAGGTCGGGATCTCTTATTCGCTGGCTCTGACATGGCAGCCAATACGAGAGAGGAATGAAGAGAGAAGGGGTGTGGTGAATGTATCTGGCTTCAGTGAAGCTTGAGATCTTATTTCAGGCACCTCAAGCCTCAGGTACAAAAACCACAACATTACCAGTTTCTGGTGACATCAGTAATACATCCAGATCTGACAGAAACCATATGGCCTAACACAAAGGGGTGAGACAAGTCTGTTTAGGGTTTCATTCAGGGTTATGTAGATGCTATGTTGAGACACCCCTGAAGGATACCCTGCCTGTAGCTTGTAGAAGGATCAAAGCGCAATGTAGCCATTTAAACGAGCACCTTCCATGGTAGCCACTGAGCTTGAGAATGAAAACAAGGAGCTCTCTGGGTCATGGTTACTGTCATCACTGTAAACATTAGTACATACATACACATACACGCATAGACACATGTAGTCGTATATATACTGCACATACACAAATTTACATTCATAAATGTATCCTAAATCTAGGATACCTTTGAAATACCCATTATCATATCTATGATGTCAACTAGCATAATGTATGAAAATGTCCATTTTTTATGTCATTCATTCCTCATATACATCCCTCATACACAGACAGGTTCCTGTGTATGCTCTCTTGAAAACGATGCGATCTGAGAGTCACACAGGAAACCTGCAGCAGTGTAACTCTCTGACAGCTAGAGCATCAAGAAGCTCGCTCACACTCGTCGCGCAGTTTCTACATGCTGCTGCACTGCTCGTTACATGATGTTTTCACATGACTTCCTTGCACTGGCATAGCGGTTAGCTTGACGGGGTGTTGCAGGTTTGAATCCTGAGTGAGTCAAATACTGAACAGCATTGAAGCTAAACTTCCTTTTTGAATGTTATCTTTCAAAAATGATTGGCCAAAGAAAACATATTAACAAGATAAATACAAATACAAATTAATTAATCAGGTGGGCATGGTTTTAATGCTGGTGTAATATGTTAATGTCTGCATTTATTATTAAATAAGGTGCTATGGGTACAAAATAAAGCCTTACAGTGAAGTGATAAAAGTCCTTTCCTTAAACCATATAATTAATACATAATCTGAATAATTTGCTCAGAAAAATACAATTGTTTAATGTTCACTGCACCACAAACCCCCTTTGTACACACAAGCACACATACACACGTACGCGCACACACACACAAACATCCAACCCCTTAAACCCCCTACCCACCCCCCATTTCTTTATGCTCTCATTTGCATAAACATGAGTAATTTATGAATAATAAATGGTCTTTGCATTCAGGCGGAATTATTCATTTGCATATCACCATGGCATTACAGTTTTATTTTCAGTGAGCTTTGCTATCACCAAGCTCTTAAAACCTGTAGAAAACAGAATCAAGGACGACATTAAAATAGGTAAGCATTTATTTTTCTCTCTCTTTCTGTCTCTGTGTTGCTGTCTCTCTCTCTTGAATTACATATGCACGCACACACACACTCGCACACACACACAGTTCTGTCTGAGCAGTGAATATTTCAGTTGCCACAATTGTAATCTTAACTGAGCTTCACAGATGTGGTCTGAGATATGGCAGTGTGTTTACATGCATGGGGCTTGCAGTATTTTGATATGGTATTTCATATGCCAGTATTTAAAATACCCATAGCGTTTGTGACCCCATTTTTATGCAATTTGCATAAACATGAAGCGCTGCTGAATTATTGATGAGTGCCCCATACGTGTGTGCAAGGATATTTCCAAGGATCTGTGTGTGTACGTGTGTGTGTGTGTGTGTGTGTGTGTGTGTGTGTCTGTGGCGGAGAGAATGTGTGTATGTTTAATTTAGATTTCTGGCTTTACCAAATTAATGTTTTGCATTTAAGGTTTGTATAAATAAAATGCTACGCCTTTTAACTAAAGTAATTTGTACTTGTGAAGTGGTAAACATGAATTTGTTTAACCTGTGAGTAAGCAGCACGTTCCTCTAGTTCTTTTTTTTCCCCCTAAAGACTGTGGTTTTACACCGTGCAGCGTACATATGGTATTCCTGCTATCAGCCGCTGCGTGCAGGGGAAGGAAGTCAGGGTCAAATTGTGTTTTACTAGAAAAATGTCATTTGTGAATGCTGAGAGACTGAGCCTTGATAAAAAAACGCTTCCTTAATACAGCGTCCTTTGCCTTGTACTCGTCCCCAGTCATTTGCATGATGTATCTATCTGACTATTGCAGGATTCCTGTCTCAGCACTGTCTCTGGTGCGACTCAGTGGGCTTTTGCATTCAACGGACCCTGCTGCTCTGCATTTTAAAAAGCTGCATTCATATTACGGTATTGGGAATGTGCTGGTTTGATTCTTGAGTGCATATGTAATAGGAATATAATAATTACTGATCCAAGTACATGACATTATGTTTAGGAATTTCAGATGTTGTTATCCAATTAATGCTGCTTCTTCTGTTACTATTGCTACTACAACAGTGGCTACTACAATTGCCACTGACGATAATGACAATAATAATTTATGTCTTTATTATTATGTGTGTGTATGTGTGTGTGTTTGTGTGTGTGTGTGGCCTGACATATGTTTAAATAAGGAATGAAAGATTATTCAATATTTAAAAGTAAATATTTTTTATGTTCGAATACAGGAATAGAGAAATAGTATTATTTGCAGTATGCACTGTTTTTATGTTAATTGGATCCATTCCATGACCCAGAAATGTGTAACAGCGGGGCCATGACACTTTTAAACAACGTAAAGCTGTTCATCCCAGCTCTCCACTGCTTTCTGTGCCTGTGCACTTCAGCTTAGCTCAGTCTTTGCAGCCAGTCACACATTCCCTCTATGGCACAGGTGTCTTACCTGAGAACGGTCAGTGTGGGTGCATCACCTGGCTCAGCTAATAAACTAATATAGATCTTCTTTGAAAACACTGATTAGTTTAAATAGGGTACTTTAGCACATGGCTAGAACAAAGGGCTGGACCCATGCTACTGCCTCTCACATAATACTGTAGATCCCCAGCTCTGAATATGATAAACATGTTTAAGATGCACATTGATAGCAGAGCACATTCTGCCGGATCCAGCTGCCGAAGGAGCTCTGTGAGCGTGATGATGTGGAGTTTTGTCAATGCGCCTTGACACCCTGCGTGTGACGGGGGATCAAACGCCTGGTGATTAGATTAAACCAGGCTGCCGAAATGATCTGGAATCACATCATCAGCTCTGATCATACTCCTCTTATTTACTTTCACTTATTTTCTGCTCTTCATGCAGGTTTGCCGCAGTTTGTGTCACATGCGTTTTGAGAGTAAGGAAGACATTTGAGAATCTTGAGATGTGACACGCAGTGAAAAACGTTTATCACCAGCCATATTAACAGGCTACAGTTAGGCTTCTCCCAGCATCCCATGGAGTTTGTCTTTTTTTCATTTGGAACAATAACAACAACATAAGAAGAAGAATTTTATTTATATTTAATCTGATTATATTATATAGACACTAATCATAGAAATGCACATAAATAGAAATAATTGTAGGTCAGCTTTTACACATCCAAAAATGAAAGTGAAATCGTCGTACACACACACAATCGAGTGTGAAAATATTGTACCGTATTGTACAGGAGCACAAAGACCCGTGCATGTTTATGTCTCCTTTATTCTCCCTTTAATGCCTGTTAATTTTTAATTGGCCAATGAGTGTAATCTGTGGCTGCTGGTTGCATTCCCCTTTCACAGTATGATTCCAATGTGCCCAATCAGAGTGTCTGTTACTTGTTGTCATGGAAACCGGTAAAGGCAGTGTCGATGTTGATTGGACCTGCAAGGACAGGTGTTGCCCATGAGTCGGGTCAGGTGGTCCTCTTTCATTTCAGATGTGTAGCAGTGAGGGCTAGGTTCACACAGCACACTCAGAGAAAGGGTTATCAGTGCTCCATAGCTGCTGTAAGGAAATAAATTAACAAACATGACCACAGAAGGCAGACATTGACCTTCAAGCAGCACTGCTTCCTTCATTCACCATACTCACACATATTACACAGCATGTTGCAGGCTGGGCGTGGGAGGGTGATTTTTGTGACAGAAAGGACAGTGTGCCAGGCTGCTGGAATCAAAAGGGTTCAAATACATTTGAGATGTCAAGCAAATTTTCATGTCATATATCATTGCTTTGTTTAGTGTTCCATCCATAGTAATTTTAACATTTTCAAACAATTATCATTTCAGCTGCTAAGTCTACTGCAGACTTAATGGACAATAGTTTTGCAGACAAATGGGCACAATAAAAATTATGCTACATTTGAAATGATAATGCTGTCATCAGAATTATAGGATTTAGTCTGAACCTAAGTATATGGGTGTGAAAGTTGTTGTTGCATTCTGGAAAGAGACAGGAGGTGTGTGTGTGTGTGTGTGTGTGTGTGTGTGTGTGTGTGTGTGTGTGTGTGTGTGTGTGTGTGTGTGTGTGTGTGTGAGTGATTAGGAGGTGGGGTGTCTGCCTGTATAACGTGGACCTGAAACCTAAGATGCCTGCAGTTGGCAGTGAGCGGCAGCAGCCATTGGCCAGAGCGTGCCTCCCAGGCTCCTCCCCCCTCACCCCGCATGCAAACAGCCATCAGGCCCTTTTTTAATTGATCTTTGTGTCTGCCTCCAGCCCCCTCCGAGCTGCTCATCTGCATGAGCTCAAGACTGCAGCTGTAGAGCAGCACATGCAGTGCGATTGGGCGAGCCTCAGACCCACTTTGTGTGATGTGCATACTAATTACTGCAGGCTAACCCTTCCTCCAAAAATAACACACCCTCGACACCAGGAGGGCCTGCAAGGACTTTCATTTGATCACATGCTTCCCCTTTCAATTTATTTAACATTTATTTTAGTGTGATTTTTTTTGTCATTTGCTGAAAGTGAAGAATAAAAAAATGTAAGTGTTTGCTTTTTATATTCATTTTGTATAATGTACATTTTGGTAGACTCCTATAGAGACAGGTTGTCCCTTTAATTTGGTGTGTGTGTGTGTGTGTGTGTTAGTGTATGTAAGAGTGAGAGAGAGAATGTGTGTGTATGTGTAATGTGTATGTGTATGTGTGTGTATGTGAGAGGCAGTGAAATATGCAGCCATTGAAGTGAAACCCCAGTTCCTCTCGGCAGACAGACTCTATGAAGTCTTCCAAATGACCATTTACACCATGGTGCCCTGCCAACACCTGCATGGACAGGCCGGCCACATGAGAGAGACAGGTGTGTGTACGCTGGAGCATGAGTAATGAACGAACTGTCCGGGCTGCGTACAGGACTCTCTCTAACCTCATTTCAGAGCGACAGTACAGCTGAGCAACATGTCACCGAGGCTCGTTTTTCTGGGAGTAGGTGTTTAAACAGGAACACAACCTGATTGGCTATACCACAGCCGCTCTCCATTGCCAATTGCAGTGACATCATAGAGGAAAAGAGATGGCTCAGAACATGATAACCAGATCACAACTAAGAGTCAATCATCGGCAACAGCATTCAGACTCTAAGCAAAAAACAATGCATTTTGAGAGCTGTCAAATGGAACAACAGGAGAATAAAATTCACTTTTCTTATTTTCCTCTTTTGTTTCTTCTTCTTCTAAATCTTCTATCTCTTTTTATATATTTATTTGTCTTAGAACTAAAAACTAAAGATATAAAGATGCAAAAAAAAAACATGTTCTTTGAAAGTATAAAGATAAATGACATTGAATTACTGTAATAGCATATATAGTTGTTATAAAATTTTGCAATGAGAAATACCATTTGTATTTAATGTTTCGTTAGTATTTCACATTCCATTAACGAGAAAAACATGTTCTGGATGTGTAAAACAATAAAAATAAACAATGAACCCCAAATTCAATTTGGCTACTTTTAGAGGTAATAGTTAGTAATGCTTAATAGAGGTTTAACAGCAGAGTCATAGCCACTAAACAATGCTTTGTTGATTTTTATTCCAACATTACAATGTTTGTAAACATGAAGGAAGCCAGAGTTTCAATATTGTGGCTATTAAGCATGCTGCAATACCAGCAGTGCATATTTTAACCCTGTCAGGAGTTTTCTCAATCTGGCAGTTCAGGCCATCTTCCAAGGGGTACACTATTATTGACTGACCATCAATGCTGCATTCTAAAATTATCTATTTTTTACATTTACACATAATACACAAAGCTCACATGTATTTTAAGTATAGCTTACAATGCTGACACACTGAGTACTGTATGAGGAATGAATTTAAGAATTATTTAGAGTTTCACTGTAGCATGTTTGGAGTTCTGTTTTAAAGGTACTCTTAGTTGCATTTGGAGTGACTAAAATTTCGTTCATATTTTAAATTCAAAGTATAAATTCAACATTCCAGCTTTTTTTTTTTTTGCACCATATCTCTTTCTGAAATACGGAATTGGGCACTTTCCATTTCAAAATGTTATCAGTTTACAGTTCAGTTAGCTCGAGTTCCAAGACATCGCAGAGACATTTGTGAACGCATAACCAAGTGAAGTTTTGATTTCAAACGCATAATTTAACAAGCAAGGAATAAACCAACACGTTAATTCGACTAGCGTCTGGCGCACCGGGTAAAGTCAAGAAAGGAAGCAAAACGGGAGAAAAACAAAGAGGGAAAATCCACCCCGAAAAAATTGGGCCCGATTCAGCTGCTTAGCTAATGATGTCGAGTGATCTAAAGACGCGGCGGGCTCTGCAGAACAAAGGAACACCAGAGAAATATCGCCGTTTGGTGGAAAAGATTAGAGAAACCAAGTCGAGAATACTCGGCGGACGGGGGTAAAAGCTGACGGGGAAATAACTATGGAGGATCACAGGGGAGCCACGGGAACGGTTGCAGGAGAGGAGGCCCGGGATTCATCTCTGACATCCCCATCGTTAGGACACGTGTTAATCGCGCAAATCACACTGGCGCCAGCCCGTAGTCAACTGTGAGCTCCGCCAGCTCTGTCATTATTTATTAACTTCCTTCTGCGTATTTGCATATGTAAAGCCTGTGGGTTGAAACCTTTGCTTCAACTCGGCACACTGTTTTTCTATCTTACTCTGTCTCGCTTACCGTCGGCCTTGTCGACTGAATCTATATATCTACCTAAATCTACATGTTTCTCATTGCCACCTTGACTGCCCGCAGCTGCAGTACCATTCGCAATGTTAATATTGATTTTAGAGATGGTGGAACAGCCATTCCAAAAGCATAACCTCGAGTATCTATTTCAGACAATAAGCTCGCACTCTTCCATACATACAGTAGGCCTACTGTGCCTTGAGGCGAATTATTCATACCGTTTTTTTTTCTGTTGTAAACATTACCCTATTTCGCCTAGACCCTTGATCTATCTATCTATCTATCTATCTATCTATCTATCTATCTATCTATCTATCTATCTATCTATCTATCTATCTAAGACATGTTGAAAATTTTGTCTAGCAAAAGGAATTTACTTCGTATAAATATCAGCATATATCTATATTATATAACTGTTTATGAAGAGGGTTTGTGTGATCACCTGCACTGGACTGAATATGAAAATAAATCATTTTCAGTACGGCATACTTTTAGTGTGTATCCCACATTAGCTGTATTTTTTTGGTAAATAACTGTGTACTAACGTTCCCCTGGCAGAATCGTCAGTAGAGTTTTACTAAAGAGTGAAATCAGATGAACTGTTTCCTGTTTACTGATTACCATCTCCCAGCTATTCACCACTTTCATGGCAGTGTGACTCCCAGCTGACTGAATCTGCAGGGTATCTGTAGTCCTGAGAAGCCTACAGAGCAATACAGGAGACACACCATTAAAGCTATCCAGATAAATCAATATTTTCTTAGTAAAACTATTCTGTTCAAAATATAATTTTTTCATTCTATTTGCTAGTTTGTTTTAGTTCGTACTGTCAGCATTTCATTGGATACTTTTTCCTCACCTTTTCTGTGTCAACCATTTTCTTTAATCTTTAAAAATTGTGGACACTTGAGGAATATTTCAAGGGGAATAATACTTGACATACTGTAAATCTGTTTTTGTCCTACGTTGAACTGTGCCAAACATATAAAGACCTGTATGTGTGTTACTGATATTTTATTGAAAGTTTGACCGTGCATAATCCAGCACGCACACACGCACACACACACACACACACACACACGCACGCACGCACACACACACACAAATTCATTGATAATGTTTATAGTTGCATGAGCACTGACTCTCACCAGCGGAATAATCAGAATAATGTGGGGTCTGTCCAGCTGTAACAGCAGGCCATGTTTGTCCTTCAGAATTAAAAATAAAAAGGGCCCTTTTATGAAGGTTATTCAATGTGTTTATCCACACATTTTACAGCATGTTAAAAATACAGGGAATATCATATCAATGTTTTTGGGGGTTTTCCTATGTACTATTTAGATGAAACTTAAAAAAAAAAACAAGTGTTGCCATTGTCTCACTTACCTTTGTTGCGCATTAAGTGAAATTGTGCTGAAATTGTGAACTGGTGTTCAATGGTAGCTACAACAGGCAGCTAATTCTGGCCTATAATTTCATCAACAATTGGTCTTTGGAGGAGTGTGTGTGTGTGTGTGTGTGTGTGTGTGTGTGTGTGTGTGTGTGTGTGTGTGTGTGTGTGTGTGTGTGTGTGTGTGTGTGTGTGTGTGTGTGTGTGTGTGTGTGGAGCCTCTTCTATTTACGGTCATTATTGTTACAGGCATGGATGAATATGAAGCATCCGTCTTTAAAAGATTAATTTAATAAAGGACATGATGGCAGCTGTTACATATCAGGAAATTGAGATTTGCGCCACAATTAAGGATAAAAACAACGCTCAAAACCTCATCGAGGACCCTGTTTGCCTGCTCATTTGCGGACCTTTTTAATAATTTTATAAAATATTACGTCATGGGCAATTTTGGCCATCTTTTTTAGACTACCCAAGTTACCTTAGAGTGTTCTGTACTGCTGATAATACCAGACAAACTGAAATATGCAGTTCCTTCGTAGTTCCATTTCTCACTGTCAAACCACACATGATGACGGAACATGTGCCTTGTCACCAGTAGATGGCGCCATAATTCTTTTATATAAAGGGCTTGTTTTTGAAACCGTTTCGACAGACCTAATTAACATTAAAGTGAAGGCTTTCTGTTTCCCTCTGCATCTGAAAACAACATAAAATTGTCTTTTTTGTGTAGTTAAAGATTTATCTTTCATGGAAGCTGAGAGAAAATCAGTGCCTGATTAACCAGTGCTTTAACCATCTAGAAATCCATTAGCCCTCAGATCTCTGGATTTTGAGAGGTTTCAAAAACATGAGGGAACGAAACAGCATAGATTAACCAGCAAATAACATATCATTTTGTGTGATTAAACTGGAAATGATTCAGGTGTACAGTTATATACCTCTGAATCCTAAACACACTTTTTTTGTTTATTCTTGTAAATAAAATCTCTCTGTTTTCAAGTATATATATATAAAATGTGTGTGTGTGTGTGTGTGTGTGTGTGTGTGTGTGTGTGTGTGTGTGTGTGTGTGTGTGTGTGTGTGTGTGTGTGTGTGTGTGTGTGTGTGTGTGTGTGTGTGTGTGTGTGTGTGTTTATAAGAGGAGAGGGAGCCAGAGGGCCATTGCCTTGTATTCTTTTGGTAGCAAATATTAAAGAAAACTCAACATTTCAAGCATTTGCATTTTTAGTCTATGGTCATTAGTGGATCTTGGTACATTGAAACTGGAATCAAATATGAAGAGAATGATTATTCAATAGTGTCACATGATTATTCAATTTTAATTGCAAGCAACATTGCTCTTAACATCAGCTAATTTAGCTGCTAAAGGAGAAATGTGTCTGGGGCCCTTTCAAAGCAAAATCATAATAAATGCACCTGCTCAGTAAATAATTCAAAGGAACAGACTAGCGCAAAGTCTTTATAAATGCTTTAGTGCCCGTATAGACTGCGAGAGGAGAATACAGTATCTACATTTCCAGGATGGAAAAGTTTTCACACGACACTTAAAATGTTCGCTCGAGTAGAAAAAAATGCGCTCTCTCCCCCTCGCTCTCTCACACACACATCGGCCGCCCCTTGCAGAGAAGTCGCGTTGCGTTCCCTTAATGCTCTCACTAGGTTTCCCACGGACTCCTTTTTTCATGGTTAGCCGCGGAGCTGCGATGCTTGTGAAGGTAGATTTAATTGTCTTACAACCACCTCTGTGAAGAACAATAGAGATTACAAGCACCCATTGATTATACCATAGGCCCGCATAAGTGACCCTTATCCCTATATTGCTTATTCATTTTTCCTTTCCTTTCTTGTTGAAAGAGACCAAATGGGCCCCAGCAGGTTAAAGTAAAGAGACCGAAAGGCCTCCCTCCTGTCTGGCCTTTCACATTCGGACAAAGCCTCCTCTCTCCTCTCTTTCCCCTTTTTCCTCCACACGTTAAAAACCTGATTAAATCTTTTCCTGCAAGGTTTTGCAGGAGGGTGCAAAACTAAAACTAACAAAAGCGGCAGATCTGAAAAGACAGGTCCTTTCAAGAGCGGACTGCGAAAGCCGAGTGGGGCTCTGTTTTGTGAGTCTGCGAGTGTGCGCCTGTGTTTTTGTGTGCGTGTGTATGTGTGTGTGCGCGCGCTCGCATTATGTGTGAATATGCATGCGTAGTATGGGAATAATTAATACAGATCTCCCCTTAATAAGTAGAAAATCAGTGTTTTGCTTTACCACGTCCAGTGAACTGATATAATACCTGCCTGGGTTGTATATTGCGTTTATTGCTCCAGTATTCAGGGAATGATGGAATTTGGCTCAGTTTCAGGCCTTATCAGGGGTCCAGTGGTGATTTATCCCACACAGGATTAATTGACCTCTTTCTCAGGTAATTAAAAAACGCACGTAGGAAGTAGACAGCTGAAACAGATGCTGTCATAAAAGTGTTTCTTTTTCCTTTTTCCCTTTCTTTCAGTCTCGCCCCATGAAAAAAGTAATTAATGTGGAAGAATCCTTTCTATAATCAGGCAAGGCGTAAGACACTGCTCAATGAGACGACAGAGTCAAAATATCTAAACTTGCGACCGCTCAAAATGGACTTATGACTGCATGTGAAAGTGGATCACAACCATTTGGTATGAATTTTAAGAAAGGTGATATGGCTGATAAGCAGCTGATAAGAGCTGAAAAAGGACAGAAACAAAATACCATATGCAGCATACAGTTACACACATACAGTATCCATGATCACAGTAATAATCCAAAAGGAAATCAACAATTTCTTAAACATATTATCATTCTCAAATACATCATTTTTTGAATATACTTGAAATGTCCTTCATGGTGTATGTAGCTACTTTATGTTATAGTTATGAAACCTTACAATACAAGCACTTTAAGAGTGAGAATATAGACAAATAATTTTTATGAGTTATATATAAATACATAGAGAGAGGCTATGCTAAGATTTATAGCAAATAATTGCAACTGCTGGAATTTTTTGGCCACTCCCATTACATGTTTAGATTTCTTTGGTCATCATATCTCTTTCATTTAAATGACATTACTGTAATACATGCTTTAATTTCCTCTGTAAAGAGAAATATATATTTTTACTGAGCACAAAAAAAAGAGCCCTGCTACATATTGTACACACAAAAGTTTGAAAATTCATGTATATTTAAAGACAGAAGAAATGTCTCTGGTTTATGCTTAGTACCTTAGTGCCTAATAGCCTTGCCTTTGGTATGCTCATGTGCTTTTTTCTCAGGTAGTGTTGAAGGGAAACACCCATCTCACTATGGAAACAGTAGAGGGCACTGTCCATTGGCCAAGCCATCTCTATCACCACAGTAACTCTGCATCTCATTAAAACAACATTACATAAAACACACATGGAATACTGTATGTTGTGCAATTGTTGTTCAAATAGAAAACATTACAATTGTCTCACATTTTATTTTTAAATACATGCTTTATTTACATGCTTCATAGGAGAATATATCAGATGAAAAAGCTTACTCTCAGTTCTCTACTCTGTAATAATTATCATGAACAATTTAAAATATTATGAACAATATTTTTTCATCTTCATTTATTATTTTGTATTTATTTTTATTTTATGTATTATGTTCCCTTGAGAAATGCGGGATCAGAGTCATGTGATCGTGTGGTTGGGTTTCATTTGTTAAAACCTTGGCGTTCACGCTGATCCAGGCTGGTCTATTTGCTGTGCCATACCCTTTTGTGAGGCCATCTTTGCTGGGATGTGAATGTAAATGATTATTAATTTCCAAGCAAAGCCCCTGCTCATTAATTGCCACTCTGAAAAAGAGCGGCCGCACAATTATTTGATATTCAGTGTGCTTTTGATGAAGAAAAGAAAGTGCTATCCATTCTCTCCAGCAGATGAGGCGCCGAGGTCCGGCAAAAATAATTTATTCATGAGCTCATTTGCATATGCTGCTCAGATGAAAAAGTAACAAAAATCATGCAAGGCAAATATTTTAGCCACCTGCTATCACTGGCGCCTTGTTTGTGTTTGTGATACTAATAACGGTCATAATTAACATCAGACCAGTGCTTATCAGATGGGTCAGTGCTGGTGTGTCTCTGGTGTATGTTTCAATGGTGGGAGGCCGTTCTCCAGACTCCTCACTACGATCCCGTATGAGGCGATGGAGAAGTGAAAATAATCCGTCCATAGAATTGAGATCATTCTGTTCAAGGGAATTTAATCTCCATTGCAGTAATTTGTAACCTACCTTTAGATCCTTAAAACAATAAATATTCACTGAATGGTCACTGAGACATGTTTGTGAACAAATCTAGAAAAAAATGAAACATAATCAGAAAGCAAAGAATCACCGAATAATGCATGAAGATGGAATATGCTGAAATATTTTTCTATTTGTTGTGAATTTGGGCTTTTTAGAATATTTGACACATACCTGGATTTTGAAAAAAATATCAAGAATGTCTTTTTTTTTCTTTATTTGTATTTTAAAACATGTCTTAATATTTTAAATATTTTTTCTTAAATAACTTAAATCCTACAACCGTTCTATTTGGAATTTTGTGTATTTTATTTCTTAATGTATAATATCCAAAAAGGATTAAAATTTCCCACAGGTAAAAGACATTCTCAGAATTTTTTGTCTGACCAAACAAAAATTTGTTTTAATTTGCTTCAGTTTTCCTCTTGACTGAAGCTAAAATTCAGGGATGTGTGATAGTATATTATTCTTCAGCTTTCTTAGATTTCACTTACATAACAATGTGGTTTTGGTTAGTTTTTAGAAAAGAGAGAACTGACACAGAGGAAAAGAAAGGTAATGCACACAAAAAAGTCAAAGGACTGAACAAATGAAAAAAAAATGCTAAAATGCAGTAAAAGGTTGAAAAGGAAATATTGAAATGAAGTGTGTGTGTGTGTGTGTGAGCAGAGAGAGAAAGAGAGCAAGGGAGACAGAGAGAAAGAGAGAGACATCTCAGTTTGACAGGCTTGCGTTGTTAGGGAGTGCCAGCGGGCATCTCTGAGATGTGCTTAGGTAAATGATGTCGTCATTAAAGTACGGCACAGGCGCGTGCAGTGTGGTGCCACCACGGGCACCACGGCAAACTCTTTCTGACTCCCACTGCATTGTGGGTAGGTGTAGTGTACTTTTTATCAAAGCTTAATATAATTTATTTTAAAGGACATTTTAATTGAACATGTAGCAACAGCCTCAGTGTGGCCAAACGGCAGCACAGCCCTGCGTAAGGGCCTGCGTGAGCACGGCCAGAGTCACTCTGTAATGAAAAAAGCGGAAAAAAGAACACATTTACTAAATGTGTTATTTGGTCATTTGCTTTTAGCATTTCAAATGTTAGCATTTCTAATTCATTTTATTTTCCCGTGCAGTGCATAAATTAGTTTCAAATGAATTTTGCATTTTACAATCATTCATTAAATCACCCACAGTTAATCAAATTTGGATGAAATTAAGTACTCCCATTATATCACCAGAACTGTGTTTTTACTTTCCCATTTACTTTTATTAGCTTAATTCGGTCTTAAATATGCACAATAATTGTCTTTGGCAAATTTTGTGTACCTCAAATTTGCATGTATATCACATGCAAAGACATACATACACACATTTCAGAAAACATTTCTGTGGTTATCATCACTATTGTGCAATGTCTGTAAAAAAGATGAAGCAACATGTCACAGAAGAAGCACAGGTCAGTCAATGCGAGTGCTTTGTGTGTGTGTGTGTGTGTGTGTGTGTGTGTGTGTGTGTGTGTGTGTGTGTGTGTGTGTGTGTGTGTGTGTGTGTGTGTGTGTGTGTGTGTGTGTGTGTGTGTGTGTGTGATCAAACTCCTACATTGTCAGAGTGTGAATGTAAGAATACAGTTTACCTAAAATCTCCCACAAAAATATTCTAGATTCTGGAATATTATTCTAGAATTAATAATAATAATAAGTGGCTCTCATAGGAGACTCATATTTTTAAAAGTTGGTCTTCTTGGTTTCTCATATATAATATGTAAACCATTTGATTCTGTCCTTTTGTGTTCTTTGGCTGTTCTGTTGATCCTTCAGCCTGTAGATAATTCTCAGAACAAGGCAGGGCCGGGTGTAAGGTAGATGGTGCAGGGAAAGAAAAGAGATTAATGATGAGAGTTCACACTCCCCGGGAACTGAAATCACACACCACAAGGCTCTATCAATCCCACAATTCTGTGCACAGTGTTTCTCGGCAAGCAGCTTGTTCTACTGCACAGCCTCGGTTACTAATTGCAGAAGAATTGCAGAAACCTTGTGTTGCCATTAACTGTACTGGAAATCCAAAATCTCTATAAATAGGCACAGGTATTCACCAAAAAGTGATATGAAACACAGTGAGTTATCACTTAATGGGGACCAATGGGCGAGAGTCCCTTTGATCTGAAATGACATCACTCTCATGATGACATCACTCTTAAGGTCCACTCCACCCCCACAGGTTCCTAAGATTTGATTGTGTAGTGTAGGAGGTGGAAAACTCATGTCGTTTTTGGAACGCCTTATTTTTTTATTTTTTTATCTTTAAGTACTCAATTAAGTCATTGAGGACTTGTAGTTTATCTGCTGATTGCAGCCACTGTGGTCATCTAGGACACAAAATCTCATTTGATGCCATCAGATTCAACTAGGCGGATCGAGTCAGTCCAGAAATGTTAGTCTCCATTCATTACAGAAGAACCACCAGAAGATTTGAGGTCCAGCAACACAAGGTCAAGCCAGGAGTAGTGACTGACCACTGATTTATTAGTGAAAGACACTCCTAACGTGTGTGAGATTATACTGCAATGGTAGTTTGCCAGGCTGGGGTATCTGAGACCCATATCTTCCCAAACAGAGCCCCTCGGGCCAGCATCTCTGCTCAGAGACTGGCAGAAAGACTGCCTCGGACACGGCCTGTCACAAAACAGCAGTGTGAATTAAAAGGGCTGTTGACTTTAAAGCGGACTAACCCAATTTGACTAACATGATTGTCTCCCCTCTGGCAGGACTACAGGAAAATTATGCCACTGAAAATGGCTTCCAGCCAAGTTTCTGTCAACCCTCACCACCCCCACCCTCGCCCCCCTAGCTGGCTGTTAACTGCTCTGGATTTTGGCAACACTTTGCCAAAGGTTTAACATTATCATAATCTAAAACATATTTAAGGTCACTGATGGCTTTTATCATGTAAAATTAGTAGTCAGGGTGCTATTGTCAAGTTCTTAGCTTTAAGTGGTGCAGGTTTTTTTTCTCCCTCTCTCTTTTTTTTTAGTAATTACAACTAAGAAATGCCACTGTGCATATATGTATGCACTTCAAAATAAATGCATGATGTTAAAAAAAATACACAGAGTAGATGTGTGTGCTGATCCATGTCATTTTGGACACAGTCCATTCCAGTCAGGGTCCCATGTCATTTTTCCTTAGTGTCCTGTCAGAAATTTTTCCCATTAATTATTGCTGTAAAACCATTGTAATACAGCCCTCAGAGCTGTCAATCAACACCAGAACCAGATTTAAGTCACTTCCCTGAGATACTTATGGAGAATAAAGGCAAAACCCACATTTCAGTAGCATTAAATTGGGCTCTTTGTGAAGGATGCTATTTTAATACCCTTCTTAAATCTGTAGAAATTCTAACATTTTTCACAGGAGAATACAGAGACGACAGGTAAGCCTAGGGGCAGAAGTCTGTGGAGTGCTGAATGACATTAATACACCTCATTCAGGGGATTCATTTTGGAGGTGTAGTCAAGTCTGTAAACGGAGCTCGGGCATTATCAAGCATTCACATGGATCTAAGGTGTATCAATGAGCGTTTGTCTTCTTCATTTTTTCATATCTGTTGAGTGTATTGATCAATGTTTGTTTTATCTCCAGCAGAGGAAGATTTTCACGATGTAATGTGTGCATAATTTGCTCATGCAGCAGATTAAAAATGCAAACCCCAAATGGTTACCTTTCAGGGTTTATTTTGCTGATAGAAAAAAAAAAAGCATGTCAGGGAACAAGAGACTGAGGAGACGAAAGCCGGCGAGTATAAAGTCGGAGGGAAATGGAAACGTAGATCCAATATGCCTGATGTAGTGTCAGAATGACTTACTCAAACAAGAAGTAATCATTTCTGCTGGATTATCTATCATCAGAAATTCCTCACTAGCAACATTTTATTCCCATTCTTTATGTCCTCTCACAATCTCACACTGTGATTGGATCTTAATTACTGACCCATGCCATTTCTCAAACTGGCTTCATCGGTTCTGGGTAAAGCACATCAGAATGCATGTCTTTAGATACACATACAGCGGCTCTGTACCCATGCAGTCCACCAGCTGAGCTGTACGGCTACTGCGCTTGATGATGGCGTACCTGGCAGAGGCTGGCTGCAGTTGCCTGATGTACCAGCGGTACTGCGCTTTGACGCTGAGAATGTCCATGTGAAAGAGACCCTTTGGGCAACGCAATGTGCAGCTGGCACTGGCGCCATCAGTATTCAATCCATAACCTGGTAGTGATCCTCAAGTTATTATTTCCTTTTTTATTGATTCTTTTCCATGATTTCAGCTAGATTGCCTTTTTTAGGTGTCATGGAGTAGCTTTACAACACCCCTTAAGGCTTTACTTGTCTACTTGTTGCTCTCGACAATGTATACTGTGAAAATGGAGTTATGCAAATACATATGAGAGCAAAGTTCTTAGCTGGACACTAAAATTATTTCAGGAGAATTTACCTTCCGACAACATGAATGCATTTGGAAGGAGTTTATTATGATTTAGCGAGTTGTATATTGGTAGGAACATTGATCTTGGGCTTGGAGTCAAGGGGGGCAGTGTCATGCCTCACTATTTTTTAGGATGAAGTGAACCCCCCCTGAAAACAAAAAGGGGGAAAAAACAGAAGAAAGGGAAGTAGACTTGAAGGTGGAGATGGGGAGGGGGAGGGATGCCAGAAACAGAGAGCGTGATGGAAGAGAAGGCAAATTAACACCTGCGTATACAACTGGATTGGACAGATACTGGTGTTTGAGTGAAGGGTTGTCCGAAGGTTGCCTCTCCCGAAATTTGTTATTAACAAAGACCAAATTGTGATGTTACTCGTGATTTTTAGAGTTGACTTTGAGGTGTTTGTAGACCCCGTCAGTGAGCATCAGTGGTTCTCAGAGAGTTAGCTGGGGGTCTTCCCGCTGGGTCCCTAATCTGGATGGGGAACCCCCTCTGTGTTTGGGGGCCCATATATTTTTGAAAAGGGGATTAGAGGACACCCTGTCCCAGCATGGAGGTGACCCACCGACCTGCCGCCCAGCTGGCCCAGGTGGGGCCTAGCATGTCTGTGAATCTGGCGTGGGCTTTAGCCCTGGGTGGGTTAATTAGGAACGCTCAGCTGACAACAGGTGAACCTGCACAATGTCTCGCTTTCAGGGACCTACTGGGCAGGCACCCACTGACCAGCACAGACCATACCGCAGAGATGCCCGACACCTGTTCAGATTAAACTAACTTTTAAAGAGTCCTCATTCTGTTCCCTTTCCCCAATCTCCCTATGAATACGTAAATATGGGAAACAACAAAGACAGATCACACCCCCAACCCCACAACCACCTACCCACCCCTGCCTTCCCAGTCCAAGCACACAGAGTCAGCCTTCTGCCCTTTTTTTCTGACAGACACCATTTACTGCCGAATAGGTGCAGCCCAGGATATTCCCGCACAATCACTGCCATTACGGGCCGTAATGTGTTGTGTGCACGTCTGATCTTTTGTCGGTCTACCTCCGCATTTAAAAAGTCTTGCACCGCGGGGCTATTTTCTACAATCCTCGCTCATTTTCCTCATCATCCGAATAATAGCTGTCAGACTCCAAAGTGTGGTGAACACATACAAAGTTCCCACGTCATAAAAAAACACACCTCTATGCGTAGGAGCTGATCAACTAAAACTGTTGAACCCAGGGTTTCAGCAATGATCTAAGCTGCAATAGCTAGAAATTGTAATATGTACTATGATATAATTATAACTGCTTAAAGTATGTAGACCAGTCTCTCTTGGACAAATTGGGCCTCAGGGAGAGAGAGAGAGAGAGAGAGAGAAGCGACGAGGCCGAACCCTCTCCTGACTTCATCCCGGGCTAATCTGGCCAGCTAATAAGTTCATGGCTGTTCCATATGCTCCTGGGGCTGTTCTGTGCGGGGCCCTTGCCCCCATGCTATTTACACTGGCTTGCTGCTTTCTCAGGTGCACCCCAGTGGTCGGTGTCTTTGTTAAGGGGGATCGACTTACCCCGGACGGTGAATGGAATGAATTGATTAGCCTGGACCATATAATTGTTGGCAAATCCGGTGGAATCATTTCCCATCCATTTGGAAAAGGACAATGCCCCCCCTCCCTCCATCTCCCTCCCTCTATGGCAGTAGGCTGCCCCCACCCCATACTCCCTATGAAATAATCCCTTTTTGTAGGCTGCCCCCACACTGGCTGGGCTGGAGGTGGATGAAAGAGGGCCACAAGCAGGGTGTGTCCTGAGCTCAAACTCCAGCGGGCACCGGGCTGGACCCCTACCAGCCCCAGGATGGGCGGGGATCAAGGGGTACAGTGTTCTGTAGAGGAGAAGGACAAATCTCTTCAAAGGTCTTTTGTGGGGATGGCATCGCAGGGGTGGCAGGCGGAGTCGGGCGCCAGCTCCGGGTCAGGGACGCTGATTCTGCGGGATGGGTTGACCATCGGGTTCTCGATGTCGCCCAAATCACCCATGCCTCCAAATAATTACATTCCAGCTGTTTCTCGGAACCAAGTTCCAATAGCGCATGGATTTTTGCTCTATATTTCTAGATTAAGAACATTTTAGGACACACCTGGAGTATGCAAGAAACATGCCATGCCATTAAGTTCATATATTGGAGAACCTTAAATCTGAAATGAGGACATTTCGCCATGCATCAGATCTGACTACAGAAAACCCTCCTTACCAAACATGTCACAAAGACATCTTGAGGAAATGACCATAAACGATATTCAGAGGACTCCTTCAATACCATTTGTATGGAAGTTATTTTAGGTTTAATATTACCAAATTTATGGAGCATATTATCAACTATAAACAAATATTATTTCCTATAAATCTGGACTGTATTTTCCAGAGTAAGAGAACACAACATCATCTTCATCTTTGCCTCTCTTTCATTTTTACCTCCTATATATTAAACAAGATGTTTTAAATGATGCATAAAGATGCATGTTTAATTGTAGAGAAATTACCACTGTAATCCCAGGAATGGGAATTCATTTACACAAGTGTGACATTTAAAGATAATAATAAATATAAGTATATTTTATTAAATCTGGAATAAAATGAATTCACACTCAGTAAATCTAGTCTGTTTGTCCTCCTTTCTTTTTCTTTCATTTTTGTATATCTTACAATATTAAACCATATTTAGGAGTCCTTGGTAAGATAAATGATAATTTACCATGAATTATTTATTGATAATTTCCCCTAAAAATGAGTCCAAATGAAAGGCCTCACACATGACATGCTCTCAGTGGATTCCGTGTTCCTGGAATTAAGCGCAGACAATGAGCGTTCAGTGCCATTGAGCTGTTTGAACGATCCACAAACAGTTAGTCCATTTTCAATTACAGGCCACGACCCCATGACATGGCCTGTTTAACCCCGGACGAGCCCCCTGAGGGGGCACTGGGCAGCTAACTGCCCCCCAGAGGACAGCTCGGCCGGACCACCATCTGATGTAGCTGGTCTGAATGAGTGAAGCAGCACCAGCCCACCAGCTGGCCCCCTCCCACCCTAAAGACCGACCGCCTGCCCCCCAGGTCAGATGAGCTCATAACTGCTGCTCTCGAACCCGTGTGACCTTTCACCTTTTTACTGCTCTGTGTTTTTCCAAGCAGATCAAGTACTCAAACTGCCTCTCAGCAGCTCAAAGAGAGGTTACATTCAGGTCCCCACAATTTTTTTCAATTACTGTCTTTCCTTCTATCTCTTATAGTAATTATTATAACAATTTTTTTTTTCATTTTATCCTAAAAGTAGAATGCGGAAGCATTGCTTCTTCTTCGTCTTCTTCTTCTTTTTCTTCTTATTATTATTATTATTATTATTATTGAAGCTTTATTCTGTTTTCAACAAAGACACATCCAGGGATTAAAAATAAGATCATATAATAAAATAAAATTAGATAATCTGAAAATATCACATTTTGATTCATCACTAACAATTATACTAAACAGTTAATTAATTAATATCACAATAAAACCATTCGATTCAGATGCATAGAAACATAAGAGTTTTGCTGTATTTAAACATTAATTATGCGGTTTTGGTTGTGATACAGAAAGAGATTGATGACTCAATGTTTGGGTTTCGCTTAACGGAGATTTTGTGTGTGAGAATGGTGTCTGCACTGCTCAGCTGAGCAAACCGTGCCGTGTTCAGGGACAGTGGAGTCCACAGCCTTGTGTGGGGGTTCAGTAGAGAATGACAGAAACTAAATACTGTACATGGCAGCGCAGGAGAACAGAAGAGCTGGACACATGAATGGACAAATGAATCTGCACATAATCTGTGGATAAAAGAATGGGATTAAAACCAGAGTGAAAGCACCTCCTTTGTTTGGTTCTCTGAAGAGACACGCCTGAGCCTGGGATTGTGGGTAAAATTCCACAAAAAATCCACTGGGTTTATTTGTGTCTCTATATGATTGTGTCCATCAGTACAACGCTTTGTTCGTATAAATTCATGTTTTTCTACATTTTATTCGAAGTATACTTGCTAGATACAAACAGCCTCAACATTCTGTACAACTCATTTGGAAAGCAAGCAGTGTAAAGAAATAACATGAAACAAATTCATGAAACGATGCCACAAACAACCCTAAAATCCATGCCCACCAAAAGATGTATTTTGTTGATTCTAAGCATTCTCTATTTTTCTGTTTCCTCTGAGAAACCCAGGAATGTGCACTGAAGTGTCTATATCCATTTTGTCTACACAGTTCAGGTGTTTATTTCTAACCCTTAACAAATATTCCACATTTATGTCTTTGGATTATGTCTCTGTTTTTCCCATTATAGTACATTTTAAGGGGGATTTGTTCAGTTTACTTAAAGAAATGCATTTATTTTTCAGTTATTTAAAAATAAATATGTATCACTAATCAGGTAATGAATTGTTTATTAATAATTTATCAATGAGTAAATTTTGTGTTTACATATTTAATGGTATTTAAAATGGAAAAACATTCACTTAAATTGAGACTAAACAGGACGGACAGGCTAAAGGTCACATATGTCTCCATATTTACTTGTCAGGTCTTGTCTCCCTTGTGGCCAGCTCGGGTCACCGTGAAGGAGGGGTTCGACCGTTCAGGGCTCTTGACCAGAACAGATAATCCATTGTTGTGGTGAGAGAGGCTAACAACTACATCGACATCTATTACCACAATGGCCTGACCTTTGGATCCCCCTGGGAGCACACGCCCCAATCACGCCGTTGGTGACCGGACGACCACCAAACATGTGGTCCACCAAACATGACAATTTGTGGTCCAGTCCTCAATTGACAAGATGCCTCTGCTCTGCATGGTTTACTATTTAACTTTGGTGTGAAGATATCTTAGTTGGAAACTTCTAGGGCTTAACCCGCTTTTATTAAGTCTATATCTCAAAATGACAATTTGTGCTGTTTTATCACATTTTTATGTCCTGTTTTACACTAAATAATGTGTTTATTGAAAGGTGTATTTTGTCCTCAATGTCATGCAACTGCAAAACCAAATGTTAAATAAAAAATACAGCACTTGCATCAAAATGGAAATTTAGTGATGCTTGGGTGATTTTAAATTCGATGATGGACCCCTGTCCTGTTTTAGACCATAAGAAAGTCTGTTCTCAATAATATGGTACCCAAAAAATATAAATTTGGCAAAACTGGATGAAATATATATTATATTATCATATTTTAAAAAATGAATGTATATAACAGTAAAAGCATCACGTACTGTTGTATAGAATGCATTGCTTATTGGCTGTAGTGCTTAAGAGGACTGAAGTAAATTGATAGTGATGGTTTAACCTCTGCCCCCCAGGGGAGTCCGGTTGACAACAGGACAAATGACTGACCGTTCAGTCTGAGAATAACACAGACAAGCCACCATGTAGGACCGCAAGGGAGCTGTGCAATCTCTGAGACCGCAAGGGTCAAAGGTCGCCCCAAAAGTGACTACCACACTCTGTTTGCACTGGGGTGGGGTCCACCCTGTGGTCACTTTGTCTGCTCTCACTGCATCCCTCCGGACCCAGCCTGACTCATCTGACCGGCCGGATCCTGACCTGTGTGTTTTCCGTAAGGACTGGGTAATAAGCGTATTGTCAGAGAACTCCCTGGGGTCAGTGAGGTGAATGACCGGAACTGAGTGTGGGTAAATAAATCGGCAAACGTTCGGCTATTGTGCTGTTGAGCACCCGCCCGCCCCTCCTCGTGTGGGACCCGGTTCAGCGCCTCAGAGCGAGCGGTGCTGGAGAGACTCATGAGCTCTGTGATTGCTGTTCTGAGTTCATCGTTTTTAACTGAGCCTGACCCCCTGAAGTGAGAGGGGGGGTTTGCCTCAGCAGTGAATCACACAGGTGTTTGTAATCTTCTACTTTCTACACTAATTCGCTAAAACAAGTGGCTGTGTTTAAACAAGCCATCAGCAATAAAACAAAAAACAACCACCAATGTTTTTTGTAATCCATTTTTTATCCAAAAAGAAGAAAAATGTAATTTTCTTACAAACTTAGAATGGTTGTTTTTATTAAATGTTACATTTTTTTTGTTTTCATTTCATGCCTCCAACACATGTCATTTTGAATTTCTGTTCAGTTTGTGTATTCTGCTTCATTTTACAAAGAGCAAAAGACCATCTTTGACCAGATTCCCATCAGGGAACTTTCACCGAGATCCCATCATGCACTGCATCTCACTCTGCATGCTGGAGCTTATGTGACAATGATCTGTGTGGTCCATCCAGGTTGTCTCACACACAGATATATCCCTGGGCATGGGGACGAGGCTGACGACAGCTCAACTGCTTCTGGCGGGTTATGAATATAGTTATATGGGGCAGGCTTTGTTTTTCCAGCGCCCTGTTTAAATAAAGAGCCTTCCCGGGATGACCCCTGGGGGTCGCTGGGTTCCCGGCTGGTGTCAGGGAGCTGTCTGACAATTTTTTCCCACGTACCACAGGCCCATTGTTCCTGGCATAGACGGCCCCATTAACGTTTGGCCCCTTTAAGTTACTGCGGTTTGCGGGCTCAGTTGCAGGGCGTCTGCTCGGTATGTAAAATAACTCAGTGAATGGGTCGCTTGGAAACGTCGATAACAAGGGGTTGCTGAGCTAACAGGGACAGCATGGGGTCATTTTCCAGCTCACCACCCATCTAAAGGGTTTTAGAGCCCACGATCAGGTCCGAGGGACTGTAGACAAAGTGTTTGAGACGAGCTCTGTGTGTGTGTGTGTGTGTGTGTGTGTGTGTGTGTGTGTGTGTGTGTGTGTGTGTGTGTGTGTGTGTGTGTGTGTGTGTGTGTGTGTGTGTGTGTGTGTGTGAAAGAACGAGAGAGAGAGGGTAAGAAGTGAGAGAGAGCTTATGGGTGAATGATGGCTATGTTTGGAAGGTGGGGGGGAGGTTGGTCGTACAGGGAAGGATCAGGGTGACTCTATTTTGAGGGCACTGCGAGTCTCAGGATATGTGCTGATGTCACAAACAGGGTTTGACTGATGGAACGCAGAATTCGGGATGTGCTGATTGGGAGTTTTCTTGCCTCTCCCAGGGGTGCACACCTCCACGGGCATTCCTCAAGCAAGTGTGCGAGCGAATCAAAAGCATCTGTCAGGGAGAGGACGCGATTAGCTGCTTTCCCCCCGTGCCACATCGGCACTGCGGTGGAAATGAAGAACATCCACACTGCATTCTGGGTGTTTATCTCACACTTCATCCTCTGTCATTTAAAAAGAAGTGCTCTGAATTAATGAATGTTGTTTTTGTTAAAATGCATGTCTAAAGAAATAAGTTCCCTGTATTTTTATAGTGATATTCATACACTGTGTATGCCACTCCCTCTTCTGACAGAACAACATAGTGATTGATTTGTATTAGCAACCTGCCACTAAACTGAGACAGAATCCAATTGTGTGTAATTATTAGGTGCTGTAACTTAAATGCTCTTCAAAATGCAGATGCATTGATCGGTGACAGAACCTCTTTGGCTGACATCCCTTACATTGCTTTTTCATTATAACATTTGATATATCAAAAGGACATGAAAGGGGATGTAAAAGATACACAGAATATTACAATCAAATCGCAAAATATATAGAACACGTCTTCTTTATCTATTCCTTTTAAGTGTTCTTCTATTTAGTGTTTGACTGCGTATACTCTCTGTATTAATATATAGATATTGATATCTTGATTAGCTTCTGATTAGTATCATAATTTTAAAATGATAAAAAAAAGCAAAAATGAAGCCTATTTACATTGTTCCGCTTTAACAGCACAAATTGCCTTTTCAAAAAGGAGCGAAACATTGGGCTCCATTTAATAATGAATAAATATCAAAAAATACATAAATAAAACATTGTCCTGTGGCAGTGCATTCTTTATGCTGTCTACACACTAAACATAAAGTGTTATTTTCACATATAATGAGGTCATACTCCTTTTTTATGCGTTCATCTCTTAGGTGTCTGACAGGTTTTCACAATATTGCACCTTGTAGTATAAAGCCAGTGACTGGGGCTTTGTTGATCTGACGGAAGAGAACGCAGCCCGTAGCACTGGAAAATGACAAGGAAAGAGATTTCCCTTTCTTTTTTCTCCCTCACTCGGAGGAGCAGAAGAGGTCCTCTCTGAAAAATCGGGGTACGCTCACAGACGTAACCCTCCGCCACGATCTGGGACAGATCACAACGAAATGAGGCCTGTCATGCACGTCGCTTTTTTAGAAAGCCGTACCTTCCCCAATTTGGCTCTTCCTGGATAATTGAAAAGGATGGTAAAGCCTTCGAGTAAAAGTGCAAAGACAGAGTACTGCAGATCATTAATGAAATGTATTGATTGTGCCGTATTCTATGTAGTAAATTCTTTTTGATTCATGAGGCCAGGCATTCCAATCAAAATATACATATGCAATGTATGTGTTTTATCAGATATGTTGCACTTCCTCAAAAATAATAATTCTATTTCACTTTATAATATGTTCCCAAAAATGAAATGAATATTTTTGTGAACAACAATATATCATCATCAGAGTACTGCCAGTTTACTTTACGGTTGCACGAGAGACTTTGGAGCTCTGTCAATATAAAACGGTGTCTTGCAAATATGAGTTTTTAATTGTTACTCCGAGGCCTGACTGAGTAAATGAAGGCTGAACCCATGTCAACTGCAGGGTTTGATCAGTTAGTGTCAGTCCTGGCAGTGCGAATGCGTTTGTGACTGAAGACATCTCACTCTCGGTTTTGTTGTTTTGAAGATTGAACAAGCTGAATCTTTTTGCAGTCACTGTTCCATTCTAGTGTTGTCAGTCTGCCTGTGAGTAAGTTTTTTGAACCTGGACTGACTGAAAGTTTTGTAGGCGTCAGCTAATGGCAAAGTGGGTTTTAACTGCATTTTGTGCCTCAACATATTCAGAAATAGGTCAAATGTCTTTGGCCAAACTATCAAATTGTCATCCTAACACAGAGGCATTCAGCTGGCATTGTGTGTGTGTGTGTGTTTATTTTCTTAAAATGCATATTTTTTTCTCTAAGAAAGAGGGAATCAAACATGTAAGCGGTTGCATTAATAGGTGGTGACAAACAGACACAATACCTTGATTACAGTGGTTGACATTTCATGACACACCATAAGCTAATTGGACTTGCGCTTGAATTGTGATTGTGACTTGAACTGTGTCATTTTGATATCTGCACACTGTAAGTGATCATGTTTGATACCCTTCAGTCCATCAAAAGGAATTCAACTCTAAGATATCAAATGATTTGTCTCCATAATTTATAACACTGATACTCTTTCAGAAAGTGCCAAGAGCAAATATTTAAGTGAAGTTTTAATAAGTGGAATCACTCTGAATTAATGTTTGAAAGTGTGTAATGTTTGGAGTTTGTTCAATGTAATTTTAGTAAACTGAAAACCATCGGTTACACTTGAAGTTTTATGAATTAAAAAAGACAAATACATGCTAATTTTCATTTGAAAAATTAAGATCCTCATGTTTGGTGCAGAAAAAAATATTTGAGCTAAAAATGTCAAATGAGTCAACCGCTAATGTCAACCAAGCTAACAAAAAAGTTTGGGTTGTGGTTTTCGTACGTTGAGGAAAGTTAAGATTACTATAGAATTTGCATTGGTGAAGTCACACAGAACGTTGCGGGGCAATCTTAGAATTTAGTGCTGGATAGGTACTGCTGTTGACCTCAGAATATCTCCACCGCATGTCATACCCATTATCAACACTCATTAAAACTCCTCCCACATCCCAAAAACCACTCCCTGCTCACCCCTTCCCCATGGGCAATATGTTTAAGCAAAACGCCTTAGTCCCTCCTCCGTTTCAGCCTCAATGTCAATGTCAGGAGAGCCTGCAGGTCTGGTGGAGTCCGGTAGTCAGGATGTGAAAATGTCACCCGCACAGACCCCACAGCCTGTTCCCAGACCATTTTACTGCCTCACATAAACTTCTCAGATGGCTGTTTAATTCCCCTCCCTAAATACAAATTAATGGCCGCGCACTTTAATGCGATCACAAAGGGAGTGGGAGTAACGTCTCTGGGAGAGAGGCGAGGTCATTTGGAGGTCGTCCAGATTAATGCCCCGTTCATACTGACCGGCTCCTGAACTCTGTCCCTGTGTCTTCTTCCTGTTCTTCACCTTCTTTTCCTTCTTTTTTTTTCCTTCTTTTCCTCCTCCTTCCCCACCCCCCATGGATCCATGGATGCCATTCCAGCAAAGAACAAGGATTATTGTGATAGGCCGGGATGTTTGCGCAGACACGAGCAGACATCCTGGGATAAGAGGAAGGCATTTTACTACCCAAAATATTTTATTGACCTCCACACTGACCCCATTAATTCATAAGAAATGTCTGTCCCCCATTCACACATTCAGGATCTTATCACGCAGGCACATAATGATTTTAGTTTTATTAAAAACACGGCACAATCCTTATTTTGAGTGGGTTTGCAGTGAAATGGGTCACCTCGCCCATTGGTGTCAAATGCACTGCCTGAGCTAAATGTGAGAGCAGGACCCAATGAATGACAGACCCTTCATAAAGCCACTTCTCCCGTGTTAATTCAGTGAATCATCGCCTGCGCTCGACAGGCTCAGAGTCAGATCCAAATCACACCTTTCCAAAAGGATACCTCAATTGATATCAGCCAGGTTCTTTTTTTCAGGATATGAGGTGGCTACTCTTCATCTTTTTTCTTCATTCTCTTTAAAAGGACATGCTAATGAAAGGAATAAAAGTGCAGTTGACCATCTGAAGAGCACATCCTGTGGCACAGTCAGACGAGGCGGTTATGTGATTTCAAGGAAATGGGAAGTGTCATGCAGAAATTACAAATGTCCTTTTTTAAAGCCAAAAATGAATTCCGGACCATAGACACAGAAATAAAAGTGAACTGCTGTCACCCCTCTTATAACTGTGGAAATTTATTAGAAAGTAATTTTAATACCAATTTTCTCCATATTACCCAGTCCTTTTGAGCCTTATTTTAGTATTTCAGACTTCATGAGAGCTTATACCATGTATTATCAAATGGAAATAAATGAACAATGTCAAGTGCTATGGTGTGACAGTGTATAGTAGAATATGAACCCTGCTGAACTAAAGAACATCTTTCCAACATCAATACAGCTTTACAGCTATGACTGGCCAGCCAAAGGTGGGGGCTAAAGAAAAATAGAATGGTATTGCCTCCTGAAGGCCATAAAGTCCTTTACCCATTAAGATTCTGGAATGGGAAGCGAACTTCACTCCAAATGCATTGAGTGGCTGTGCTTTGAGTTGACATGAGGGACCATTGACTGCATCGGTCAATGTCAAACTAGGGCTCCTTTTCTCCCGAATCTTCTTTTAGCCTGCCCTCACCCACAGCAACCCCCCCATCTGCAAAACACCAGACTTTCACCACAGGATCCTGAATGCCACAACAGAGTCAACGGAAGGTTTAAGTTTCAGTACACAAAATTAATTTAGTATCCTTCAGCCAGATATTACTAATCTTTCTTCATCGACTGGACCTTTCAGTTGAGACCATAAACTCTACAGACCCTTTCATTACAAAAATTACAGGCCTTTAGCAGACACGCTTATCCAGAGTGACTCACAACGTGTGGACGTACTCGTGCATAGCTTGGACATAAAGAGCAGAAATACCCAAGGGAAGAGAAGGAAATTCCCAGAGACCAGAAATGTGAAAAACATAGGATTAAGCTGATTTATTAGACTGTCACAGAAATTAAAAGTTTAAGTAATTAACAAATTGATATGCGCAATATTCCCCTAAACAAGTCTGCATCTGCTAAACCAGTATTGGTAAGGAAACCCGCTATTTCATCTTCAGTGGGAGACATCACTGTAGTTAGGGAAAGGCAGTGTTTCAGTTCCATGTATTTGAAATTTCTGTGTCTATATTTAACATATATTCTGGGTTTCTTGTCTGTATTGTGCAGTCTGAACTCATGTTCCATTTCTGAAGCAACCTAAGCCTTATTTTAATTGAAGTTTATAAAAATAATTACTCACAACACTTTATATTTTGTAAGAAAATACATTTCCTCTTCTTTTCCCTTCCCAGACAGTAGACATCTCCTTCCACAGAAATGGTGGCGATACAGGTACCTTTGCATGTGGCTCAGGGGTATTTACTGTGAAAAGGGTGTAAAGTGGTTCATATATAATATTACATAATGAAGTGAATGTACCTAAAACTTTGTCATTTCCTGTAAAACATCAGGCCATAGACTGGAAGGGCATGAGGACAGGGTAATAACATGGCTGACCATGATCATTTCAAAGTGACTGTCCTGTGTCACAGCAGAGCTCTAAAGTGAAGTTTTTCCTCAAAGTTTGGTCCAATAAGAGCTCCACACACCCTGCTATGTGCATAACCTCCGCTTGCAAATCATTGCACCAGGAGAATGCAACCCGTTTGTATGACACCAATGACGGCTGCTGTAAAAACGAGGGTGTCAGATTTCAGTCTGACACAAACCCTGTCTCATTGCATTATATTTGAACATCAGTAGAGCTGACTGCCTATCAGATATGTCATAGTTATGGTGATTACGATAACTGGGCCTTCTGGAATATTCTGAGAGGCTCAGTATTCTAAAGACTCCCCTCTCAAGCTCAGGATGGACCGTACAGTTATTACGTGGTAGGTTATTTTCTGGGTCTGTGCCATTAGCTGTTTTTTTTTTTTTTGTTTTTTAATTGTGCACCCTCATTCATAATTGATACATCCCTAGTCATCTGTTTCAGTCTTTCATCCTGTTGAAATATAATAATTTAGAGACTGTTAGAATCCAGTGAGATTTGAATTACAAATTGTAAGGCAGAAACTTCAGTGGATGACCTGATTTCTGTGACTCACTAATCTCAGTGCATCACACTGACACAGATCAGGCACGGATTAATAAAACTGGCTTGATTACTTTATATTATGAAATAGATCGTTTCAGGCCAAATTTATATTCAGTCAGTAATGAATTATGAGGCCTAATTTTAAACAGAAGCTGCTCTCTAGAAATGCCGCTGGACTGGAGCCATTTGCTTGTTGTGGACAAGTAACTTGCAAACCATAGTCAATGGACAAACCGCAAGTCCAGAAAACAACAGCACAAAAAAATAAACACATGGTTTCACTCCAAAGCATGAAATACGTCTGTGACCAAAGGTAATAATAACTGTGTCAAATTGTGTCAAACTGCAATTGGCCCGTCCCTCGTCCCAGTCTCGGTTTATTTCCACCCAGTTCAAAGGGAATGCTTAAGTGAATATGAAACAGTTCAGGCGCCCCTCCAGAAACACGGATTAATGAGGCCTTCTCTCTCCCCTCAGAGGTGGAGGCAGAGGCCCCATCCAGTCAAAGCGCCAGGCACAGGGAGCATCAAACCCAGGTTCGGCCTGGATCAAGTCAGTTAAAGTAAAATATAAAAATTAAAATGTAAAAAAAAGAAAAAAGATTAGAGAGAGGCTTAACATGTGTTGTCATCGTAATGGGGGAGGGGGCTACTCATCTGTACAGACATCCACCGACCCACTTTGACTCTCCCATGTGCGTATGGATACAGACGAGGGCCTGTTTAAAATAGGTGACAATTAGCCTATGCTGGGGACTATATGGGTGGGGGGAAGGGGGTGAACAGAGAGAGAGAGAGCAGGTACACTTGACAGTTTGGGAATCTTTGTAGCGTGCCTTCTTGGGGGTTGGGTGTGTGTGTGGGGTGGGGGGTTTGAGATACGC
Organism: Albula goreensis; assembly: GCA_022829145.1. Taxonomy (NCBI): domain Eukaryota; kingdom Metazoa; phylum Chordata; class Actinopteri; order Albuliformes; family Albulidae; genus Albula; species Albula goreensis. Next base: position 64,218,600 of record CM040741.1, on the reverse strand, counting down.
AGGGCGATGATGAAAGGAGCGGAATATTCCGTCTGAGGGAAGAGGGGGTTCTTCTTTAATCGGGGGTGGGGGCCCCGGAGAGTGCCACAGTGCCAGCAGGGTCTGGCGCCTCAGCCACTTACTGTTATGCTAATGAACGCAGCCCAGGCTATGAATGGAGAGGGCCCCGGCTAGTTAGCACAGCGCTAATTAACGCAGCCACGGCCAGGTGGAGGCCGGGAGCTTGTGGGGTTATCTGCATCTTAACGAAAAGGCTAGAGGAGAGAACGTGGGACCGAGACTAGGATGGGGGGGGTCTCTGCCAGGCCCCCCTGATGCCGTGCCCGGTGAATAAACACGCTCTCATGCTCTCCTGCTGAGATGGCACACAGGTGCCCTGTTTTGGTGGTTTTGGCTTTATTGGTGATTACCTGGAGATGCATGGGGCACCAGTGAGACTCAACACCCACGCTCAACGTGCCTAAGGCTGTCTGTAGATATGTCAGACGACTCAGTTGATTCTTTTATCTTTAGTGTGATTCTGCTCGTCATTTCATTGTCAGTGAGGCGGGCCAGCTTCCCCAGCACACCCTCAGTGCAGGGGCCCTGCTGCTCTGGTACCCCTCACTTCTTAAAGGTCATTAAAATTTATTTAACTCAGCCTCCACAAATGGTTTTGTTTTTTTATGAAATTAGGATTATCAATTAATATAAAGTATAACCACTTTTGAAAGGAATCCTTTGCCACAATGCAAAAAATAAAATATTAGCTGCCTGGCAACTAACATTGGCTGATCTGACTCATAAAAAGTATATAGAATATTCATTCTTGGTGAAATTGAATATCTTTAATGTGTTTCTTACACAATGTGGTGCTAAGGGGGGTAAATCATTGTTCATCATAAGTGAAAGGAATCTAATTGAACTATTCACAGCTGTATACATCAGGAATTACAATTAAGGTTGGAAGAATGAGCAGCAGACACAGGGGTAGTGCAGGCCAGACCAGGGCTGAGAGCCCCTGCTGTTTGTCTGGAACGCTGGCCATCACCTGGGTGTCTGGTCATGGAACAGGACCCAGAGGGATAGACCAGCATTCCCACGGACGTGCGGATGCCGGTCCTCGTCCAGACACCCAGCCATATGTCATGATGTCACTATTGTCAGGGGACCCCCGAAAAACTGCTGGGGCCCGTGCCATTGTCCTCCCTCCAGACTGGGCGTGTGTCTGCATGCACCGGGGGCAATTGGCTGTTTGAACTCGGAACCTTTCGAGACCTTTCCCACAGGCACAAGCCCGCACGAGGCCCACGCACTGCACCAGCAGAGGATGCCCGAGCAACGGAGTCCTTCTACACGTTGATCGATCGCCCGTTAACGGGCACTTGTCTTAGGACTGTGCTGGGAATGTTCCACTGACTTCAAAGTCGTTGGAAACGGCGCTTTAAAAGATAAACTTGCTCTGAAATCTTTGAGGATGAGGGAGTAAAGTCAGCTTAGCGCACATCAGTACTTAGTGAATACCTTCATAATTATGGTTTTCCAGGAATTTCAATTAATTGGAAAGATACTGCACTTAAATATGATGGGTGAAGAAAAAAATGTACAAGTGCAATAGAGTATAAATTGACTATTTTGATTGAGTCGACTCACAGCATTCATTAAGTTTTCATTTTAGACTTTATTATTAAGATTAAGATTTGTTTACAAAATAAGATAAAATTTTAAAAAAGTGTCAAAACATTTCCATGAACTGCATTTACTATTTGTAGATGATTTTGATTTTAAATTTGCTCACAGAGTTTAAATGGGAGCAATGAATGGTACATTTTAAAAAAGACTAGACCATGATCGCTGTGTCAAAAATACACAATGTAAATGTACCTTGGAAATAGAAAACATTATTGGCAATACATATTTAAATATAAAATACCTAGATTTTTTCACACTGATAGATATTTCATTATTGTGTGTGTGTGTGTATGTGTATGTGCGTGTGTGTGTGTGTATGTGTGTGTATGTGTACATGCGCGTGTGTGTTGGGGGGATTCTGAGGGTACAGAGTGTTATATGACGGTGAAATCCTCAGTCTTTCTTCCTTCCGTTCACTCTGTTTTGTCTTTCTCTTGCATTTACTCTTTCATTCTCTCCTTCCACTGTACCTTCAGAAACATGTACAGAAGTGTGTGTCTGTCCCCACTTATCCATTATGTGCCATTATCCAGAGGACGTGAGCAGCGACCTGGGCCTTGCATTTGCCTTGCATTACTCCCCAACGCTAGCTTAAATGATCACATCCATTAAACATACAGCAAAGGCTTTCAGCGTTCCCAGTGTCAGGCCAGCACCGACTTCACAGAGGCTAAAAGAATAATCAATCATAATCTTTATCTTCATATTGTGGTGAGACACAACCAGCTCAGATACACCAGCCTTACACAGTCAGTCAACTTAAAAAAAAAAAAACATGGAAGAAGGTAATGCTCTATTTCATGTTAAAACAAATATGGTTCATATTTTATTGCATTTGGGATAGATAACTTTTACTGCTGTATGTTCTTTTAGCCAGAAGTCGTGCCACAGGAATGTACTGCAGAGTTTGGCAGTGCAGAGGAGATAAAGCATTAAATTATAACACATGTGACATGTGCTAAGTAGTATCTGTCAATAAACTGTAAAAAAGAAACGGACCCAGCGAGGGAAATAAACTGAACAATTACTGCACGAAGGCCACATTTCTGGGAAAAATATAATCTTTTATTTCATCATTAAAACATCCAAAATTATTATTTTATTATGGAGGCCATAACTAATTCAGATTTATGAACAAAATACAGACAGGTTTGATTCAAATAATTGTTTTATATTTTGATTACGTCTTTACAAAGCACTTTCAGGTAATTGCACCTGGAAATCAAAATGCATTGTAAGAAACAAAACATTTCTGACATGAGAATATAGAACCTGTTGCTGTTAGATTGAATGAGGCCCAAATTTTACTCAGAGATAATTATTTGAAACACTTGGTGAGCAGATCCATGCATAATTCCTGAGAATGTAATGCTAATTATAAGTTCCTGCACAGGTAGGCAAGCAAAAACTTTGCTTTTAATATTCCAAGATTGCAGAGTGGGGTAAGAGCAGATTGCTGTGCTTTTATGAAGCAATAACAACAGCCAGCGTTTGTTATTGAACTGTAAAATTCCACCGGTTGTTCTTAAAATGGAACAGCTCTGAAAACTTGGCGTTGCTTTGTGCTTTGCCATCTAGGTTTTGGCGCCAAGCGTACATTTTAGTGCGATAGTGTTTGTTTAGTCTTGTTTTTGTGTTATATGACATATATAGTGTAATATGACATGGCAAATCGCGTTACTGATTTATGTATTTAATATTATTAGATATCAGAATATTAATATAAGTATTTATTTTCCTTAATTATGTTTTAGTCAACTCAAGTCACAGAACTGTAAGGAGACAACTGCATGTTACATTTAGGTAGCCTTCATTTAAACATTCTCCGCAAACTGAACCCAAACTGAGACGTGATTTTGATTCGCACTGCGCTCACACTTCCGCTCTAGTGGGAGACCTTTTCTAAGGTGACGTATTATAATTGAAATGATTAAATGAGCTCTGGAGAGGAAGGGGAAAATAGAATATACGGCGAAAGCGCGTACGTATGAACGAGATTATGCGTCTGCAGAGAGGTGCCTTTACCTGGAGTTCGGGTCATTTCCATTTTGTACCAATTTAGAGTTATGATCATTAAGCCCATTTTCCACTTCTTTCCTAAAAATGTGGGGTCTCGCGGTAATTGCGTCCGGGTCTTTCCCGAGGAGAGGAAAATTAAAACTGACGCGAGTCCTAGAAGAGTACATTTATTTGCTGGACGGCCAGATTACATCATTTGCTGAGGATTTCCTCTTGTGTTCTGTGAGGCTTGAACGTGGAACCTGATCTTTATATTCCTAAGAGATGAAGTCGACGTCCCCCTGCCCCCACCCTACATTTTCAGCAGCTTTAGCCCGAGTTGTATTTCTCGAGCAAAGAAGTTGCAGATGCAGCATGACTGACAGCTTCTACAATGAGGGCCGACGCGTTGGGCCGCTTCACACATGTACTAATTGCTCCGCCTAGTCTTTTCCTGGTGCTCTTGCACAGCACTGCGCGAATGGGCTGTACTAAATAAACGTGGAGTGCCATGCAAGATACATTAAAACGCAGCACCAAAATGAGTTAAACATATGGGGAATTCAGTGGTATGCAGTAGCCAGCTCTTGCACCATGGTAACTACTAGCATGAGCACAGAAGAGAATAATGTGCTGCTGTAAGTGCATAAGCACTGACACGTACAGAGAAAGTACACGGCTTATCTCTGCATGTCAAGCCTCACATTCCCATGGTCAAGTAATATACATCGAACTGACTCCTTACTGGAAAAATAGGATGCATTTTCTTTTCAGAGTTGACTGATTTATTTAATAATACTAGTGATGTATTTGATTATTTTTGTGTGTTGAAATTTGGAATTTTGCATGTACTTTTTTGTTTTATTGCAGGAGAAGACAGAAATCATCCACACTAGTAATGACCGTTGAAACATTCAGGTATAATGGCACTCAAAACACTCCTAATAACTTGCTGTCTGTGAAACTAGAGGGTGTTCATCTTCTTGTAAAGAGCAAAGTCATTTTCTTGGATAATTGCCCACTTCAGAGAGCAGACTGGAGGATGGTGTGACCCCAGGGTTACTGCGTGAGGAGGAGAGTGTGAAGCTCAGCACAGCCCAGCAATGTGGACGTTACTGTGTGACACGCTGAGAGACAGCAACCGGTTCAGTATCGCATACGTGGCTCAGATGCCTGTCGACCAAGTTCTGCAATACTCGGGAGTTTGAGGGATACCGGACTGTAAAAATGAATACATCTAACCTGCATTTATGTAAGGCTGAGAATGTGATAGTTTCCCAGAGGCGCCCTTTAAGTCATGGCCAGTGACCTCTGTATCGATAAGACAGAATTGTATAATTGCTTCTACTTGTGCCCAGAGTGACAAATCAAGAGGAATTTGACAAATAAGACGGGGATGGTGGTGACTGGATGCATGTTTTGTTGTTCGAGCGGCCCTGGGAGGCGTGCTGTAACTCTTTCCTGTGGCCGTTCTTTCGGGCGGATCCAGGGCTGTGATGTCAAGGCCGTTCCCCGTATCCACCCGGCATTATCTGTCATCGTTTGCATGCGAGTGATTATTTCTGCATGTTGATGACGGGGGAAGCGGCCAGACCAGATTAAAAGCACTCTTGATTTTTCTGAAGCACAGCGGGGAACGGTTAATAAAAACAAGACCACAAAGAGGAAAAAAAAAAAAAAAAAACGGCCGAGCAGAGGCAAAATGACAGAGCGGCAGGTGTGAATCGGATTCTAATTCACCGTGCCCTTAAAATACTGAGTGCGGAGGAACAATTCTAAAACAAACAAAGAAACACATCCTTGAAAATAGCAGACACCATTTTAATTAAATTGTTGCTAGGTTACACATTGCAGACTGAAGTGTGTGTGTGTGTATGTGTGTGTGTGTGTGGGGGGGTCCTTTCCAGTACTGAATGGCCAGATTTTTACACTGTATATATTTTAAAAGGTGCCATGCTATATTTGTATTTGTATCCAAAGATAAGAGAGAAAAAAAGGCTCAAAATTACTTTTTTCATTAACTAATGGTTCCTGTTTCTGGACATTTTTCATAAATCAGTATGAGTTAATTCATACCAATAGCATATTTTATGATTCTGGGGGGGACTAATTTGTGCATTTCATCCAATATTTGTTTTGCATAAGAATATGTTAATATTGTGTGAACACAATTTGAGTGCTGTCATATTGAATTGTGTCCTTCAGTGATATTAGAAAGAAAACCTTTTCTGATGCCTGAGTAATTTCGCCTGCAATAGGAGAATACCTCCATAGCTTCAGCAGCCTCATGCATTGTGTCTACAGACACAAAACTAAAAATGTAACTTTGTAGGAATGTGAATTAATTCCCATTTAACCTCTGAGGAATAAAATCAACACATTAAAAAAAGATTCACGGTGCCGTTTTTTGATTAACAATTTTGAATGGAGCCTTCGCAGTGGACCGAAGTTTCGCAGTGTTGAAATGCTGAGAAATGTTCTTTTTTTTTCTTTTCACACCGAGAGACTTTCAAGAGAGCCTAAAAGACAGCATGTGTGTATGCAATTTAATGCAATACAATGGTACAAAAATGTGTGTGGTATAAAGAAAGTTAGCATTTTAACTTCTTTTAATATAATTTTATGATTATATTTTATGATCATAAAATGATTCCTTTATGGTCTATATGACCCAAGGTATCATTTGGCGTAGGAATATATTTAATATTGCCTGGCTGCATAGTCTGCCCAAGTCAAAAATTCTCCATACACATCTGTAGTTAAGCATGGATAAAAATAATGAAACAGCAGGTTTCTCATATCCATGGGGTTACATATCATGACTCTGTTGAAGCGCTGAATAACCCAAACCAGATCCACAAATCGGGCTGGTCACTACTGAAACGCAGATCGCACATGTCTGCGTCTGGAAATGTGTCTGCACGGCCCTGTATGTGAAATATGCCCATGTATTTCCCCCAAGCCTCTAACTCAAGCTGTAGCTAAGACTAATAAACACGCAATTTTCATTTGTTACAACACAGACTTTCTGCATCAGATTTCCACTTCCTGTAAATGCCTTGACGTGACATGAGATTTTATTTCTCTGTCTCTATCCCTTTCTCTCCCTCCCTCTTTTCCATTTTCTCTCTCCTTCTTTCCCCTTTCTCTCTTACTCTATTCCACTTTTCTGTGTCCCTCTCTCTCACTCTTCATCTATCCCATTTCTCCTAACTCTCTCTCTTTCACTCCCCCTCTTTTTCATTCTCTCTCTCTCTCCTTCTGTCCCCCTTTCTCTCTCACTCCCTGTACCTCCATTTGACTTCTCTCTCTGTCTCTCTGCGGAGCTGTGTGTGTGCAGAGATCAGAGGGAAAGGGCCTTTTCATCTCGGCGGCAGACTTTGGGCCTCCAGGGGTGGCTTGCTGAGGCCGGGGTCCGAGCGACGCCCTGGGACACCAGACGGGGGCGGATACTTTTGGCCCCCGTACCCTGGCAACCGGCTGCCGAGGCAGCGCAGCCCGCCACCCGCTCCGCAGCTTCACCCCGCCGCCCCCGACCCGCCAGCCCCCCGACACAGTCCTGCCGTGACCCTTCTGACGGATTGGAAGCGGATGAAATAACGCAGCCCTTGAAGAGGGGAGTAAATCTGACAGGCAGCGGAGGAAAGGTCCCGGCCTTCTCTTTCCCAGCTACCGCACCCTGCGTCTCCACTCTCCCTCTCTCTTTCTCCCTCCTCTCCCCTCCTCTCCTCTCCTCTCTTGCAACAGGCCCAGAGATAATGTCATAATTTACAGGCATGCATTGTGCCGGAAGACTGATGGATGCTTTTTAGACTTAATAAGCATTACCCTTTAACAGATAATAGTCTTTTGGTAACACGCAGTCAGTGGGGAGAGACAAAAAAAGAGACACCTTCAAAAGGAATTTTCCTTTTTAGTTCTTATTTTCTGACTAATGGGGGAAACCAAAAATGTAATTATTTTCTTTTATGAGCTGGCGGCTTGATACTGATCAAAGACCGACCCTTTGTTCTGTATGTTATGCTGTTTTTCCCCTCCCTTCTTCCCTCCCTCCCGCCCTCTGTCTCTCTCATTCTCCCTCCCTGGTTTCTCGTTGTCTGCCGGTTTTGTTTTAAACGTATTAAGAAAACAGCAGAACGACGCATCTCCCACACTGTGGAGTACACCTTAGAGATGAAGGCCTTGCTTCCTCCTCCTCCGTCTGCCAGCTCTGCTGGCACACCGCAGGTCTCGCCGTCGTGACTGCGTTTCCCCAAGAGCTCCCGGCGAGGGCTCAGATGAGGATCAGAGGGGGATGCGAGCGGCAAACCCCGCTGTGCCACAAACGCCAGTCTCATGCTGGTACTGGCGGATGCTGAGTCTTATTGCGAGTTATTTGACTGGAGAGGTCTGGCAGTATTTTTACTCATGTGACAATGCAGGGCTCAAGGGCTGAGAGGCGGCTGAGAGGCAGACTTGCTGCCAGACAGGGACAGGCTATACAGGTAATGACTAATAGCAGATTTTGTTTGGAACAATAAAATGTTGTAAGACTGTTTTGGGAACATGCTTGTCTCAACTTAATGAAAACCTTAACAGAAAACTTATATTGCGCTCACAAGGTTGCCACTACGCTAAGCAGAAGGGGGATAATGGGAACACTGTGGACTGCCCCAGAGGGACTCTCAATTGACTGGTTAATGAATGTCCATTGACCCGCTGTCCCCTAAGCTCAGCCTGTGACCACAAGTTAAACAGGTGTCTGGGGAATGCATGACATCATCAAACGGAGACATACTGTTTGATGCAAAGATGTAATTGATACAAAGATATTTAGATTTCATGAAGTAAATAAAAATAAAAGAATTATATTTTTTTTATAAACATACACCAGTGACTAAAGAGCATTTTCCTTCTTTTTTAGAATGTACATAATTTTATATGGATAACACAATTTTACACTTAATGAATTTGATCATATTTTTGTGGCGCGATGGAAAATCACAGCACAGTTATTGTGCCTGGCATTGTATTAAAAGCCAGTTTTACACAATTTATTTTCAGTATGTTTCTGCCCCGTAATAAGTGGTTTGTAGATTTTATCATCTTTAGTGATTTTTCCTTTTTCATCAGAATTTAATTTGATTTTAATAGTGGCTCTGTGGTGGAAATTGCATTTTCTTGCACCAGGCAGCTTTCTGCCACCTTCAGAGGGGCCCCAGCTGCAGAACGAGCAGCTAGACTGGAGACTGCGGGCTCTGTCATTCAGATTAATGGCATCTTCATTGGATGACAAAGAGGAAGCTCTGCACACAGACATCCTCAATCGCTAATCAATACCTGTGCGTTTATACAGTTTAGCTTCTTTATATAAAACACATTCAGGAAAATGAATCAACAATAGAATGATTGATTTTTTTCTCATTACCTATGAACACTTTAGATTGTGTACATAATATCTGCGTTTTGGTAAATAGTGCAAAAAAATGCATTTATTTTGTGTCAGGTGATGTGAGTAAGGGATTTTTTCGATACAAATATAAACACTGAATAAGTTTCTTCGATCAAATGCTTTTTTCCCCATGTGAAAACCGCATCATCTTCTTTAATATACAGTCAGTCACAATTTTATTTTTGGGTATTAAATACAAACACATATGACATATAAACACAAAATAATTACATCATTATGAATGACAATATTGTCTGAAAAATAATGCCTCCCTCTAATTAACTCTTGTGTATATTTAGTTATAGTCACAAAACCGAAGTAGAATAAATGCCATTCTGTCTGTGGAGACAGAGGCAGACCTGAGGGACCGTTTGTTATTAATGCTCTGGCCTGATCATAAATTTGAAGGCGTGTCTTCACTGCCCGTCACTGATTGGCTGTGTAGGACTGGCTGTGCCTGACTCATTGGATCAGTTGATGGGTAGTGTTACACTCTGGCCACTCCTATACATCATGTGCCCTGTTCTGCCCTGAAACAGCAGGGGGCAGTGCGACATGTTTATTCAAACTCAGCAGCTAAGTCCTGCTGCGCCGTGAAAGCCATCTGTCCCAATGAAGCCATACAAAATCAAAATCTCATTTTAATACTACTAATGTATAATTAATGTGCATATGTGTGTTTGTATGTATGTATACACACACAAACACACACACACACACACACATAGAGAGAGAGAAAGCTTGTAGCATGTATGTGAGCACAAATCACAGTATTTTATCAGTGTAATATTTTTTTGTGATTGGGTATTAAATATTTCTTGTCTGGATTTGACTCTGTAACTGTGTCATGCATTTTTACTTTGCGTTGAGGCTGGCCTAATTCTTCATAAATTGATCTGTTTAATTTCACAGAATGAGTTCATCTCAGGGCCTCGATCAGCTGTAGATTTCACACAGAACTCTGAGAGCATATGATGTTCTTTATGGTGCATGAAGTGTATTATCTGTGAAGTTCGAAACTGATCTAAATGAAATTCATCAAATTTTACCATTTGTTCAACCCAGTTTAATTATTCACGACTTGTTCCTTTGCATTTTGAATCGTTTTTTTTTTTTTTTTCAAATACTGAGAAATACATAATAGGCCACTGCAGAGTAACTTGTTCTCCGCTGTGTATAACATCTTATAAATCCTTATGTTACCTCGTTAAGTTCAGCAACAGCAAGCTGGTTTGTCCTTTGCAGATATGCCTGGAACTGCTTTCAGGGTTGCCAGTAGAGACATAAAGCACACATGACTGATACATTTTTTTCAAGATGAGTAATTATTTAATTGGGTTTCATTTCTAATTCAGCTTTGTTGCTTTTTGGTAGTTATATACACCATGTTGTGCCCCCCTGTTTGTTTGGCACTTGTGCTCTGAAAATGAAGAGCACCCAGTGGAAAGAACAGGCGATCTACACAATCCAGGCTTGCCTTTTGCCTACAGACCAGAGTGAATCCTGCAACGTAGCGAACACAAGTGTTTCTACCTCTGTGTCCTGCAGAGTTATTCCGTGCATTTTTAACTCCGCATGGAAAAAATGCTCTAGTGTCTGTGAGACTTTTATCTTTAGCTAATTCCTCCTTATGTCCCCCTGTTCTGCTGACAGACTTCAACCCAAAAAAGCCACTCTAATCCAGATGATTGGGGCTTCCTAAAAATGTGTGAAATAACATGCTTAATTAAATTGCCTGAGTGTACTTTTGCGGAGAGTGAAGAAACTAAGCATCGTGTCACGCTTCGTGACTTATTTCACGGAGCCAGTTTTGTTGCCTTTCTATGTACTTTTGCAGAAGCTAGCAATTGTGTGTGGACCAGAACTGAACATACTCTGAATGTGGGCTAACAACGGCATTGTATGACATGAAAATAACCTCTTTTGATTTATACTTCAGTCTAATGTTTATTGTGCACACAATAATTGAGTGTCTCCCATAAACTAATGAAGCTGTAGATATAAATGGAAAAATAGAGAACTGTACATGATGCCAATACCATTTATCTTTGTATATTGATCTTGTGTAAATGATTGTGTTGTGTGGTTGAATATGAACACGGCAACAGAGAAAACACGATCTTACCCTGTGCAGATTTAGACTTTGTCCCCCTAAATCATGTGACCTTGGAAAGTGCCTTCATCAACAGCCTATTAGCAGGAGGTGCACTCCGGCAAACGGGAGGTGCAAACTGGCAGAGTTCTAATTAAGGGCGTTTCTGCACAGCCCTGGGATTCCCTGAAGGAACAGTGATGATTTTGATGTGAAATGCAAAATCACCACAATGTGCTAATTAACAAGTCCTTGCATGCTCTTTTGTAGGCTTCGTCCTTCCTCGGTCACGTGTTCTTTTCTAAATATAAATTCTAACCTCTTTTCCACATATGCCCCAGTATATAATAATAATAATGATAATAATAATAATAATAATAATAATAATAATAATAATAACACACCCCTATGTTGTCCTCTCATATAGGGTCTGTAAATATCTATTTTTCCCATGTTTTCAAATGTTTCCACCATCTCATAAAGTTATTATTTATTTTTCCAGAACATTATTCCCGTCTTTATTAACTTTTGTTTCAGAAAGGTGTTTTGCATTGGATTAATTGTGAAAACCGACTGAATTCTGTGGTAAGACTGCCAAAACTGAGGACTAGCAGATAAGCACTGAAACATGAAAACCTCATGAAATGTATTTTAAACCTTTAAAAATCTTATCACAGTGGCCACATTTTACAAAACATTAATTAAACATCCCTAATTAAGGAATTATTCTATTGATCTTGAAGGAGAGTCTGCATTGAAGGCTGCCAGTCAAAGTCACAGAGGTACCTCCTGTTACCAAGAAGCCAGAATCTTAATCCTGACCTTTGTGTAATAGTGTCCATGTATGACCCAAAACTTCTTCCCTAACCCAAAATAATTCATCATTACCTACACCAAAGAGCCCAAACAGCAGTGTGAGGAACAGCAAATCAAGACCCGGAAACTCCTATGATATACATAGGACACATTTTTTGAGTGTGAAGCTTATTCAGTCACCTCCAATTAAGAAATACTTCCTTTAACATTATGCCACTTCCAACAGTCAGGTTGCCATAGGAAATGTTGAAAAGCATGGAACCATTTTGATTAGGATTAATGTAATTGGTCGGCTCACATTGGGTCTCCCACTGACCGATTATATAGGCTGGATAGACTACTGGGAACCTAAAGGAGACCCAGGTATTTGTGTTCTTTTAATTATTTTTAAATTAATGTTAGTCATAAAATGTCCAGAATGTATTTAATATATATTTACATTTTTCATATTAATATTCATATTTTCACCTCTCTCTAGAACAGAAAATGGTTGATAACATTCTTTGTTTCTGATGAAGTCCACTTTAGTAACAACTGTACTGTATGTATGTACTGTAACTGAATAAAAAAGAATTTTACAAGTACAGGTACTCATGTATAATATATCTCCTCCATTACTGTGATGTAAATAAAACCTTGAGATGTACAGTTACAAATTTTAGGAATTGTGATGCTTTAGAACATATATGTTTTCACCTCATAGCTTATTAAAATACAAATACCCTGATCTGTGGTGTTCTTTATGATTTCTCACTTGAAATGAATTCTGTTATTATGTTATCAGCCTCTCACATATTGCCTTGGGCCCCAGGCCATTGGAGGAACACAAAGTCAATGTGTGTTCAGGTCATGAGCCTGTAGGCAGCCAGTCAGCCAGAAGAGGCCACTAGAGAGCAGTGAGGGGTGATGATATTGATTGGCTTATCCTTTTCCTCCAGGAAGACAAAGCCAGTTGTTGCCTTGCCAAAGTGGTCCTCTGGCCATGGGACACACAGCAAATTCTCAGTCACAAGACGCGCAGCTGTACCATGAACACACATGTTTACTCCAAGCTCTACACAAAAGCCTCCATTGTGGGTTTTTTAGGCAATGCTGGCATTGTGTTAGAATGTCTGGAATATTGCTTTGGCTTCACATGTTAGACCCTAAAGTCTTTTCATCTGTCTTTCTGTGCCCATTTGCTGCTTTTATTGTGAATATTCCAATACATGTATGAAAATTGGGTTTACAATCTGTCCTTGAATTATATGTAACACACTAAATGTCTATAATAATAATTGTAATGAATTTCCCTCACATGTAGTGCTTTTCATGGTCACAAAGTGCCTGATAATGAGTGTTCTCAAGGACGGATATGCTCTTTGACAGTGCACATAATGGTCAATACTTTTTGCACTGAAGTTATTTTTGATAGCGTGGCATGGAAACAAAAAGATGCATTTTCATGTTGCATACAAATGGTTAGTGATTTTAAAAAGATAAAATGCAAACCTTTTCAGCTTTTTCATTTCCTTATCTTAGGCCTAGCAAAAGCTGACCCTTTGAATATTGTGTTGAACCCAATCAAATCCACTATAAAACCAACCCTGAGAGGTTTAATTGTGTATTTGTCTAAATGAATAAATGGACATATTGAACACACTGTTCACAAATTTCACATGCTGAACAAATGTGTTTTTTTTTTGTTTGTTTGTTTTTTTTTGCCAAAATAAAGAAAGCAGTGTAGATGTGTTGCCAGTGATGGGAAAATTTCTGTACTTCATGTATGATTATAAACATCTGTTTTATGAAAGATTATGAAATGTGAAACAGCTAAAATCAATGGTTTTGTGTGTGTGTGTGTGTGTGTGTGTGTGTGTGTGTGTGTGTGTGTGTGTGTGTGTGTGTGTGTGTGTGTGTGTGTGTGTGTGTGTGTGTGTGTGTAGAGGGCCATTTCCTCCTGAGTATTTAGAGCAGGTTGTTCTGTGATAACAGTTAAATTCGGGTGAGAAAAATCCCCCCATCAACAATGTCCGGTCCTCTACCAGAACATTCTAATCCTTTCCATTGTACCCCTTTTCTCAAGTTCTCCAGCGAAGGAATAACTTATCAGTTACATGTCCCCTCATCCTAAATGATATCGAGCTGCTCCTCACCCTATATGGTATCTGTCCCAAAGCTGATATCTGTCTATATCAATCTCTCAGTCTTCCCACTGCTATAAACACCAAAAGCACACTCTACACCTTCACCCATGATCAAAAATTCACAATGATTATTTTTTAAACTCTCCATCTAGAATACAACCATTTGCTTTATGACTGTTTTTACTGCTGTTTTTTAACTGTTACAAATCCATTTGAGCAAATGCAATGTATGATCAGAACAAAGTTTACTGTGCTTTGATAATACATTAATTAGACATAGTAGGCTTATATATTACTACTACATAGATTTAATGAATATATGGCTCAGTGATTCAAATGAGAGAGGTCATAGACATACAGAACTATTGTATGGCAGGAGAGGTATGGTCCAGTATAGCGCTGATTATATTTATACTAATGGAGAGCTTGCAAGACAAGGTTTTACATGCAGACTAATGCCATTTATATATTCCTCTTCTGCAAGCTCATTAGAGAGTGTATTATGTTCTATAAGATGAAGGTGCCCTTTATGAAAGAAAGCAGAAAACATTCCCCATTAAAGTGCATACATGTATCATAAACATACCAAGGAAACACCTTTGATACAAATCAACATGGCTTTACTTGTTCACTGCATAGGCATGAACTTATTAATGCTGGAGACGTACACCATACTTTATATATAGACATTTTACGATCTAATATTTAATAATGGCCTTACGTATTTAATAAATATACACAAAATAGGATTGATTGGTGCAGTATGATTTCTCAGTGCTCTGTTCCTGAACTGAATTCACCCCATGACCCCTCAGATCTTCAGTCTGTGATGTTCTCATCATTCACCATGTGATCCTGACAGTGAAGGTGCATCTTGTCAGAATTGCTCTAAATACCAAACACTAAGTGGATAGAATCCAGTTAAGACTTCATATTGGGTAATATCACTGTCTTTAGCTTAGTTCAAAGCCCGGAATCATAACAACATGATGTTTGATGTGTGGGTGTGTGCTTCTTACAAGAACATTCTGTGCTTGTTTGAAACCATTAAAATTGTGATTGAAGCCACAGGCCAAAATCATCATGTCACTGGTGTCACATGGTACCAACTTCCATTTTTGGTTTAATGAACCCTCATTCTGCCATCATTTATTTTACCTTCTTCGATTGGTGCAAATACCTGCAAGGTGTATTTTTACCTGAACATCAGCAACCAATTCAGACCCAAGAAACCAGGGGAGGTGAGTTAACTGTGTTAACGGCAGTGCCTGAACAAATAAGTGCTGAATAAAAACAAAATAAATACTGCCTAGTACAGCATGTAGCTGTCCAGGACCCGGATTGGCTGAGGTCCTGGAGGTCTAAAGGCTCAAAGGTCTGTGTGTGTGTGTGTGTGTGTGTGAGTATACACTAGCACACACAAGCACATTCACAGCAGAGAAATTCATGCATGCTTTCATCCTTTTCCCAAGCTTCAGCCTTCACTGAGATATACAGCAACGTACAACTCAATATCCACTGGAAAATATTCTGTTTCAGTCCAGTGAATACTATCTAACTACTATAATATATAGTAGATAATATATAATATATACCATATTTTTGAATAAAACTACACATGTAGTACAGTATGGGTATAGATACATGGTATAAAATTGTGTCTGTATACATCTAAATACTTTCTAAATCGTGAAGATGTGCGTTCACTGAAACTTTTCCCTGACGTCCAGTTTGCCTGCTGCGTCTTGTGGCCTGAGGCCTTCTCTACTAGGGAACCTCACCCTACCCTTTATTCCTCCTGTCCTTTCCGCAAACCGCACTCAACCAGAACATTCACCCCACACCAAAGCCAAAGGCCTCTCCACTGTGCACACATATTATGCATATGGACAGCGTATACACATTTAAAAGGGTACACTGCATGTACGAGCATGCACCCGCATTTGTATTTACACTAAAGGATTTAGCAGATGTCACACAGAGACATTCACATAAGCGCATGATAAAACAGTCAGTAAAAGAGCAGGGATGATCAGAACTGTCAGTCGGAGGGCTTCGAGTGGCTCACAGAGTAAAGGCACAGGTTAGTGATCAAGCCATGTATCACATGACCGGGACTCAGCCAATACCGGCTATGGCTTAAAGTCCACTTTGGTTGGGCAACAATTGGCTAAGCTCCTTAGAATCATCAGCGACCTCTCCTGGTTGTCTGGGCACCCATACCCATGTAAACGGAATATATCTTGACTCCACATTCCTCCAACAGTTAAGGAAACATGACTGGTGTCTGATCTGCAATGAGAAAAACAGTGAAGAGTACTTGCTGTGTGAATCTGAGGATGCCCACATGTTGACAGCTTCCTCAAGTCTTTAGGCGAGGTTTGCAGTGGGGCAGATAACACAGTTTAATTCAGGTAACAGCCAGAGAATTAACGAGACAAACAGACCACATACTGAACCACTAATACTCAAAGGTAATCAGGAACGCCAGCAACGCAGAAGTAACAGAGCTCAGCGTTAACGCGTACAGCACAGTACACCAAGCTGAGTGGCTTCAGTGACCCAAATCACAAAGCACTAAGCTTTGAACAAAACCGGAAACTTAAAAGCAAAGAAAACTTCAAAATTTCCAAGATTCAACACTTTCCCTCATACAATATGCGGAGTAGGAATGCGTAAATTTGGGTGCAATGGAGGTACAGCGATATAGATCAGAGAGAACATGCTATTTTCATAATGGAAAGTTCTGAGAAGCGGGAAGCGGCAGAGACACAAGATTACACTGCAGCAGTGGAGCAGGGCGTAATGAGGAAGCCTGGCGCTCGTGTATTTTCTCTTGCGGTTATTAGGATCAAGCCGAGTGCCATGGATCCCCCAGTGTCACACTTACGAGACGCTACATCAAACGGCCTCTTGTTGGTGCTTGCACTTTTGAGCCAGGAGGTTTTTGATCTCTGAGAGGACAGAACTTCGCCCAGACATGAGATTAAATTCACAATTGTATGGGCTCTGCAATCTGTAGTACATTTGTGTACTGTATAGAGGGAAGTGGCATATGTAATGTATGTGCTTCTATATATTTGTATGTTAGTACATGTATACTGTTCAGTGAGACATAATACAGCATACGCCCACACTAAGTCCATGCATTGTTTTATCATACACATAGTAGTTCACATTTGATTTTTTTGAAAGATATGAAATCCTCTTAAAAGACAGACCTGTGAGAGACATACTCTCATGGTGCAACTGGTCCAGAAACTGCACGCTACACAATGAAGAGGGAGACTGTGAAAAGATAAAAGAGGAGGAAACTGTCAAAGGCACATTTTCCTTCTCATTGGTGGGTTTCATTACATATTC
Source organism: Albula goreensis (assembly GCA_022829145.1). NCBI lineage: Eukaryota > Metazoa > Chordata > Actinopteri > Albuliformes > Albulidae > Albula > Albula goreensis. Next base: position 64,201,103 of record CM040741.1, on the reverse strand, counting down.
CTTACTCATTAGCTTCACCAGTAAAAGCACCAAAATCACTCTAGCCAAAAAGCTAATACAGTAAAGTCCTACAGCAAGCAAGCTGCAGTCCTAACAGCTGCATTCCACTGGCCCCAAAAACCCCTGCAAAAAGAAACACCTATTTACTCATACATTCCTGATAGTAACACTGATGATCTCCAGTTTGTGAGTCGCTCTGGATAAGAGCCCCTGCCAAGCACCAATAATGTTTAGTAATTTAGTGGCAGGTCTGACTGTGAAGGAATACAATCTCTTTGGTTATCCTACTTTCATGATATTCCAGTTCTGGAGAGTCTGGCAGCAAGGTTACACAGCATATTCTGCTGTTGAGGGCTGTCAGTCATATACTGTACTTTTTTTTGGGGGGCAGGTTGGAGGGGGAGCTGTTTTAAAAATAATGAGTGGCGTTATATAATATATAGTTATATAATAATGCGTTATAAGGCCCACTCCAACTCAATTCACTTCCAGATTTTACTGAAAGGAATACAGTCATGTGTCGTTTAACGTCCATGATACATTCTGTGAAATAGATGCTATGTGATTTGGACATTGTGCAAACACCATATCATCAAAGTTTTATGGGATACTGTAGTGTACCTGTATTGACTAAATAGCCAGGATACTGTACACATACAGTACTGTATTTCAGCTAATGTGTCTGGCAAGGTAATACATGGGTTAAATTGGTTACGTCCGCTATGTCCTGTTCTGCGATTGGGATTTCTGTGCTCTATTATAACCTTATGTGACCATGGACGGAAATGCGGTTGGACATTGCTCGAATGGACATAATAAAAGGCAATTATAGCGTGCTGATGTAGGAGTTCATGGAACTAGATGGAGACGGAATTTGCTCAGAATCTTTATAAAGAGGATGGCCACATTACATCAGTAATATATGAAAGAATGTATGCCACAGCATGTGGGAAATCACCTTCGTAAGAAGTAAGAAAATTGACTTTTATTGGCAAAAATTTTGGACTTATGCTGCGTCCCAAAAGCACATTACGCCCTATTTCTAGTCGTTTTTTGAATGCGTAGTACAAAGTGTGGTTAATTTTGTCACACATTATCCACTAGATAGTACAAGTATACACACTAACGATGGTGGAGATCTGAAGTGTGGTTTGCATGGACACCATTGTCCCAGAATGCAATGCAAAACAGGAAGGGATGCGCGTCTGCGACTGAACATTTCAAACAAAATGGCGGATGCAGAACCATCACCAGCAACACTGGTGACGCGTTTCCAGATGGTAAAATGCTATCAAGTGTGTTCTCTCTCATACACTAACTAGTGAAAACATGCACTTTCTGGAATAGTACACCGTGTATACACAATAGTGTGGAGTACGTAGTGTGCTTTAGGGACACGGGGTTAGACCATTGTGCAGCACCACTTTTAAACTCCTGGAAAGCTGAGAAATATCAGATTGAGTCTTTCTGGAGCTGTGACAGCAGACTCCCTCCCGGCGGCTGTGCCTGTGGCCATGTCCAGGGTCAGAGTGCCCATATTTATGCCAGACAGAGGTGAGCCCGGCCCTGGTGACAGAGCACAGCAGCACCCACAGCGGACTGAGGATCAGCTGGGGTACGGGCCCCCTGCGGACACATCAGACTCCCGCTCGTATCCAATCAGCACTGCCGTGCGCTGATGGGAGCGTCCACTTCACTGGCCTATAAATCAGCCCCCACAGGGGGTGGAGCTATCCGGGGCTGTCAATCACACACTCTTAACAAACCAGAGGAGATCAAAACCAGAGAACCAACCGATACTCTGGGCCCTGGTTTTTTGATTGTGCAACGTGCTAATCGTGTTGTTGGAAGATGAAAAATGAACTGCTTGTAACTCATCCTCGGCCCTTCTATAACCCCGTCCCTTGGCCCGTAAACGTTTCTCCGTTTTACCATAACCCCTCCTCTATCGGGCCGTAATCCCGCCTCTGAGTACATGATCCAGTAACCCAGGGCATCCCCTGCAGAGCGGCAGACAGGCTGAATAAGCGAGAATGTGAAGGGGCAGAGACCCCCTGAGAGCAGGGCCTGGGGGTGAGCTGGGCTCCGCAGGAAAGCCGGAGAAAGCTGCCTGCTGCTGTCAGAGCCCTGCTACAGCCAGGCTCTCTCGTCCCTAAAAATACTCCACATTTGTTCTACGTGCGGCCTTAAAAAAAAAGCTCCGCTGGGATTCGGTCCCAAGCACATAGCCCAGTGAAGTGGCTTCAATTTCTTCTTGAGAGAGATGAAGAAGAACAAAACCAAAGCTCACCCACAGAGCTTCTTTTCATTGAACGAAGCATTTTATCGTATGTTTTTATATTATTACATCAAGTTTAAGCGGTTTTATTTTTAACATAATTTATTCTGAAGTTATGACAGCGACATCCCTTTCTAAACGCTGTTAGCCCATAAACATTTGCATTTGCATGTCATTGTGCTTTCCTGCCTCCACCTCAGATTTCAAGTAATCCTCAGTGATAACTCAGAGGGTCATGGCTTTGATAAAGCAGATGGCAGACAGGGAGGTACTTTTTCTCTTTAGTTAACACAGTCATCTGTTCTCATCCACTGGACATGAAAACCTGTTATATTTGTCTATCATTGATTCCTACTCATTTGAACAACAAGGCCTTATCACTTCTTAGAAGACAAGATTACATTACACAAAACTATCCAATCAGATTCCAGCATTTGACAGCAGAGATAAGTGGGTGTGTCTATGCAGAGTGGTGGAAGTGTTCAGCAGAACACTTCCACTTTTGAAAAGGCCCTTTGTCGTGCTCACTACAGTGGACAAGGGTGGTGTTTTTGGTAGCCGGGGTGGAAGGTCCTTGGTTACAGGCACGGTGAAGGGCTTCAGGCCGCATCGGCGCGACCGATGCCTAGACTTGGTGAGCAGACCCCTCGAAGTGAGGAACGGCAGTTAAGGTCAGGGGAGAGACTCTCTGCTGCTCAGCCGGCCCTGTGGCCCTGCGGATATCCCTGCCACTTCCATCACCGTCCACTGGCCTGGCCTACCACCACCACAGAAAAAACAACAACAGAAAAAGCACCTCGAGCTAAGCCTTCTGCCCAGCTCCTGAATGAGCTGGAGAACCATGGCATGGGGGAGAGAGAGAGAGAGAGAGGAGGAAAGAATGTTGGTTTTATTCATGTAAAGAAGAATGGTTTGGTGTTTTGTTTTTTTGACACAGTGGTCTTTGAATTTACCAGGTTACAAAGTAGGACCTTGAGGCAGATTCAACAGTAAAATGGCAGACATGCTATGGCTTCTCAGAATCTTCAACTACAACTGCGACCGTCACAGAAAGCGTTAGTTCCAGTTATTTAGCGCCATGTTATACAGCGCATACAGCCATTTGTATGCACTCCCACAAAGGTTGGTGGGAAATATATATCACTGAAATAATAGAATTGTCATTATGCTACAGGAGTCCTGTTAATGCAGAACATTAGCTCCACAGTGGCTGGAGTTACGAGCCTGAATTTATAAAACTGAGTAGGAAAGGTGGGATCAGTTTTGCAGTATTAGTAATGAAAAAGGTCACAGTACAGGCAGGGGAAACGATACACTCCATCAGCACTCCTACTCCGAGATCTTCTCTGCATACGAGGCCGGAGATCTGCGATCTGCTCGGGAGTTTTTGTCTGGGAGACCGCTCCGTACTCGTGTAGCGGGAGTTGTTTCGGGAGCTTGTTTGACAGGTATAAATATAGCCATGCTTGAGTGAGGCCCTCTTGTACGTGCTGCTGTGTCATTGTCTCTGCGCTTCTCTGTCTTCCCTCCCCTTCAGGTAAATCAGGTGTGGCGTGAAAATTGGATCTCAGATTTTCCACGCTGGCATTCTCGGGTGGGCATGGCCAGGCCTTTTGGGGACATGGCGGAGATAATGCTTATGATTTGGTGACAGGTTAGTGGAAGAAAGTAGCAGGTTTGGCTTCCCGCCTGTATACTTACCCACTTTATCACCCATTGACTTCTGCTACTGAGCACAGAGCGTTCAGCCAGTGAAGTCATTGTCAGCATAAAGGGAAAATCGCTGAGAGACACACTGAACCAAGCCCACACACCCACCAATCGGCTTCTGCTTCAGAGCACTGCAGAAAAAACACGCATGAGACTGACTGAATTCAGCGACTGACTACTCTACATGTGTGAAAATCATGGAATAAAACCTATTAGCATGAACAGAGTATGAAAATAGTAACTCCCTTCGTATGGACATAGCCATGTAAAGCAGAAATAGTTCCAGGTGTGTTTTTTTTAATGATTGCTACAGTTGGTCAGAAAGACTCTATGAGACCCAGTAACGAGGCAAGAGAATGGTCCTTTCCCCAGACCTCTTAATCCTCTGTACACTTTAATAAAAGTGCTGCTACACATTACACAATGCAACTGCTGCACCAACCTTTTATTGATTGAGTAATAGAACAAGAAGGAACTGACTGATTGATGGAATGATTGCCAGAGTCATTTTTAGCAAGGGGTTGAGTGATGATCTTTTGCACACAGAAATGTCCCAAATGCTCAGTACAGAGACCCAGAAAAGTTTAAATTGCTTCTGCCTTTATCATCTAGAGAGTTGCCTGCCTGCACAGAGACTAAGCTTTAAAGGTTTCTGATCATTTTCAATCAAATATGCTGTATTTAGCAGTCCCAGTTTTTAGGGCAACCTAATCCAGACTCACAAACGGGGCACACTCTTGAGGATTTCTCAGCACAGAAACAGCTACAGATCACCACTTGGGACAAACTGAACGGTCCTAAACATTGCGATGACAGTGGATCATAAACGAGATCCAAGAGTCACTTTTTGGTTGCTACAAGAAGCATTAAAGCCTTTGATCGCTGAAACATAAATATGTGTGTGTGTGTGTGTGTGTGTGTGTGTGTGTGTGTGTGTGTGTGTGTGTGTGTGTGTGTGTGTGTGTGTGTGTGTGTGTGTGTGATCGTGATTTGTTTGCTTTAAGTTGGCCCTCAGAGAAAGACTGCCCTGGTCTATATGATTAGTGTGACTAATGTAAGCTTAGGTAGTATGCCCAGAAGTTCTTCTCTGCTGAAATGTACGCATTAATATGCCATTACTGTTTTGACTGGACGTACGCAACGAGATATGTCAAAGACACTCACTTCAAACAAGGTTAAGCTTTAAAAAGGCACGTCTGGGAGTCTCCAGCTCACATGTTGACTCCTTAGAAAAAGCTTGGATGTTCACCACATGCTGTTAAAATGCAAAGTCTGGGAGAGAAGTCAGCTTGGCTCCTTTCATTCTTTCATGGCAAAAAATAAATAAATTCTGAAATGAAATGTGTGAAACTCTGTACAGGGTTTGTTTCAGCCCGGAAACTTGTAAGAGACCCCTCAGGTGTTGACTGATAAAAGAAAACACTGGAAACTACAGTATGCATTCACAGTTGATATTTCAGTTCATGCTCTTTGTTCTAGTAATCTTGTGCTAATAACACCGGTCCAGCAAAATGGTGTAGAAAAAGAGAAGAATACACACCATTTCCACCTCAGTAACAATATTGCATCAGCATACATTTTGCTTCCCTTTCATCGCTCTCTGGAGTACATACAAAAATAAAAATCCCCTCATGAACATATCTTCGCTTAATTTAACATTTTAAAAATGATGATTTTTTTTACAAGAGATTTTTCACATTCTTAAAATCGAAATGCAGACATTTACCTTTCAAAAAGCAGAAAGGAGAAACATCCTGCCCGGCAGCTGTGAAAATGTTAATTGAAGTCGTTATCACAGACATGGCTCGTCTCTGCTCTTACAGGTGCCAATTTCCATATGCCACCCAGCCATGCGGCCTGGTGCATACTAGGCCTGCAGATGCCTGTAACGTTCCTACCCAAAAAATATCAAAGCACATATGGAGGCAAAGCTTATACCAATCTAAGAGGGAAAATGGGTGGGGGGAGGCAGTTTAGGAGGGAGGGGGATTTCTTTGAGCTGGGGTGCGCTTTTCTCCCTGCTCTTGGGATGTTTTGCCCCCTCCCCCCCAAAAAATGATCCCTTACAAAAGCCAAAAGCAGCAGGCTCCACCACACACTGGTGTTCATCTCACCACTGGGCTCGGCTCGGCCCGTAGTACGACTTGGTAATGAGGAGCTTGGCGGCGGACGCCACTGCGAAACCCGCCAGCCGCTGGTATTCGAGGAAGTAGCACAAGCCCGAAGATGGAGGGGAAGAAATACAGGCAGGAAAGGAGATAATGGCCTGAGAATCAGGACGGAAGCTTTTTCAAGGCAGGGAAGAGTTTTAATGGCCTGTACAATAGGGGATGAGCCACCCATATAACATAATATATTATATCAATGCACAAGTTTGGGTTCATTCATACCATAAGTGGACTCGCGCTCAGTCTTCAATGGAATGCAGGAATAACAGGATAGGGTGTGCGACCAGAGCATCTGTTTCAGCGACAGCCATGCACTTCAGCCGCAAGCCTGTGTCCTTGGGAACGATCGACGACTTGTTTTTTGATGTGTCCATTGTAGCATCCAAAGTGGATGCAATGCATCAAAGAGCACAAGTGCTTCAGACACTCAATCATGCTCAGAGACGATTCTTTGCTGGTCAACAGGGTTCGTACAACGCAAAAACATTGCCCCTTGGCCAAGGCGAAATAAAGCGAGGTGGGAGCTTGGTTGAGTCGCTTGGCATAAGGATGCGATGGCAGTGCCCTACCTCGGAATAGAACCTGCAACCTTTGAGTTGAGTGGCATCACAGCGTAATGGATAAAGCTATGGCTTCAGCACAAGAGCAGCTGGTTCTGCCTCCACAGTGCACAAGGTCTGTGTGAGAAAACTGTGCATATGTCTCTATGTCTGTCTCCAGGCACAAGGTCTGGACCCTTGGATTGATTGCTTGTCTTCAAGAACTGAGTTTATCCCCAGGATGGAATGCCAACACACTGTATAGGCATCTAGAAATATATATTTCATGACATCCTTCTGTTAGTGTCTTCAGGCATGCATGGTTTTTGGAGTAAGAGTCCATTCTTTCACCAAGTAAAAGTGAAGACCATAAGGACACAACAAAACAACGTATGGCCATTTCTGATAAGAGCAAGTAATTCAGGCCAACCAAGTTTGTCATTCAGAGTATTGTTCAGTATTGGGTGCTCAATCTTACCTGTTAATGGCAGCGTGGGTATGGGTTTTACCTCCCCACTTGAAATGAAACATCTGATTCAGCCAGTGAAGGTCTTCATTGAACTTCATGATTACTGGAGTAGCAGGTGTTCTAGCGCTGGGCTGGAATGAAAGCATGCATCCCTTCTGGCCCTACTCATCTGTGCTGGGTACCCCTGCACAAAAGAGCACCAAGCATTGTATAAGACTGCGCCTGAACCTTCCTAAACGTCTTCGATCCTTCTACATGAGCTGTGAGGAGACGCTGACCCCCTCCTTTCACCACTGATATGGTCCATGTGTGATCGGAGTAGATCTACCTGCTGCACTCCAAGCACAGACATGAAATTGCCCTGGCTGGTCTCATTGGAGCTCTGTAGAGGGTGATGTTACCTGCTGTGGCTAGCAGTTATTTCCTTGCCCGCATTACCAAACGCCACCATGGACATTGAGAGGAATGGTCCCTTTTTCCATTTGGTACTTAAATCAGGAAATGTGATTTTTCCTGATTAATGAGGAAATTCCCATTTTAAGACCCTAAAATTCTATGTCACTAGCATACAGTCAATGTGCAACATAGCATACGTGTTTATACGTCCGTAGTCCCATAGCGTTAGTGTGTATACTTGTACTATCTAGTGCATAGTGTATGACAAAAATGAACCACACTACGTACTATGCATTCACAAAATGGCTAGAAATAGGGCGTAGTGCGCTTTTGGGACACAGCATAAGTCCAACATTTCTGCCAATAAAAGTCAATTTTCTTACTTCTTACTAAAGTGATTTCCCTCATGCTGTGACATACATTCTTTCATATATTACTGATGTAATGTGGCCATCCTCTTCATGAAGATTCTGAGTAAATTCCGTCTCCATCTAGTTCCATGAACTCCTACATCAACACTCTATGACCGCCTTCTATGAGTACTGGTATGCCCCACATAACGTCTGTTCGGACAACGTCCGACCACATATACGTCCGTGGTCCCCTAATAATAGAGTACAGAAATCCCGATCGAAGAACATAACCTATTTAACCAGTATATTACCTTGCCAGCTACATTATCTGAGATACAGTACTGTATGTGTACAGTCTTGGCAATTTAGTCAATACAGGTATACTACAGTATCCCATATAGCTTTGCTAAGTATATAATATGGTGTTTGCACAATGTCCAAATCACATAATGTCCTTTTTCACAGAACGTATCATGGACGTTAAGCCACGCATGACTGTGTATTTATGTACTCAGTATTTTCTCCTGCTATACCTACATATATAAACAGTGTAAAAGCTCTTGTGTGTGCTTATGACAGACAATTACAGTTTGAAAAATCAGTATTTCTGGGGTTAATCAGGACAAATAGGGAACAATCAGACCCCCTGATTCATCTTTCACACCTTGGCAGATGAGGAGCGTCACGTCAGGCCGGCTGCAGCGGGACTGGCACCGCTCCAGACAGCCTCACACCGTCAGTGCTGACAGGGCGGACGGCAGGCAGTGGCCGCTGGCGTTTCCCACGGCCGGCCGGCAGGCTTTGTGGTGACGCCGTGCCGCGAAACCTCGCAAGCGGCTCGACCGTTTCCATGGGAAACCGAGAAGAAATCGAGTATCCTTCTTTTTTTTTCCAGTCAGAGGATTAAAAACAATCCTCACTGAGCAGCAATCCAACTGACACTTAGAGGGATGTTCAGTCTAAACTGCTACGAAACTTTGCCCTTGACTCCAACACATCCAACTAAATAATGCTTTCTAACGCACATATATTACACTTTAGTGAATTGTTTGTGTATTTGTGTGTAGTGCACTATCACTGTGTTGATATAAAATATTACAAAGCACATAATTACAACAAAAATACAGCACTTGCTGCCCAGAGCCAACGCCAAAGCCCCACGGCAGATAGCAGCAAGACTAAAGGTAAAGAAGGGGAAACAGCAGGGCTCCTGTCTGAAGGTACAGTACAGCCTCGGGGCTGGGGCCTGATATAGGGTAAATCAGGGAGCAGAGCATGGAGGCTTTCTGGGAGCTACGCGTTATGTGCCACGCCTGCCGGCCCTGCGGTGGAGAGCCAGCTGTCCCTGGAACCTGGGGGCCCCCCCCTCCCCTTTCCCGGGGCCCCCCTTCAGCCGTCTCTCCCGCGCTGTAAAGCATTTGTTTCACCCGGGCTAGCGGGGGCAAGCTTTGAGGATAAAACCCCAGTACGAGGCTCTGACAACACGCTCTCCCTACATTCACTCCCAGGCCTCTAAATCTTCCCTGAGCAAGAGCCCCGCTATACCATCACAAAAGGCAGCAAAATCCATATTATAATTGAACGCAGGCAAGTGGCCCCGGATTTACATTTTTAAAAGGGAACCATGCCACCAAAAAGAATGAGAGAAACACATGTATCTCCCATTGACTTCAATTTAAATCACCAAGGCGTATTCTCCTTTGTGTGGTGCCGCTTAGAAGCCCTGTAATTCGTCTCAACACCCCAATATAGGATCTGACAACGGACAGCACAGGGGGGCTTGGCTAAAGAGCTTCTCTTTCATCGCGTTGCCTAGTAATCGCTGCCCCGTGTAAAACCAGAAATATAAAAACAAAATCTACAAGATGTCTAATTCCAGATATTAAGAAAGTACCAAGCTCTTCAGTGGAAAGTACATGAGCTGAGCAGAGAGCAAAAACATTTGGAGACAACACTTTAAAAAAATATAAGATTTGGTCTCTGGTTTGGTCTCTTCTGTGAGGTGGCTGTGGAGATGGTTGTGGTGGTCTGTGGTATCACGCTGATTAGAGGAGCTGACTCGACTGCACCGTAGTGATGGAGTTGATACCATCCACTGGCTCTCCCTCTTATTATTTCCTTTGTAGAGCTTTCCTGCAAGGCTCTTCTTCTGTGGGATACTGGCAGCACCACAGACTGACAGAGAACAGACAAATACACGATCTCTGCTCCTGTGAGAGTCTGGGCAAGAGGCGTGGAGGGGGATTCAGGAATCAAACACATAAACACATAAACTCTCTGTCTCTTACACGCTCTCATACTCTCAAACTCACATTCTCTTCTATGCATACTCTCTCTCTGTGCCTCTCACTCATTCGTATTTTGTCTATGCTCACTCTCAGAAGACAGAGCTCAGAGCCATGGGGCCACATTAAAATCCTACATCTGCAGCTGAGGAACAGAGAGACTTTTCCAGAGCAAACAGCCTCCCTGTTAGGACAGGACCATGGAACTTAAGCTTAAGGAAAACATGTATTCATATCAATTAACAGTATATTTGATAAGCACATGCGCAACATTCTTGTTGATTTACAAAGTGAAAGTGGACAATCAAGGAGAGCAAATGTCTGGCAGGAAAAATTCACTTCTGGCAAACTCCTTGCTGAAAGGACATTAAAATTTCACATTCATGCAAGTTCTGCCTTACAACAACAAGCACATGCTAAAACCCTGTTTTTTTGGTTATTTAATTTGATTTGTCACCATATTTTACAAAAACATCACCTCTTTCTACAAAAGTACTTGTCACAGAATTCCAGTTTTTGTCAACGTTATCTGTAACAGAGTTGATTTCAAAGTCCTAGCTCTCCTCTTCTTTGAGACACAAACTTAAAAGCCATCATTCAGTGCTTACTTTGAAGACCAGAAATTTGCACAACCTCCAACTTTGTTAAAAAAATACTTGTCACACAAAAAATGTGTGAAGCTGGCAGGGGTTTAGGCCACCAAGCTGTTTTTGTGTTTCGTGTTTGTTTATTTATTAATGGAAAACATAATTAAGGAACTCTCTGGAGCTACACTTAAGGTCTTGCTTTGACCGAATTTTTTCATAAAATATTTTAACAGCCCCAAAACAACCACTGTTTAATTATTAAGCACGTTCCAAAAAGCTGTTTACTGTAAAAGCACATATGGTATGCTAATGAAAATGAGTGCAAAGTGAGGCGGGTGATTACACTGCCCCTCCCCCTCTGGCTCAGCCCAATATTAGTCGATGATGCTCCTTGGATCTTTGCTATGTGGTTGAAATTTTTACATCCCTCCTGGTTAAATACATTTAGCACAGTGCTTGTGTCACCCCCATATGTAGACTCCCTTCTTGTTAGAAAGGATAAGCCACCAATAGGTATTTGTCACAATAGGCATTAGTTCACAATACTTCACAAGAGACCAGTGCCCGACGCTTCTCTCCTCCCTGCCGCGGCAGGGCAGCCATCTCACAAGAGTAGCGAAGTATAACCTTCTGAATGACGCTCACCGTTACCGCGGTAACCACCAAGCTGCATGCCAGTCGACCCGGGGAAATGAGCTATGAGGAATTTCTAGTGCAACAATGGAATGTCCAGACATGTTCACTTGCAACAAATAAATAAATAAACAAATAAACATTTTCTGATCACCCAATTAGACAGAGTCTCCGCCGCAAATGTTGGCGATCTCATTAAAGCGCAATTACACTTGTGAAAATATTTGGCCAGATGCGCACTGACGCACTTAAAGTGCGAAGAAAGAAAACAGAGGAGAATTACTATTGCTGCAATTAATCAAATGAGCACAAGCACAAACTAGGGGTAACGTGCCAGCTTGTGCTTGTTAAATCAAACAGGCAATGTGCGGAAAACAGAAGATCCAAATGCATCTGAGTACACAAATGAGTCACACCCAGTTTTATCCATGTTAATCTTTCTACAAAAAGTCACATCGATTTATCAAAAACTATAATGAGTAAACAAAGAATGCAGACTATGTTTAATACTATAGTGAGACCCCAGTAAATTAAAGAAGGTCAAACCTATATCTGCACAAATTAGAAAAGGTGCCTAAAGTGCATCTATCTTAAAATAAGGGATTAACCAACCTTTAGGAAATTGACCTGTGCTTACAATCCTGTTTGGCTATGTACATTTCTAAATGCATTATACCATATCTTTCTCAATTATTGCTAAAATTTGAGTACAGTCCATCAATATGGTTGCTAAGATGTTAATCTTCAAAGTGTTGAAGGAAAAATGAAAATGGGCGTATTTTTTATCATCTTGTTACTTATCCCCTTTTCTCAGATAAGGGAGATAAGGAATTTAGAATACCAAATCAAATTCTAAACCTGACAACCCACTGTTCCCATTGTCCCATGGTCTTCAGTCCTCCAAAGTTTGGAGATGGTCATTGCTAATGGACCAGTAGCTGATACTACATCTGTCTAACCAGGATCTCATGTGGTGGAACTCCAGCTGTTCATAGCTTAGATATTCTCTAGTGGTTCCTCTTTCGTAAAAATAAACATAGGCAAACTTCTCTTGGTCAACAGAATCCACTCTCAGTGAGCTGAAGGAACTGTTCAGAGGAGCTGTTTTCCCAGACTCTCTGTCAGAGGCTGGGCACTGAGAAGAGACGACAGCACGACCAACAGCACAAAAGCTGCAGTTCCTCCGGGTCGGGTTTAAGCCCTCCCCCCTGTCAGACACCAGGCTCAGCATACCGCAATAAAATCCTCTGTCTTTGTGGGAGAGTACTCTTACAATCTTACAGCTGTCACCTTTACCTCTTATCCTACTCCAAAATCACAATGACCACACACATTCATTTCTTCTGATCTAGTTTTGCAGCATAAAAACAATGCTCTGAATCTCACACATTTCATTAGATATCGCATGCTTTCCATTACTGGAAGAGGAGGTCGAGACAATGAGCACAAAAATGAACACAGCCGGGAAGTCCAAATGGGAGAGAGAATAAACAAAATAGATAATAAATTCAGAAGTAAAAAGATAACTAACTGAACATAAAACTACATAAAATTGCAAATGGTATTGATTATTAATTATTGACCAGTAGGCCAAAGAGGCAAGAACGTCACTTGGGAATGACTGTGGAAGGAAGTATGGCCATTTCCTGGCTCTACAATAGAGCTGCTGTGTAAAGATGAATGGATCTACTAAAACATATGAAGAGACCCAGCTGTACGAGGACATGAAGGTCAACAGCCATTACAACGTCCATTCACTGCTTTAACAAGCTCAGATCCGTCATTTTGTTGGTTAAGACTGACCTTGTCTTAAGTAGGCCTGCAATCCAAAGAACCCATGTACCTGAAATTTCAAAGGGAGTGGGCAAGGGCTCACTGTGCTCGTTCAGTCCACTGCAGGCATTACTGTGCTTTTAAATGTCTGTGTCACAGAGAGCGAGGTGCCTATTACACATTTATCAGAAAAAAAGAGTAAAGAAAAAAATAAACTCTAAAAGAACCACTCTACCAGAGAGTCCCTCACCCAAGTGAGGTTTGAGCTCAAAAGTGATGCAAAGTACATTTACTATGGGATGAAAAAAAATCACTTTGCACAGACTTGGAACTATTGATTTTGTACATGGTGGTAGTATGCCTTTGTGGAAAATTTTCAAAAGCATACCATGTAGATAGACTCTACCACATAGTCTGGATATAATCATTTAAGCCAACACAGTTGCTGAAAGTGCCACAGTTTTTGCTGTAAAATAATAAGTGTAAGAATAACAATAACAAACTTGAGCATGGTTGACGGGGATCTTTCAGACATGGAGAAGCTCACTGACACTGTCTCGGTGTGTGAAGTCTGTCTGCGTGACAGGTGGAACAGGCTAATTATGGTATGCCAGAGCCATCGCTGAGAACTTCCTCCCAGCCAACGAGCCCACTGATCTCCACAGTGACGTTCTGTGATCATGATGCACAGGCAGATAGCCTACATCCTTAAACCGCTACACAACAACAGCACAACTGTTTACGCCGCTGTTACTCAACCCACAGCCTAACCTGCATCATGGTGGGACTCCAATCATGTGGAGAGGAAAAACAGATATTAAAATCTTTATATTTACTGCATATGTGAATTCATGACACCATATTTATTGTGGTGGTGTATGTATTGTAATATAGACTACTCAAAGGAAGAACTGAATTTTCTTCATTTTGGCCCAGAGACAAGAGACTTGATTTGATCCAAATAATTAGTTTTACTGATTTAATATGCATGTTCCTCTGCCTTCTGCTAGTTGATTGACCATGTCTTGTTTCCGCCCCTCCTAAAGATATTGCATGATACCTAGCCATGATTATAGTTACAGTAAGATTACAATCACATCTTTAGTTATGGTGACAATTATCAAAATTTCTGACGTATTTGAAGAGAAGGAAAAAAAAACACGATCCGTGCAACTTTTTTGTGAGTCGGTTGAAACTCAGGCCGCCAAAGGAGCCGTTATTGGCCTGAAGCTCAGATTAACAGCTATGAAGTTTTACAAGCTGTCATAGCCTGTAGTCCACAGTGCTGCGGAACCATAGCCCCGCAGATGGCTCCGGTCCATAATCACTTTTATGTGATTATTATCGTACAACACATTGCTTCCCAGGGTAAAACAAACACAGCTATGCTTGCTGGCTAAGAATGTGACACTAACAGGAGGTTTTACGGGCCATTTCGAATAATATCTATTAGAAGTCAGTGAATAGGCTTTGCTTTTAAAGGTTTACGGCATTCTCAAGTACAGCAACTTGAAAGGCCTGTGAATCCAAATCCAGCAGGCTTTTATTATTTTATTTTCACAATTAAGCTTTCACTTTCCATTATCCAGATGGGTAATGGAAACACAGCCTGAATACAGGGCACTGAATGTGCGTAGTTAGGTAGTGTTCCCTTTTATTTACTTCCCAATATGTTCCTAACACTTACAAATTGGTTAAATTAAATGTTAGCTTAGTTTTGTTACTCAAAGGTAAGGCAGAAGCACACTGTGGACTGCATCAATGTCTAAATTCTTTGCCATTTTCTTGGTGATACAATGAATGACTTTCTTTTTGCTTGAAAAATGTCACTTTATTGTTAACTCGGTTTTCAGTCTTGTGATGGATTTTGTCAAAAATGTAAAAAATACAAAATGCACTTGAACTTATACACTTGAATTTATCAAAATGAACAAGGATTTAAAAAGCAAAAGACATTAAAAAGACAAAAAAAAAGAGTAGAGGTGCTTAAAAACCAACATTGTAGTGTGGATTATCTGAGTCATCTGCAGAGGACAGCTGTCTCAGAAACTCATTTCGGGTGCGTAATTCATGTGAGGCGGAAGGCTGTAGTGCATATTGGCATTTCCAATATGTCATTACCGCTTCCCTGCCGTCACCGGAAAACACCAAATCCCCACAAGATCCACCATCACTCTCAGTTAACCTGGCTGGATGTTTCAGAATACACAACGAGGCATCGGACATGATCTGCGTTTGGCTCTGCATGAAAATAAAGAGGAGAAACACTGTCAGGTGCAGAAGTCATTCAGAGCCGTACCGCAAGAACAAATAAGGTAATCAGGGAAAATAGAGGAAAAGACACGTGCATGAAAAAAACACTCTCTCATCAGTTGGCATGAGTTTTAGCGTTCCTGCATCCTGGGTGGAATTTGGTAACCACTGCTAACAGCACTACCGTGTCTACGCTGTCTCTCCTTTCACAGCTGATAAAGAAAGCAAGATGCATTAGGCCAAAAAAAGAAGAAAATCCTACCCCCTGTATGCTGGATTTGAGATTTGGCAAACTGGCGTTTTCGTGGAAGCAGCATGGAGTCTGGAAGCGCTGCCGTGACATGATTTGGCGACTGGCCAGCGTGGTGCAAATTCCTAAGTCCACGATCAATACCTTCTCAGGAGTGTCCTGACATGGGAGGTCCCCATTAGACCCAACTGATATTTTAAACTGACTCCTGAAGTGATAAGAGAAATTGGTGCATGGTTACACTTTTTGTAAGATGGGTTACAGAAGTGTACCCCCTTATCTGACCTTAAATGAGAGCTGACTGCGTTTACAGTGCTGGCTGGGAGACAGAGAGGCATGATAAAGAAACAGTGTTACTGCTCCAGTAGCATTCATCCAGTCACCCTGCTGCCTCTGTAGAGTGCTCCCAGAACTGTGTTGTCTTTAACTGAGCTGAAACAGCATTATTTAACCTTAACTTTCCCATATACAGTGTAATCATGTTTGGTGTTGTCATGAGGAACACGGTCATGTCTTTGATGGTGTGGTGCAGTGGGCACAGAACAAAGATTCGGAGCGTTGTTCAAAAGTGAACAATTCATTATGCAAATGAGCGCACAACTAGCTGTGTTACAAAGGGTGAATGTTGTATGATAAACTTACAGAGACAGTACAAGCAATGGTCATTGTTGTTTCTTTTGTTCTTTGTGATTGTGTCTTTCTTTGTTGATTTGGGTTTTTTCTTTGATCTTTGGCTATATGAGTGGAATAGTTCAGGGAGGCTCACCATTAGAACCTCCAGCGTAGCCTTCACATTTAGTCATTTCACCTCACATTCTGTCCCATTGCATATTGTCACTTTTCAACATGTAATAAATGGCAGTTATGTTACCCCTAGATATCTCTTTGACTGTAACCACTGCACACATACACTACACACACTACAACTCAGACAAGCCACGCCCCATAGTCACTCTCTCATACACTAGTGCTGCCACAAGATACACACCGTATCCTGACAGGCTAAAGAAGCCAGAGGTAGATAGACAGATATCTGTTTTCAGCCACACTATGTGGACCGAGGCCATAGTCCCTTATTTGCAGTCTCCTTCTATGTACAACTAAAGCAAAAAGCAAAAAGGACAGGTTAAAAATATATTGCAGTCTGATTTCAGTGGGTTTGGAAGCGGACGGAAGGCTTTGAGCCTGGCACTGAACACTGGCTGTGTGCTTTCGGCTCATGCCATCTCGGGGCATCACACTGAGTATTTTAAGTCTGTCCCAGTTTCAGGCCCATGCCACCCCTTGGGTGGGTGGAGCGGGGGGGTGGGGGTTGTGGATGAAACCAGCATGGCCGGACTTATCTCACAGCCCGCAGGACCCTTCAAAAGCAGGGGCCAGAAATGAGAGAGAGAGAGGGAGGGCCGTTTGGGTTTAACTCACTGCCCAAAAGCTTCCCTACTCCTTGTTCTTGCCTGAGTCAGTTGGAGGAATCAGAAGAGGGTAAAACAGCCCCCCCCCCAAATCATTCAGGTGCAGAAGAGAATGATATGTCCCTCCATAGCTCTGGTGAGGGGCTACACCCTGCTCATGCTGGTTCAATCACATCCAGAGAGCCACATAGCTGGCACACACTCACAGCTTATCCTAAACGAGGAACAATTTTAATAGCCGACTATTATTTATCCTTTTATTCCCACATTATAGTAGACATATTCATTTACAGTACAAAGAATGGATATTCCAAAGTAGTTTAAAGACTTTAAATCAGTCAGATCAGTTCTTCAATGACTCTTTTGATGCTTGTATTTTCTGTAATGCACTGCTGTAATTGATCACTTCTGAAAAACACTTTGTATTGATGTATTAATATGAATGCAGCTGAGGTCTGGACACCTGATCATGGAAACCTGAGATCCAGTTTGATGATAACCATGAATATCATTAATGGGTAATTTATTTCAATGAAGAGTAACTGACAGCACTTAAAGTAACATTATTGCAAATTATGTGGTTCCTAATTGGATACCTACTTAAACTGTATATTCTGGTGGCCTCTGTTATTTGAATGGGTTTTAGCCATGAGTTCTGTGTGTTTGACATGTGCACTCTGTAGCCATTGGGGAAACAGATCTCTGGATGCACTCTGATCTGGAAACAGAGCAAAGAAATTAATCAGAGCAAATATGATCATAACCATTCTGAGCTCCCAGCTGAGTTATTGTGAATTTTGTCAATGTAAAGCAACTTGCAAACTGTCTGTATCCATGTATTATCAGTGACTGACTGATTTGGACCAATGACCACATTGGCTGTTGAAATAAAAACATTTTTAATTGGTTCAATGATGGACAGCTGTGTATTAGCTCCTCCCTAATGGGGTTTGTGAAACCTCATTTTAAGCTTCACTAGGTGGCACTAGAATGAGCAATCGCCCACTAATTTCTTGTAACCAATCAAAAGATTTTCCTCTTCACGGCAGAAAAATGATGGGCTCTGCCCATTTGTGATGTCATGACGTCTCATTCTCCAATCCCTGCAGTCAAGTGCACAGAAAACATGCCTCTTAAAATCATTATGCTCCGTTGTGAAAAAGAAATGTATTGCTAATCATATCTTGTATTTGTTCACAAGTATCTGCATAAACTCAAATAAATCACGCCTGAAGTTATTGACATGTTTGTACTCCTTGACACACACATTCTGATACATTAAAACATAGTGCTGCCAAGAAGGGCTTGGTGCATGAAAGAGGATACCTCCCAACATGACAGATTCCATTTCTCAAAGAACTCCACTTCCCAAGAAGCAAGTGAGAATTCCATACAGATGCCTGTCATCTGGGCTCTTAACGAGGAGGCTAATGAGATGGCTGACACGCATG